>CAJQZJ010032551.1:5782307-5822247 GCA_907164525.1 Lophiomys imhausi
TGTGTGTGTGTGTGTGTGTGTGTGTGTGTGTGTGTGTGTGTGTGTGTTGGGGATTGAAGAGTCTTATTTTATTTTGTCTTATTGGTTTGTTTTGTGTGTGTGTGTGTGTGTGTGTGTGTGTGTGTTTGGATTTTTTGTTAAAAAACAAAAAAAGAGAAACAAAACAAAAAACCTCTTGTCTACCATTACAAAAGCTGATCAGACAAACCTGCTCTAATGTAGTTACTGTACTAGATATATAATCAAGTGTTCATGTGTACAAAATAAGAATAATCAAAAGAGAATTCTTCATATTATCAAAGTAGAAAAGACAAATGTATATTTACAATAGGTAAATACAAATGAATAAACTATGTTATTTGTTATACACTGATAAAAATATACAAATATACTGACACAATTATATATAGAAGGGTAACACTCATGAATTTTACAAGAATAGAACTGCGCAAAAGAACACAGACTGTACAAATAAATTGGAACAACATGTGGTGTCAAGGATTGGTTTAAATAACTCCCCTTGGGGCAGGAGACCAGGAGACAGGACAAACAGTGGCTCTGGGGGTGGTGCATCAGGCTATGTTAGTTCCAAGGTTGTGTTCTTCTAAAACTCGCTGAATCATACATACATTTAAGATATGTGAATGTTCTTAGATCTATAACACCCTCTTGATTCCTAAACAGTTCAAAATTTAACTATGAAGATACTCTTAAAAGTGTGTTGCAAGATAATATGAATGTTGAGTCACATATAGACCTTTAAACTCATGGAGTTGGTTAGATAGTAGAATGTTAAAGTCAGGGGCCAAATATGTATAAACTGGACATTGGGAAGGTATACTGGGCCATTTAACTCTCATAAATGTGGCATGTTTATATCTATTGTTTTGTATAATACTTACTGTTATAAGAGAAGGAACCATCTGTTGGACTAAAAGGGGAAACTTCTGGGGGGAAGAGGGTTAGGAAGGGGGAATAGGGAGGGGTTTGTTACTGAGATGTAACTTGAAGAAAAAAAAATAAAGTATTTAAAAAACATAAAATATTTACCTCATCATTTGTAAATCTGATGTCTCATGATTTTTAGTCACTACTTAACATAAATTTTAATAGCTGGGGCAATTTAGCTACTAAGTAATCACCTTTAATGTCTAAGAAAATTAAATAATCTGCTTTGTTTGAAGACAAGTATTGGAAGGGGTCTTTTGTTTTCACTTAAAAATACTGAAAACACAGCATTTGAAAATTTTCATTTCTATTTCCAAAGCCAAACACTGAGTGTCTTGAGGTTACTAAAACAAGGTCTCTTGCCTTAGGACAAACACAACCTCAATTTTTTTTTTTTTAATAGATAAGTCCTCTCACTTCCCTAATCACTTCATATCTTCTTTTCCATTCCTCTTTAACACCATTACAAGGCAAAATTCCTAAGCCATGTCATTACCAGAGCTGTTGCCCTTCTAGCAGTAAAGTCATACATTATACTCTCTGGCTACATTCTTCTAGGGCATACCTGAAATCTGCTCTTCTGCACTTCCTCCATCAGCTAACAGTCCATTCCTCCCACAACTGCCCAACGCATAAATGTTATCATACCCTACACCACTGATTCTTCAGTACTATTTGTATATATCAAATACATCTATTTTTTCAATCCTTCCCCCACTACTGTTATCCAAGCTACTGTGCCCTTTTCCAGTTTAACCCGTCTAATCATTCTGACTACCACATTCAATCGTTCCAAGTGCTGAACTCATTCTCCACAGCACAACTAGATCATGCCAGCATCGCCCACCCTCCAATGCTGGGAATCAAACCTAGGGCTTTGCACATACTGGCAGAAAGCTCTAGTTCAGTCCCACAAGCATTTTGTTTTGACTAATTTCTTCCCAGGGTTAAGATGTTTCTATTTACACTGGATAAAGTGCACACACCTTAAAATCTTAATGGTCTTCCATAACCTGGTCCCTATTTAGCCTTCTCTCCCACTACTATCCGGTGCACATCCTCTCTTCTGCTTCCACATTGGTCCTTAACCCAATCTGAGCCCCTGTCCTTCACACAGGCCTACTCAACTCTATTCTCCTCCTCACAAATCTCAGTACCATTCTCATTTTTTTGGTTTTTCTTGAAAGATAGTGTATCTCTATTTAAAAGATTCATAATGGGTGGGGCAATATTAAAGTTTTCCCTTCCATGTGAAACATGTGTATTAGTTTTGTATTTTTGGGGTCTTGTTTAGTCGGTCATGTTGTTAACGTGTCATAGGTGTACCTTCCCTGTTATATCTTGGTGACACAATCACACAAATTCCTGCTCCTCAGGGTCTTACAAACTTTCTACCTCCTCTTCCTAGATGCTCTCTGAGCCTTAGTTCTGAAGGATGTATCAATTAGGTTTCAATTCAGATATCAATTCCTTGGAGCTAAATATTCCTGGCTTCACTGAAACTCAGTTAATTGTTCCTTCTATGTGTTTCTACAGTATTGCATACTGCATGAGTTAAACATATCAAAATCAAGCAATCAAACAAAGCAGATTATAAACACAAGTTATCTCCAACACTCTGAAGCTGACTAAGAAAGCCAAGTCTTGTTCAGATGTATTCCCCAGCACTTCACCCAATGAAACAAATAAATTAGGCACTGAAAACCAAAGTAACACAATGGTTAGAAAAAAATTCTATCTCTATGATTCCTAATTCAAGAGCAAATACACTTTGCACCATACACTGTGGCACTTAATTTTACTTCCATAAAAAATTTAATGTTAATTAGGTATACAACATGTAACAAAATTAATAAAGATTTAGATGTCATCTCATTTTATAATTAAAGTGATGCCCACAAAAGTTATCATTTGGCAAAGAACAAAACTTTATAAAGCAACAATGTCAATACTATGCATTGATGTTCATTAATTACATATTTTAATCACAAGAATTAGATATTTAAAAGTAAAAAATTTAGTTTATCATTTATTCGATAATAAAATTATAAAACTAAGCACATAAATTAGCAACTCACTTGAACAGATTCCACAAAATTAAAACATAACAAACCTCAGAGTATTGATTTTGATATAAGAGATAACACTGAATCATTTTGATTATATATATTATAAACACATGGCTAATCACCATCTTCAAACACATTCATTGAGCATATAAAGACTTATGAAATAGTATTCCTACTTCCATGAAACTCAAAACACAATTTGGAAAGCTGGGGCCAACCACTGAAGAATCAGGTGCAAAGCAGCAGGCATTACTTGAAACTTAACATTTCAAAGGTCTGGGTATTTAGCTTTACTGACAGCAGGCCTGGTATGCACAGGCCGTGGATTTGAGGGTAGAGAAGGAGACTTTCTTCTTACAAGTTTTGAGAATGTAAAGACAAATTACAATCTACCAACATAAACTCAACATTCCTTAGCTTGACAAGTTCAAGGGGCCTTAAACAGTACAACTCTGAACTATCTACTACCCAATCCTTAGCTTCTTTCTGCTTACAGGGAGGAAGGAGAGGTGCAGCTGAAGAGGTGGCTCAGCACTGGCTACTCTAGCAGAGGCTCTGGTTCAATCCCCAGTACTCACACAGTGGCTCACAACTGTGTCTATCTCCAGTTTCAGGGAATCCGAAATTCTCTTCTGGCTTCTGCGGGCACCAGGCACTCAAGTGAAACAGGCAAAACACTCATACACATAAAATAATTTTTAATAAAAATACTCATGTTATGGCATTCAAGAACAGCAGCAGGAAAATCCTAAGATTAGCCCAGACTATGTTATTGCTCTACAATAAGAAAGTGATTCAAAAATAAAAGAGAACAAACAAGCTATGAGTTAGGCTCACGAGTTACCGCTGACCAAACGTGGGTTGACTTGAAACACTTTAAAATGAGTAAGGACATAATAAAGAATAACCTATATGGTTAAAAGAAGAAACTATGAATTCATGTTGGTATCAATGAAACAGCCGAGAAAGAAAATTCCTTTACAACAGAATGGAGTACTCACTAAATAATGTTAAAAAAAAAAAAAGGTGATAAACACTATTTGCCATTTGCGATCACTATGTGTCTACCTGACCCAAGCAAGAATCGTCAAGGAACTCCAAAACCATTACCTGAACATTTTTGGGTAAACTGAAACCGATGCTTCATCAACAACAAAGGAGATGGTGACACCTTTTACATGGCAAAAAGAACTGGCAGGTAAAACTTCCACTGAACAATCAAAATAAACAGCACCAGCATCATGAGGCTGACAGCAAGCTACTGCCAGATTCGATCATGCAATTACAAAGAAGCAAAAGAACAAATCTTAACTGACACACAATCCTACCAAAATAAAGGTCCTGCCTCTTGAAAATTACTAATGTTAAGGAAAGATCAAAACTGGCTGAAGAACTGTTTCAGATTTAAACAATGCTACAAGATCTATGACAACTAAATGCAACACATCAGAATAAAAAAAATAAATAAAAGTTACTAAAAAAAAATTACTGGCACAACTGGAGAGTATCTGAATCTGAATTGTATCCCATAATAATAATATGATTAAATTTCTTACACCAACCATACAGTGGGTATGAAGAATGTGCTCCAGTTATTAAGAAGTACTAGATGAAGCATTTATGAGGGAAGGATCACAGTGTGCATATCTTACTCTCAAACAATTCAATAATAGAAAGAAGAGGAAGAAAAAATGGGGAGGATGAAAAGAGAGAGAGAGAAGAGGAAAAGGAGAGCTGCACACAGCAGGCGCCTGACATCATAGAACAGTGCATGCTAACGGCATATGGCTCTTATGTGTTTCCTTGTAGCAATGTATGCACACTCATAAAGCATTTCCGGTCATTACTATACACCTGTACCCTTGGTCTTAGCTGTGTTTCTGATGCATTCCCTGGCATCCCCCAGAAGATGTAATCAGGGAGCTTCAAACTGTAAATAAAGTAATAATGTTTCTAGAATCTGTGGTCACTTTGCAAACACAAAGAATGAAAACCAGAAAGTGACAAAGCAAACAAGGCAAATGTTGACAAGTGGCCAACACAGGTGACAGGTGAATGGGAGGAAGTCACTGCATCACTCTTACTCTCTCAAAGCTGGAATTTTTTCCAAAATAATTTTTTAAGTCTTCTATTAAAATTAAAGTTTTACATTTGGGAAAGTAAGCCATGTCTGAAAGGGGAAAAAAAAAAAACAAAAAACCCTAATTACTAGCTTCTTCACTCCCTTTCATAACCATGTGATCAAATTAAATCTACCAGCATTAACAAAAGGTCTTCAGTATCAAAACAAATGGTATGTTAAAGTAGTACCCAACTTGCAAAAGTCCACTTCTATGCCAACTGTTTATCATGTGGAATGATTTTCACTGTTACAAATGACTGGTAGGTTGCTAGTATTGGTCACAAGTTTCAAATTTTTCCTTAACAACACAGGTGAACTGGTAGTATGTTTCTTGAATGTTGTGTTAAATTGGAGCCTTTCTGAAATAGCATGTGAAATTAGCTGGATAAAATGAAGGGAATGGAAGCAGGAAGAATTTATGTAAGGAACCACAAGATTATCATTTCAAAACAGAAATAAATACATCCTTCAGACAGCAGGGCTACCATCGCCCTATGAGAAGGTAAACTGACTTCCACGAAATCCTCTACTAAATCTCAAGAGCTCTCAAATTCCTTCATAATGCTGATGAAAACATGCTAATACTGATAGAAAATGCATGTGAGGGTTTTATGATCTAGAAAGCAAAATTTTAAAAAATCTGAATTGAGAAAATAGGTTGGTTATTTTAGTTGATTAGAGAGAGCAACCAACATTTCCTCAGAATTCACTCCTTATCAATAGGATTGTGGATACAGACCATAGGTGAGCTGGTCTCTGATCTAGCAGAAGAAAGTGGCATCAGTTACAATACCCCAAAATGAGATTTATTCTGCAAATAATGTATGTATCCAGGGCTTTGGAAAGCATACAAGAACAGGATAGAAAACTCATCAAGAGAGATTAAAACTGGAATCATGGACAAGATAACATTTGAGCTAAGACTTAAAGGATAAGTAGTTCAGTAATTCTATGAGCAAGGGAGCGTTTCAATCACTAGAGAAAACATGAACAGAGATACAGAAACACTTATTCCAATACTCAGTATCTTCCAAGTTCAGGCAGTGCACTGTTAATGAGTGACGGGACCTCTCTGCTTTTGTGGAGTTCATATTCAGGTGACGGAGAGAGACCACAAATACAACAATAACTGAACAAATCAAACTACACAAATTTAGAAGTGTCTTAAAGGAAATAATCCATATGTGAGTGTTCTGGTTAGATTTGGGGGAGGGAGTCAAGAACCTCAATCAAGAAAACTGCCTCCATCAGCTTGTCCTATGGGCAGATCTGGGAAATAGTTTCTTGATCAATAGTTAATGTAGGAGGGCAGAGCCCTCTAGAGGTGGTGCCACCCCTGGACAGGTGCTCAGTGTTGATTAAGAAAGCAGGCTGGGCCCCTCCAGGTGGTGGCACACGCCTTTAATCCCAGCACCCAGGAGGCAGAGACAGCAGGGGATCTCTGTCAGCTCAAGGCCAGCCTGGCCTACACAGCAAGCTCGAGGATAGCCAGGGCTGTTACACAGAGATACCCTATCTTGAAAAACAAACAAACAAAGGCAGGCTGAGCAAGCCATGGGCAGGCAGCAAGCCAGTAAGCAGCACTCCTCCATGGTTTCTGCTTCAGTTCCTGCCTCTAGATTCCTCCCTTGAGTTCCATGCACTTGAGGAATGAAGGCTGGAGGATCAGGAACTCAAGGTCATCCTCAGCTACATATCAAGTTCAAGACCAGAGTCGGCTTGTCTCAGAAATGTGGGAGCAGGTGTGAAGGTAAGAACTCACATGAGGCTACTGAAGTAAAAGACAATGAGAACATAAAAGACAATGATAACTTAGAAAAAGAGGCAGTAAGACTAAAATATGTGCTAAAGATAAATTGTGAAGAACAAAACTTGTGGATGAATTAGATTTGAGAAACAAAGAATATTATATTTCTGGCCTGAATGAAGCAATGTACTAAGTAAGGTACAAGACCAGCAAAACTACGAGATCATAGAAGGAAGAGGAAGTGGAGGAGGGAGAGGAAGAGGAGGAGGAAAGGAAAAAAGAATAGTGGAGAGAAAAATCTAGCTCTATTCTAACCCTATTATGTCTGAGATTCTAAATGGATATCTAAGTAGACAGTAAGCTCAGGAGAATTCTAGGCTAGAAAGTTAAAAGGCAGGAGTCATCACCCTGAAAACACATGGCCCTTTCAGTAAAGAGCACACAGCTGGTCTAGGCCAAGGCAGAGAAACCAAAGGTTAATGGCTGGCGGGTGAGCCATTGACTAACAACTACAGCCACAGTAGCAGAAAAGTAACAGTACAGAAAAGATTATTATTACCTCGTGCTATGCGATCAGCCATTCTATTATGCTCACACATCTTACTGAATCCTTTCAACAACTCTAGAGAGTTGACAATACAGTCCATATTTTACACAATGAATGAGCCTCAGATAGAGGACTTCTCAAAGAATACTGGGTAGAGTGGCTATTTTCACTTAACAGTGTGATTTCAGAGGGCAATCTCCTACCATTGTCTAACAGCTCCTCTACCAATCTTTCATATGCTTTCAAACTTTTGTCTCTGTTTTTGGTTTTAAACAAACTGGCACATAGGGCTGGAGATGGCTCAGCTATTAAATGTACTTATTGCTCTTGCAGAGGGCCTGTTCCTGTGTCCAGCATCCACATGGTGGCCCACAACCATTCTTTAATACCAATTCCAGAAGACCCAACACCCTCTTCAAACTCTGAGGATACAAGGGTACATGTGGTATATATACACATGCAGGCAAAATACATGTTAAACAAATTTTTTAAAAGAAAGAACTGGCATATTGGTCTGAATTTCAGAAATGCAATTCTAATCTTACATAGTAAATAGACTTCTGGGAGTAAGGACCAAAGGTGAGAGAAGCAAATACAGAATTATGCAATGCTAGACAGAGTACCTTGTTCTTAGTAAGCCCAAGTTACAAGTTATCTTACCAGGTCAAATAGAAAGTAGCTCTTTGCACCAGGAGTTACAGAGAGTTATATTCAAACAAACCCAAGTCAAACTGCACATGCATGCTGCTAGTCACAAAACAACAAGGGAACTGGAACAGCTCATATAACACAGACTCACCATCCATTACTGAAAACATTTCTCAAAGCATAAAACTTTTATGGATTTCTTTTAAATCCACAAAGTCTGAATTTCTTCTTATAAAATAAAACTAACATTAATTCAAAACATCCACTGAAAGATGTGCTTGCCTTGAAGGGCTGGGTGTGGCTGTGGATAGAGAGAACACCTGCCTCACACAAGTGTTGATCCTCAAACATTTAAGATAACATATGCCTTGACTTGTATTTGTTAGAAATGTGATTAATGTCTGATTTTCACCTGTTAGAAAGTGCTATTTGGTTTCTGCACCACCAAATGCTAACTAATGTTAGTAAATTACCTACCACTATACAACACTGTATAAATATGGCATTCCATCTCACACACATAGTCTAGTGTTTTAAACTTAGATACTTGTGATTTCACCTTCAGTTACTATTAAGACACTCCATATTAAAATTAAACACTATATTTACCAATTAGATTCAGTTAATACAAATACTGCTAAAAATCTATAAAAAATATAAAAGTACTTATTAAATTAATGCCAGAACAGATCCTATGCTATAATGTAAACTTTCTAATTAACAAATGAGCTTATACTATTTAATTATAATAAAATGGAAGAGTATAAAGATAAAGTAAATACATATGAAATCATTTAGCTTCACAAACCAGGCAAAATGAAGTATGAAAGAATTATAGATTTCTTACTAATGAAAAGCCATTTCAAGTATATTTATTTCAGGTAGGTTGAACAAATAACTTCTAATTTCAAATGTTTAAGACTGCATCTTGAAAAGAACTCTCATAACCAATACAAGAGATAATTCACTGAAGAACTGAAAAATTATTTATATTCAAACCTAATTCTAAAAAAAGTTGGGGGACAGTGAGACTAGAAGTAAGTCACAATCACAGATCAAAACTACACAATCAAGTAAACATTTTATGTATGATCTGAGAGCAAACTGACACTGGCACCAGGATATTTTATCAAAATACACACCACATAAGCATTCTCCTGTACTAAATCCTTTCTGTCACAAACACTGAGCATTCTCACACTAGCATACATACACAATCATCATAGGAAAAGATGCATGAAAGCAAGGAAGGAAGGAGACTGGGCAACATACATTTTTGCACATCAAGGCTCAAGCAGTGGACTATGAACTCACCTCATTTAAATTCTAATGCCACTGGACAGGTGGCATAATTCCTTTCCATTTTACTGATGTTATTGCATTAATCTCGTCAGTAGTAAAGTAGTAAAGATCTTGTCTAAATCAAGATCTGACTAAAAAAAAAAACAAACAGCCTTTCTTCAAGGTTTGCAAATCTGAATCCTGGCATGAGATTATCTATCTTAAAAATGCATTCAATTTCCCTATTTACTCTTCTTTACTTAAAGCTGTAGAAGGCATTCACGTCTCAATTTATAAAGACCACATTTATAAATTTTTCTCATCTTGGAAAAAGACAATAGTGATCATTTTCAATACACAAAGCAGTATTCTCATTGCCCCTTCACTGATGAAAAGCTTACACTAGACTTTGTAACATTCCTATGAACCTTGAGCTTATCTTTAAAGGGGGAGTATGATACGATAAGACAGAATGTTTTAAACTTAAATGCCTTGGAAAAATCCATGATTTTCACCACTGTATGTTACAATAAATTCCTGTAAATCCTAACACCATCTACTAAGATTTAACTAAACTAGCAAACTTCAAATACAAAGCTGTAGTGAAAAAATACAGAATCAGTATTTGAAACAACTCAACATTTATTTAAAAAACTTTATTTCCAATTACATTTACCAAAACCAAAATAAAACAAAACAAAACCCTTTGCCACATATACCTGTTGTAGAAACTTAAAAACTACACAGAACTAAATTATTCTCAAGGCATAACTCAACATGCTGACATGACAATCACTTTTAAGCCTCAGAAAGCTATTCCTTTCTTCCATCACTCTCCAATTCTTCAATCTAAAAATCTTAGAGGACGAGTTAAGTGTAATTTTACCCTCACGAAAGACTATGTATGTGTAACGGCAGAAATTGAAGGAAACGGGTGTGTACAGTTGCATTTAGAGAGGTCATCATTCTTCACAACCATTGACTGTTTAGTACATAAATACCTTCAGAAACACTCTTGCAACAAAAGTCATTAATATAGAGTCTGCAAGCATGCAAACAGCCAGCTCTGGCTCTTCAACGTGCTTTGACTATTCTAATATTATTCTCTCAACTTTTACAACAATATGCGCTGAGAATTAAAGTAACAGTAATTCCAGTTCAGTGAATCCACAACAGATACTAATTTTACTCTTTTATACGACATATGGATATGTCCCAGTAAACATATGTATAACATTACATTTACTATAATTTAAATCATCTTTGGAGGAGCATGTCTCTGTAAAAGTTGCCATTTATAAGAAAAAAGAGTCAGAGCTCTCCAAAAATACACAAAACCAAGATAAAATTGTATATACAAATGTCATAATAACATAATTGCTGCTTCATCCTCATTTCCTAAATTCACATTAAAAGAAATGTTATTTTAGTATGTTTGGAAAAAAAAACCACTACTTTGTTTACCTTTTCCACAGACTGTTCAAGTACTGCCAAGGTAACATAGATTTTTAAACTGACAACTAGACTACTTAGCAGTTGCCAAAACAACGCAGCTGGATTCTTAAAGGGAAAGTACTCTTGTGTAATATACACCTAATTGCTGCTTCAGAGAACCTCACTGCCTTATAGTAATGGATGATACAAGACATAAGGGAAATACAATGCGCTACAAACTTGAAAACTGTTATACAATGTTAGTTTTACAACATGTATATAGTTGTCAACACATTACAGCAGGTCTAACTGCAGTTTCTGGAATCCCAATTTCATAGTAAACTAACATACAGGTTAACGCTATGTTGTATTCCATCTACACTCGGTTCCCCACCGGATCATGACAGGAGCTCAGGGACCTATTTCAGATCTGAGCAAGAATCTGATAGTTACGCTTTCCCAGGGAGAGGGAGGAAATGCTACTTCAGAAACGCTCACCTTTCCCAAACTTGTCTGCCTTATCACCGATCTTTAATCCTCAACTATCCAAAAACAGATTGACATCGAACCCAAAGGCAAAGTTTCCATCCCACCACGCGCCCCCCTCGCGGCGGGACCTGCTGGTCTGCAGCGGACAGGGAGCGGGGTCCCTTCTGCAGCCCCTACTCCCGAGACCTTTCCCCGCACCCGCAGGTGCTCGGAGCCCGGCCGCCGCCCGGGCCAGCCCCTGCCACCTACATCCCCGCGGGAGAGTTCAGACCCCTGCCTTCCGCCCCAGCGAACCGACCCTTCCCCCCCCCAAGCAGAAGTGGGGGGAACTTCAAGCGCGACCTCAGGGCCGGACGCACCCTCGCGTCCCCCCACACTCACACACAACCCCGGCACTGGAGGTCTACAGCGCGGGGAGACCCCGAGATTCGCGAAGCTGGACGAACGGAGCCCCTCGGGAACTCCGTCAACTTTCGGGGAGGATCGGCGCGGCGAGGGACCCCGGAGGGGGCGCGCTCGGGGAGGCAGCCCACGGCCGGCCCCCGGCGCCGCGCCCGCAGCCCCCGGGCCCGCCCCGGGGCACCCCGCCCCGCGCCGCTCCGTTTTCCCCGAGGGCCCCGCCGCCCCGCTTGGCCCCGGTCCCCTAGAGCCCCGCGGGCACCCCTCCCCGGCCGCGCCGCACCCCATATACACACACACACACACCCGCGCCCCAGCGCCCCCACCTCAGTGCGGCCCGACCCCCTTTCCCAGCCGCCGCCACATTCCCCGCCGCCCGCCGCCCCTCACCGAGTCTCCGCTACAGCCGGCGGGCGCGCACACGCCGCAGCCCCGGCCCGGCCCGCCACAGCCCTCCGCGCCGCCCGGAGCCGCCTCCTTCAGCCCGGGACTCGTCGGGACATCCGCGCATGGATCCCCACACCGGGGCTATTTTTAGGAGCCCGGCCTCGGCCAGGCCGGAACTCGTTCTTGGCGGCGCGCGTGCGCACTGCGCGGATGCCCTGGTGTCCCTCCGCCGGCCTCGCCTCTCCCTTCCTCTCGGCTTCCCCTCTTTCTTCTCCCCCGAGGTCTCCTTTTAGGGCTGAACGCGCCGCATGGTGGGTCCGGAAGGGTTTGGCACGGGCAAGACAAGGGTGCAGGCCAAGAGAGGCGCGCCTTCTGAGAAGCTAGCGCGGTTCCACAAGGACATGAGGGGCGGACTATGTTTTTCCGGGTGGGTGAGGCGACCGATCACCCGGCACAGGAAGGAGATGACGGCGGCTTGGCGCCGGTGCTGCAGGCTGGAACGGGTCGCGCTTCCCTCTGAAGGACCGTGTTCTCCTGGAAGGGATACTGGTTGCTTGATGAGGGCCTGGGCGTGGCGGGCCGGCGGCGTCGCGCCCCAGCCGCCTCCTGGACCAGCCCGGGCCCACGGCTCCGGTGACGCGGCGCGTGACCGGTCCCCGCGCTTGGTCTGCGGCCACTACCGCAGACCGGGCACCAAGGGACAACCCAGACGCCCTGTGCCGTGGCCCCGGACGGAGGCCAGCTCCACCCCTCGTGCGCCCCGAGCCTGCCCAGACGTGGGCTCGTCACGCCCTCGCTGTGGTCAGGGCCACACCTGTGTCCAGGCCTGGACAGCTGCTGGGTCCCCCCCGCTGGGCGAGCACAGTTGGACCATGTCCCCGGCCACTCAGTCCCAGTAGGGGCTTGGAAAGCAAAGACACTTTGAGAATGAAGCAATCTGCCCATTGGGGCTATTAATGGTAGCTAGTATAGCTTTAGCGATAAACTGTATCTCAGTTAATCTTCATGAAGTGCATCTCACTTTCTGTACCCATTTGATAGATAAGAAAGGGAAACGGAGAGCCACTCTGATCAGGCAGGGCCACACAGCGTCAGAGAAGGGCAATGAGGACTTGAACTCCTAACCACTCAGCGAACTGATTTTTCGTTGAGGCAGAGGTGTTTTGTTAAGTTACTGATTTTGTCCGGAGCGATCTTCTGGAGGCGAGCCTCTGCCAGTCCTCACCCCAAAAGTTGCCTGCCATCTATGTAGAGGTCCTTAGAATTGGATTCCTCGTGTCCGAACCCAGAGGTGCCCATGCAATGGACACAAACTCGAGTTTGTGTTTTCATTAAAAAGATAAGAGATTCAGTGCTGTGTTCGGGACTTTAAAACAAGTCTTTGGGGTGGGAGAGCAGATGTGCAGAGGAGCTGGGAGGTTACAAAGGAAAGTGGAGGCTCGCTGGCTTCCTCCCTCAAGGACAGGCGGTGTGCTGGGAAGAGTCTGACACAAAGGCAGTATACAGAGACACCAGACACTGGAAAAGAAGCCCAGAGCTCTGCTCAGAGCCTCACTTCAGTGTTCAAGGGAGTTTGATGGAGGATGGCAGGGAGCTGTTATCTTCCCCTCTAGCCTGTCAGGCCCTTGGAAGGAAAAAGGCCTGAGAGCCCAGACTGCAGGGAATATTTAAAAACATTATAACTTGTTTGTGTAAAGCAGCAAGGCATGTGGAAATGCGTGTGTTTTAACCTGCCAGAAGCTGCAGCAGCAGCTGTATTCAACACCTCTACTCCAGGAAAACAGGGCTGCTTTGATGGTTTCCTTCAACACTGAGGGTAAAGGAATAGCTCCTCCTCACCCTGAGAGACCGGGGAGGGCAATGAGGACACAATGTTTCAAAAGATGCTGGAGCCTCTCATAGCTCCCCTATCTCTGCCCTCCATATGCAATCCTCCTGGGACACACAAGACTCAGTTCCAGACTGTGCACCTACTGCCTAATGGCAATGCATTCGGTCACTCTAGAAGCCAGGCAGAGAACTTGGCCATAAGTGCAGCCGAGGGGAAAATGTTTGCAGGGTTTCAGAGAGAATCCTTCTCAGCATCTCCTGCACC
Organism: Lophiomys imhausi; assembly: GCA_907164525.1. Lineage (NCBI taxonomy): Eukaryota > Metazoa > Chordata > Mammalia > Rodentia > Muridae > Lophiomys > Lophiomys imhausi. Next base: position 5,796,474 of record CAJQZJ010032551.1, read on the forward strand.
ACAATGTCATTGTGTAAGAATTAGGAGTGATAAGAGATAACTGGAAGACAAGGAAGAAAGGGGAAGGAAAAAAACACAGCTATTGTAAAATATTGTTATTTATAGTTAAAGTATTTTCGGAAAGGTGTTGAAGCCTCTACAAGTCTCAAAAACTTGCGTGTGAAGTCCAGTATCCAGTAACTTCCAACACTCAGCTTGGCTTGGATCATGTGTCCTGCACTTTTGTGCGCTACTGGCTCGGAGGGAACTACCGAGGAGCAGCACTCGGTCCTCCTACTCTGCCTGGGCTCCTTAAGGCCAGTGACCAGGCTACAGGAGCTCAGCATTGCCCTGGCCCCTGGGGACGAGTGAAGAAGGACAGCCCTTCTTCCTCCAAAGAGGCTGCCACAGTATTTGTATAGCGATGATCCAGCTTCTCAGGGACCTCAGAGGGGACTTCCTCCTGTGACAAGAGCACAGACAAAGAGTAGCTAAGGAAGAAAGGTCATTAGGGAAGGCTTCTTACAGGGGGCCATGCCCACAGAGAATCTAGAAAACTAATAGAATTCTAAGTGGGACTTCTTATTAGCTCTTAAATGGAAGCAAAAGAAACAGGGTCCTCGATCACCCGGTCAGCCTCTTCCTGCTTGTCACCTACAGCTGCTTTGTGCACTTCAATCTGTTCCTGCGTCGGGAGGGTAAACCTTTTTTGTATCTGGCATGTCTCCACTTGGGCACCATTTTGTATAATGGCCCTTCCCTGAGACAGTGCATGAGTGGAAGCATGAGCCTTTCTTTATGCCTGTCTGTCTGTCTCCTTCCCTCCAGAGAGCGCACCCCATTTAAAAAAAAAAAAGTTGTGGTTTACTTCATATATTCACAGTTGGCACGGAGTACAACTAAATAAACCCTTGTTGTGAGTTTAGGAGCCTTTCAACTGAGAGAGTGTTCTCCCTGGGGGCCTCTTGAACACAGCATAAGAAAGAATCTACGTCTGACATGGTGCACCCTCCAGTCAGAGGGCCAGCAAGCATGAGGCTAGAAGTGTCGTTTGAAGTGGGGTTACACATGCTGTTTGCCTTTCACACTGACACCAATGGGGAGCTACCAACAGACATTAAACAGGTGAGAAGTTTCATCTGTTTGGCAAGTTGGGGTGCCAGAAAGAGAAACTGTCCCAACAGGTCAAAGGAGATCGAAGAGAAGTGACACGCAAAAGGGGACCATAGACTGGGTTCCCGTCTGAAAAGGAGGCATAGGTGGGAAACTGGTGAGGTTTAAGTAAGGTCTGTAGTTCATACTTACATGACTGAGTTTTATCAATATTAACCTCCTAGTTTTGATATAATCATATCTTTATTTCCAACAAAATGGTAACATTCAAAGAGGAACTTAGTGAATTTACTATGCCAGTTTTGAAAGGTTTTGTAGGTCTAACATTATTTTAAGGTGAAGTAATTTTGGAATAACAAGATAATAATTTAGTATTTTATAGGTTACAAATTCCCTAGTTGTAATCTTTGTAGTTAATAGAATTGACATGCTGGTTACAATGAAGAATTCTTACAATACAATGTAGTTATAAGTCTCACTTCAATTTGAGCAATATTCAAACCACTAGTAAATGTTTGTAAGTATTTGGGGGTGACCAGTGTTCTGAATAGAGAGGAAAACATAGGAAAAATGCTTCCAGTTACAACACAGAACTGTGGGGCTACATGTCTGCCATGTACTGGTTCCTAAACTTCCAAACTTGGCACGCCCACATGCATAACTTCCAACGCTGCCTGATGCATCCTTCTCAAGCACTGAACATGCTGTTTCCCTTTCCTTATTTTAATATCACATAGGCTTTTATTCTTGTATGACTGACAATGAAAAGGATGAATGCAAGTTCTCAAAGAAGGGGATAAAAGAGCTTCCCTGCGCCCAGTTAATGTTCTCCCATGTGAAAGTCTACACATAAAGACTCAATAAACTTGAGAAACACAAAAACTTGAATCTTTGACAGCTGGGTGTTTTACAAACTTCAAATAAGTCTTACAAACTTCAAGTAAGTCTTTCAAGTCCTATTATATGTTGTCATTTTGTTATACTGTAGGGTTTTTTTCCTTCCGTACAGAGTTTATTCAGATTTTGCAGTGCTCTCCAACAACCAGCAATAGATTCACATGTCAATTACAATAATTCCAAACCTTGAGTTTATTATCTTTTCACATTCTGTGTCGTTCCAAAGAGAGACTGTATTTCACGTACACACTGAAACATCCCACCCACATCAGCTGCTTGCATAGGAAACTCTCACGATTGCTCTCTGCCTTCCTGCTCTTGTCACAGATGTTTCTCCTGAAGGCTGGCACTGTCCTTTGGTCCCACCTGAGTAATTTCTTTCACAGTGCATTCCAACATGACAAGTCTCTGCTATGTCTATTAGGATGTCCGCTTAGACCCATTCTGGGTCTAGATGTTCCCAAAGATCCCTCATCCAGAGAAAATGATAGATTCTTTCTAGTCTAGCAGGAATTTATGTTTTTTAGAAGTATAAGGTGTTGAGATTGGAAACAACTTTGGGAATCGCCAAAAACGTAAAGCCACAAAATATGGAATCAAATAGTCCTTTGTTTATATTACGTCTCTACCTACTTTTTCCAGGTATGTTACATTGGGTAAATTGCTCAACCTCTCAACTCAATTTTCCCCATGTATAAGGTAATAGGATTCCTTACTTGAGGTTATTTTGAGGATTGAGTGATCCATGTAAATTGCTTAAATAAGCTCGATGTTCCTACCCAACAGCAACTTTATGTGTGATTGCTCATTGATAGAATCCATAGACTTCTACGAAGCACCCTGTCCTATCCACTGAAAGTACAGACAACACCCATGCTCTCATGGACCTTGTAGTCATGAAGGCAGACCATAAAAGATATGTAAAATATGTTAATAAGGGTTATGATAAAGACAACAAGATCCTCTATCAAAAAAGAGGAATTGTGCTGATACTTTAGGTTTGGGTACAAGGAAGGCTTTGCTGAGGCAGTATTGAGTGTCCAAAGTCACTGGCAAAATGAAGTACTCAGAAAGAGTGATTCAAGCAGAGGGAAGAATGAGAGGTGTTTGCAGTGAAACAAGACTAGTCTGTTCAAAGTACAGAATGATCACAATCATGGAAGGTTTGCTTAAAGCCACAAGAAGGCTGTGGTTCATTGTCATTACTTATGCAGGAAAATGAAAGGAAAAAAACAGATATAATACAAGCAGGTTAATACAAACTACCTCCTGACTGTACAAAACAGGTTTGAGGTACCTGTATGTTGGACCATTGCCAATTATTTATTTATTTGTTTGTTTGTTTGTTTGTTTGTTTGTTGATTTTAGCTGTAAAACACTCAACTCAAACCAACATATGCCATAAATTAAAGAGAAAAATGTATTTGTTTGTGACCTGAAGATTCAAGAGAATAAGAGTTGCCTCCTTAGCCATAGTTTTGCTATTTGTGGCTTCAGTTTTTGGTGGTCACTAGAAAATGAACACAATAGAATATTTTGAAATAGCAAGAGATCACATTCACATAACTTTTATTAAACTGTGGTTATAATTGTTCTATTTTATTATTGGTTATTTTTGTTTTAACTTTCTATTTATTTATTGTGTGCCCATGGGTGTATGGACACACGACTGCCATGCATGTGGAGATCAGAGAACAACTTTGGGGAGCTGGTTCTCTTCTTCCACCTTGTGGGACCCAAAGATAGAATGCCAGGCATCAGGTTCAACAGGTGCCTCACCACACCCACATCTTGCCAGCCCCCTACTTTTAATCTTTGCCTAATTTATAAATTAAACTTTACCATGGATATCTATGTATGTGAGTATATATAGGGTTTGATAGAATCTACAGCTGAGGCTCCTGCTGAGGGTCTTTGGTGTATCCTCTGTAGATAAAGGGGGACCACTATAATTCTAGTTCCAACATTTCTGGTGGGAAGCTGAATTGGCACCTCCATTTGTCTCCCTCTCCCCACTCTCTTCTGTGCCTCTTTATATTGCTTTCACTCACAGGCAGGGATGCTTTACATGTCATCCTGCAGCAACTCCAGCCTCAGAATGCCGTATTTAGCAATTCCTCTTTAAAAAAGGGTTTTCATCTTTCACTAGCAAAGTTCCGCTTGAGCCTGATCCAGTTGCATGTCTCTGAACCAGTCACGATAGCCCAGGTAATAGGATGGTCTGGTTGGTCAAATCTGGGTCACCCTGGAGACCTAAGAGGGTCGAAACTTACCGAAAACCCAAGGCCAAGGTGACTGACAAGGAGGGAAATTATTCTCCCCCAGATTAGGTTACTATCATCTGGCCCTGTTTGCCAGACTGTTAAGAGCAATGCGGACCTCACAAAAGTGGATCAGCAAGTGTGGGTTGTATGCTCATGTCAGGCAGTAAGTGGCAGAAATATGGTCCATACTGTTGATGCTAACCTTGCGCTCCTGTGAGGAGAGAGCCATGAAAGGAAGGTCATACTCAACACAGCAGATGTCACCATAACACCTTTGACCTTCACAGGTCCCTGATGGCTGACTCCTGCTCTCCCTCCCACCCAGGCCTCAACCTGATATGTTTCACATTCTTTGCAACCTGAAAATTTCAGACAAATCTATTTCATCTTCTTGTAGGAACTGGGGCTGCTGCACCCTATTGCTATACAAAGCTTGTCTCACTTAGGCCTTTCTGAGTCATGCTGCCCTTGAGTGTCATCCCTGTGTAACCTTAAATGGTATGTGATATCCTTGTCTTCCAGGCGGTGAGTATATGTAGCTAGCCGACTGGGCTTGGCTCTTTCTTCCAGTGCCTAGTGTCTTGGGTTAATTAGGGCAGGGAAATATCTTCTTCAGCATGGAGTGACTAGCAAGTAAGTGATCAGATCGCAGCTTTCAGTTGCTTTTCCAGAAGTAGCCACAGCTCTTTCTTTAGGTCAGCTCATGTGGGCCCTAACTAAACTGTGCTGAACCCCAAAGCCCCAAGAGTTCCTGCAGGTGGGCCTAGGGACCACCACACACACCTTGCTCCTTTTCCTACGATCTCCTTTTCCTTAATGGGAAGGTCTTTCTCACTAATACTTTCTGTACAGTCTGGCACATAGTAGGCTTTCAATAAACATCCTTGGCATGAAAAACACTTTGTGTTCAAGATCAGGCGTACAGGTGTACTTTGGTCTTACCTAAAAACTCTGTTTACTTAGAACCTAAATAAGCCACTCAGAAAATCCAGGAATGGAAAATCTATCTCATGCTAGCCTTTACCAAGGAAATAAATCCTAGAGATCAGAAAGCCATGGTTTTTCACGTTCATGTTAGTGAAATATCAAAATGGCCTCTAAAAAAGAATAGGCTTCATTTTGTGCTCAGATTTTCAGTGAGGTTCCTGTTTTTGTCAGAAATCTCAACCTCTGCTGGGTAATTGCACAACTCCTGACTTTGCTCAACCTGTGTAGTCTTGGCACGATCAACATTCCTTGGTATATGCTGTAGGCAAGATTTTTATGAGGTTTGATTCTTGTCCTGGCTTCATTTGATCTTGTATATCTGAAACTCAGCACACAGACAAAAGCAGACAGCACCTCTCAGCACCAAGAAGGGTGAGTGCCACAGAAAATGATAATGTTATTTATTGTACACATGTCTACAGGAATGGAAAGGGCTTCCTAGCAGCCATGCTCGAGCATGTCCTCCACAGTAAGCACACTGTTTGAAGGGGCTAGGTCCTCTCCTGAAGAATCATTTACAATCTCCAGAAGCTTAAAGGTGTTGAATGAAGCCCTCAGAAAGGAAGAGGGATTGGAGAACCCTGTCAGAGTGAGTTCCCTGTACTGACCTTTGGATCCCTGAGGGACATGTTTTGAGCAACTTCTCTCCAGAAACCCATTCTAGAGCACAGCAGCATCACTGGGTTACAGGGAGACCGAAGTTTTTATCTTTCAGGCTAAAATAAGTGAAAAGGTTTTTGTTGTTGTTGTTGTTGTTGTTGTTGTTAGGACACTGAGTGGCCAAGGGTGTATAGAAACAGGCATTCTTGAACATTGTTAGGTAGAGTGAAAATTGGTACAGTCTTTTTAGAAGACCAACGATTAATATCTGTCATCATATTAAATGTACATCCCCTGACCTAGCCATTTCCTACCAATAAAGTTTCTCCACAAAATACTTACCTGTATTCATCACAGAATAATTTCTAACAGCTAACTAATTCAAAAAAGAAACAAACACCTATCAAAGTGAGAATGGGTAAACAATGTTTAGTACAAACACAAGCGAATACTGTCCCTCTGCCTTATACGTGCAGTGGGCCCCCTTCACCCATGGCAGTTATATTCAAAGACTTCAGTGGATGTCTGAAACTGTGGCTCATTTCTGAATTCCATGTATTCCATGTTTTGTCTTGTTTATTTCCACATATCCCACAGCACTACGACACAGTACCAGAACCTACCTGCCCTTCCACATGCGATGTCCTGGTACCTCCTTTGCAACAATGTTCCTGCTATCTGAGGCCACACATGCATAAAATAAGGATTATTTGAACACTAGCACTATAACATGTCACGGCGAGCCTGATAACCAAGAAAATTGCAAAGTAACTAACAGGATGGTAGCATATACAGCGTAGATATGCAGGATGAGGGGATGAGTCACATCCCTAGCAGGACAAAGTGAGATGGCAAGATTTCATGTTACTTAGAAGGGGACACAATTTACACCTCATAGATTTGAGCATTTTTTGAAAGTTTCCATTTCTATTTCAGACCACGGTTAAGCATGGGTAACTAAAAGTACAGAAAGTGAAACTTCAGATAAAGGGGAACTATTGTTTATGACAGAGGTGAAGAGCCTGGTGTCCCTCAACATGGTTTTTTCTGGAGGCAACTGTGGGTAGATGCTTCAGACTTCTAACCCAAGATGCTGTTGAACGTTCTAGAACTTACAGAACAGTCCCTCTGAAGTGACAGAAAAGAAGTGTCCAGTACAGCCTGTCAACAGTGCTCAGGCTAAGAGATCCTTCTAGAGAAATCTAAGTTTCCCCAAAGAAAAGCAGTAGCTGCCTGAGAGAGGGGAAGTTGGATATGCCCCTTTCACCCCAGTGCTGTTTCATGTGTGCATATTATATTCTCCATATGTATTTTGAAAGTTGATGTTAATCTGTTTTCAAATGTATATTATCAAGCTTTTTCCTGCTAGGTATCAGGTAGTCCCATAGCAGGCATTTGTTTATCTTGCCTCAGATCTTTCCTTGCTAAAAGTAAAGAGAAACAGAGAATGAGTTGGAATCAAGAAGAACAATTTCAAATTCACACATTTCTGGGCCACTTCTGTTACCTGGAGAGAGAAACGTCGTGAATTTGTTCATTCCGAAAGTAAATATAGAAAAGCACGTACATTTTGCTGACTGCCTGCCTCTCCTCATGTTGACCCTAGTGCTTGGAGATCCAGACCAAAATGCTCTGTCCCTTCCACAGCATGTATACACATGGGTACGTGGACAGATAATCCCAGAGCTCTGAGGGTCTGATAACCTTCAGGTGCAAATTTTATAATTCAAAGAACAAATTATTACAACCGAAACTTTGTTAACAAATACATTTATTAAACTGTTATACTAGGCCAGCAGGGCCTGGCAGGAGGCCTGGTTGGCCTTAGCTGGAGGCCTGACCAGACTTAGGTATCCTGGTGATAAGGCCTGAGATTCGGGGCAGCCAGCAGGGCTATGCAGGGAAACCTGACCAGGCTTAGGTCTCCTGGTGATAAAGCCTGAGACTAAGGGTGGCCTTTTTCCCAATAATTAAGTACACCAAGACCTTTTAATATTTCAATGCTTAAACCTTAGCTGGGCAGACTCTCAACTAGCTCACCTAAATTAACCCAACCACCTAATCCCAACCAGCCATGTGGCTTGCTGTACTTTCCAGAGCTATCAGACACATCTATCCTCTTTTATGTCTCTTGGTGGAAGGAAAGTTTGTTCTGTGTCTTTCCAGGATTCTTTTCATGGAATCCTGGAAAGTCCTTCAGATACTCTTTCGGCCCAACTAATTGGCCATCAGCAACTTTTATTATCCAATCAGAGAATGGCTCAAATAGGGCATTAACCAGATCTCCGAAGATTGAAATCAGCTTTTGAAAATTATGCATAAAGACCTTTCTCCAACAAATTATCTCTTGAAATATTTTAAATACAAATTAAGAATGTAACCACGAAAGTTTGTCAAATTAGGTCTAGGCAATGATACTGACTTCAGTATTGTCTATGATGGCAAGAATCTGAACATTATAATAGAGGCCAGAAAAAACGTACACAAATGATACCATGATCCTCATATGGAATATTCTGCTGCTGCTAGACATGAGACAAACCCCACCTGTCTATATGGAATTTTCTTACAGTTATCTCAGAAACATTCATGTCAATGTAGAATTTCAAACCCCCTCTTTGCACACAGACATTTTGCTTTGGGAAAGAATGTGAGAAGCTCATCGTATATTTTCTCTTGAGAGGGCAACTAAGGCAAGGATGTGAAAGGATGTCACAAGAAGCTTTCTCTTGACATTTTGCACTGTTTCATGTGTTGTTTATATATTCTAACCATGCATATGTGCATGCATTATCATTTGAAATTCTTTCATGACATCAGAATAGAAAAAAACATATAACCCATATAAGCGGTGTTTTCTCCCATGTTTTTATCTATGAAAAATGCACACAATATACAAATTCAATTTTTTCTAACTTATGATGATTCAATTTATATTTTTTGATCTGATGGTTCACCATATGTGAGGAAATGATATACATTCAATAGAAAAGTAGATTTTGAAGTCTGGGGCCACCAAGATGGCTCAGCAAGTAAAGCTCCTTCCACACCAGCCCAGTGACCTGTGTTCAACCTATGTGGTAGAAGTAGGGAATTGGCTTGTTCTCTGAAATCCACATGTGCTATGGCATGCATATACTCATATACATACAGCATACACACATTTTTTAATATTTTGAATTTTGCTGTTTCTGGGCTAGTGATATAAAGAACAGTTCATTTTGCCCAGCATCAGCAATCAACAGTGAGTTACACATGGCCACAGACATGAGAAACAACCAGAGCACTACATTGAGTTCTAGAGTTGATGGAAGGCTGTTTTTGTTTTGAAGTGTGTGTGTGTGTTCAGAAAACAACTCGCAGGAATCAATTCTGTCCTTCTACCATGTAGGCCATCAAGCTCAATGTTCACAATTGTCAGCTATGGCAGCAAGCACCATTACTTACTGAGTCATCTCACTGGTTCCAATGACAGGTCATTTCAAGATGAAACTCGGGGGCTGGAGAGGTGGCTCAGAGGTTAAGAGCACTGGCTGTTCTTCCCAAGGTCCTGAGTTCAATTCCCAGCAACCACATGGTGGCTCACAGCCATCTACATTGAGATCTGCCCTGGAATATATGTAGAGCAAATACTGTATACATAATAAATAAATAAATAATGTTTAAAAAATATAAAAAAAAAAAAAGATGAAACTCTTGTGATGAAAGTGTGTTTGAGTAGGAGGCCTGAAACACGTAAGTCTCTGTGTCTCAAAAGGACATTTTTTTTCTGTTTCCTCTTGTATGAATATGTAAATCTTAGCCAACACGGGGAAAAGTGGTCTTATTTAAATTGAATCTTTCTCAATCTAGAAATCCCATTGTGGTGGTCTGAATGAGAATGGCTCATATGTGTGAGTGCTTGGTCCCCAGTTAGTGGAACTGTTTAGGAAGGATTAGGAGGTGTGGCCTTGTTGAGGTGGGTGTGGCCTTCCTAGTGTTGTGAGCTTTGAGGTTTCAAAAGCCCATGCCAGGTCCAGTCTCTCTCTCTCTCTCTCTCTCTCTCTCTCTCTCTCTCTCTCTCTTTCTACCTGCTGCCTGTGGATCAGGATGTAAAGCTCTCAGCTACTGCTCAAGCACCATTCCTGTCTGCTTTCTGCCATGACAATCCTGGACTAACCCCCAAGAGTAAGCAAGCCCCTATTTAAATACTTTCTTTTATAAGAGTTGCCTTGCTCATGGTGTCTCTTCACTGCAACAAAGCAGTATCTAAGGCCATCCTTACCCTTTTTTTCTGAGACTTACTGGCATAGAAGGAATGAGACTCTGGCTCATGGCTACTCTCTGTAACCATTTGCATTGCCAGATTTCCACAATTCCTCCTGGTTCTTAAGCACAGCCACGCTGGTTTAGGTGTCTGCCCACATTTTCATGTAGTGAATTCCCCCACTTAGCTGCAGAGCTCCTGGATCAGACACTCTATTATTTACAAATTACTTTTCAAACTCCATTGAACCAAGATCCATGAGCCAAATCCCCACCATTTGCTTCCTAGGTGTGGTTGTTAAATTGTTTCCCTTAGAAATATCTGAAGAGCTTCAAAAAATGTCAGAGCTTCACCTTTCCCCAATATCTTCTGATTTAATTGGCCTTGGCCACAGCCTTGGCATCATTTAAGAGTCCTGGGGTGATTTTGATGTGCACCCAACCACGAGAACCTCTCCTCTAGTTTCTTCAGTTAACTCAGCAGGCTAGCTGAGGTTTTAATTAAAGAGACCACCCACCCCTCTTGATCAGTCAGGTCTTCTGATGCATTAGTTTCTATTCTCTTTTTTCTCTTTATTCTCTGGCACAACCATATTCCTGAATTAAGCAATGCAGGAAGCTTCTGCTAACAACCAGAGAAAGGCACACCTGAAAGAGGTCTCTCAGGATATCCCAGAACTGCCTGGAAAGGGTGCAGCTACTAGAACAGTCCAGGGACAGACAAGCCACTGAGCAGCTTGGAGTAGATTCCAGGCCAGAACTGTCCAGTACAGAGGAAGACAGTGCCTGCAAGGCCTTTGATGTGAGTGACTCAAGGCCATTCCAGAGTTGCTGGAGCAGAACCCATCTTGGCAGCATGGCTGATGGGGGTTGGGAGACTAGAGAACAAAACCACCAGGACACTTGTGGTGTTTCATTGTGCATCTGCTAGAAGTTAAGTCTTTTCATCTGAATTCCTTCAGCACGTCTCATGCCTGTGTGATGGGAGTAGCTGTTCTCACTTGGCTACAGGACAGTAGGGTTCATGGAGTTCCCACAGCAAGTACTGTGACTGTACACATGGAGCTCCTAAGAAGTGCTCACTTAGACAGTACACAGATCCTAGGCTATGCTGGGATATTCACAGGCCACTGAAGATCCTTTATGGGGGGCTGGGAGTAAAAATCAGGATCCATTCCAGGAAGATAGGAATCCACATGATGGAGAGGGTGACTCTTGATGCCTAACAGCAGGTGACACAAAACAGTTCAGTCATTGGTCCAACATTGCTCAGACTTCCAACACTGTAGTTGCTACAAGTTCCTGGATATACCACAAAAGCATCAGAGGTCAGCCATTCAGTTTGCATAATCCCAGAAGCCCCAACTGTGGGTCACAGCTGTCCTTAACTTCAGGCAACCAGGCAGGCCAGCAGCCACCAGCAGGTGCCTACCATAATTGCTGTGGCCCAGAAGTTGATACCTTCATCACTCAGCTGTTGAGCATTGTATGAAGCACATGTCATGTGTTGTTTAGTGGATGGTGCTTCTGCCACAAGTTGAGAACAGTTTATAGATGGGCTGTGGTCTCAGTAATTTCTTTATATAGGAAATAGCTTTCCATGCAAGACAGACACTATCCTGCATGTGGAAAACACTCCTTGATCCCACCAAATCTCCTTGGAATAGATATGCCTTTGTTTTAAGAGTTTTTTGTTTGTTTGTTTGTTTTTTAATTTATGGCTTATTAAAGACATTTTTAAAGATAATCATGAAGATTGCACATACCTTCAGTTTTAAATCAATACCTTAAAAACAAAATTGAGACTCCATGTTGTTTAATAGATGCATTTAAACTAAACATGGGGATAACATAAACTAAGAGAGGGCTCTTCAGGAGAGAGAGCCCTCTCACAGCACTAAGGAAAAGGGGAGGAAGGGGACCCTGAGAGAGGTACTCTCTGATGCTGTATATTCAGAACTCACACAGAAATGGACAGCAAGCTGCCTTAGCAGGTAATGGGGCTTCGCAAGTCTGACAACTTAAGTTCAATCCCCAGACCTCATAAGAAGTCAGACACAGTGGTAAACATCGTAGTCCCATCTTTCCTACGGTGAGAGGTGAGACAGAGATAGGAAGTCCGCCAAAAGCTTGTGGATGAGCTAAGGCTAAGACACAGAGCACAAGGGCAAGGGCACAGTAAGAAGGACCCTGCTTCATTCAGCAAGATGGGAAGAGAGAAGAGATGATGAAAAGTTGTCCTCTGAAAGAGTGTAGCCAGAAAGGGTGCTTGATATAATTTAGGTCTACCCTGGCATTTCTCAAAGGTCCATGCACTGCTCTTTTGCCTCGAAGATGAAAAAATAAAAAAAGAATGAACAAATATCAAGTGTGGACACATAAGACATGATAATACCCCCCCCCATTGGCTCAGTTATAAACACTAAACTTACTAATCTATTTAGGTACTGGGACAAACCTGCAATTAGGGACATAATCACCCAACAACAAAATGGTTTCCTATTTGGGCTTTCACAATTTTCCAATGCATAATCTTGTCATAAGTGACCCAGCAAGAAGAAAATCCCAACCTCTATGTAGTACTGTGTGTGAGACGGGTCCACAATGAATAGGCTTTGATACTGGAAGGGTTGACACACCAGAAACCACAGGGAGACACTGCTCACTGTCACTCCATCTCCCCTTCATCATCCCCATTCCGTTGATTGCTAACACCAAAGACTACCTTAGCTTGTCTGTGAAATTTATATAAACAAGATTATTTGGGATGTTTTCTTACCAGTTGTGTCGTCCATTCTACTCAATAGAGTTATGAAGCTAATGTATATCATCATATATATTAATGGATAATGCATTTTCATAACTGAAGAGTTTTCTGTTCATGAATAGATTATAATGTATTAATCCATGGTATTATTGACAAACATTAGGAAAGTTTCTAACTAAGGCTTTATGCTGCTATGTGTATTTCCTTTGGTGCAGACATCTACCGCTTTTGGTATAATGTATTCTTATAGACATCTTCCTTTAGTTTTTGTAGCTACTGCCAAAATGGTTTTGCAAGATGGTTGTACTAAAGTACATTCTCTCCAGCAATGGGAAGTCATATTTTCCCTGGAGCATCCGTTGGTCTGTACATACTTTTTGTTTTATTTTGCTATGTCTTCATTTGGTTTGTATTGCTATGATAAAACACCATGATGAAAATCAATGTGGGGAGGAAAGGGCTTAACATGTACTGATCAAAGACCTTCATGAAAAGACATCAGGGCAGGAACCTGGAGGCAGGAGTTGAAACAGAGGCCATAAAGGAGTGCTGCTTGCTGGCTTGCTCAGCTTGCTTTCCTATAGCACCCAGGACCACCAGCCCAGGAGTAGCACCACCCACAGTAAGCTGGACCCTCCCACATCAATCACTAATCAGGCAAATGTCCCATAGGTTTGCTTACAGGCCAACCTTAGGGAGGCATTTTCTCTGTTGTGGTTTCCTCTTCTCAGATAATCCTAGCTTGTGTCAAGTTGACAAAAACAATTAGGACAACTGGATTTTTTTTTGATGTTTTCATTCGGGTCTCACTCTATGCCTCAGGCTATCCTGGAACTCATTAGTTAACCCAGGCTGGACTCCAACCCACAGCAATCTCCCTCACTTGACTTCCTAAATGTTGGGATCACAGGCATGAGCCACCACACTGGTCTATGCATTTTTTAAAATAAATATATTTTAATGACTTTTTTGTACTTATGTATTTATTTATTTTGGGGTTGGGAGGCTGTATGTATCACAGCATGAGTAGATACTGTCTGTGCTGATCTGAATGAGAATGGCCCCCATGGGCTCTTACGGTTGAATGCTTAGTCACCAGGGAGTGAGACTGTTGGAGAAGGGTTAGGAGGTGTGGCCTTTTTAGAGGAAGAGTGTTGTGGGAGGAGAGGCGGGCAAGAGTGTTGCCAGGCCCAGGGTCTCTCTCTTTGCCAGCTGCCTGTGGATTAGGATGTAAAGCTCTCAGCTACTGATCTAGCACCATGAATGTCTGCTTCCTCCCATAATGTTCACAGATCAACGCTCTAAAACTATAAGCAAGCCCCCAGTTAAATGCTTTCCTTTATGAGTTCTCTTGTCTCTTCACAGCAATAGAACAGTAGCTAAGACACTTCCCTTCCGTGCGGAACCCCGGAATCAATCCCCTATCATCAACTTTGGAGGCAAGTGCTTTTACCTGCTGAGCCAGCTTCAATGCATTTTTTCAAAATAACATCTAATCTTCACATGTGTGTTTATGTTCAGTATTTCTCCAGGAAAAAAAAAAAAAAACATTTCTGGTGGGACAAGAGCTTTTTCCCATCATGATTAAGTTCCATAAAATGTGGTGATTGTTAGGGTAAGGTTACATACATTGAAACTTTTAATGGAACTTCTAAATTATGCATTGGTTGTGCCAATGCTTTTGCCTACTCTGACAAAGAATAACTATTTACCCTCACTTTTGTTGACCCTGGATATTAACAAACTCTAATATTTCCACTTCCCCAAAAGACATCTTATTGAGTCAATTTCGTATTTTCCTAGTTAGTAAGGAAGCAAGCCAGATCTGGTGGCTCAGGCCTATAATCTCACTTGGGAGGCTTAGGCAGAAGGATATAGAGTTCAATGCCTTCCTACACTATGGAGAGAATTCACAAACAGCCTGGGAAACCTAGGAAACTCTCTCAAAGTAAACAATTTGAAAAGCCTGAGGTTATAACTCAGTGATAAAGCCCTAACCCAGGATCCCCGACACCGTGGATTTAATCCTCAGTACCTAAATAATCGATCAATCAATAAGCAGCTATGTATTTCTTATAGATTTATTGTCCCATTCTGTGGGCTAAGATTACACATCCAGGTAGGTAAAAAGGTAGTATTTAAATCCAGACTAACTAACCAGGAGGCCATATTTATTTTAATATATTATATAATACACTCTATACTGTATGTCATACTATCTATGGGCCATGAATACTAGACAGTGTTACAAGTTTTAATTGTAAACAATTAAATTATTTACCAGTATTCAAATTATATTTAATGAGTCGGTGTTATTAATCCCTAACCCACTATTATAAATGAGCACACAGTCAGCTGATGGATTTTATCAAGCCTTAGCCTGGATTGTACAATATTAGCCCATCTAAGCTTTAATTCTATTCTCCAAATATGAATTTGGGATATATACATACATACACACACACACATACATACATCCCCTGGGCTGCTATTCTCCATGATATGCCGATGTTCCAGGCCACATGGAATGAGGTTCTTTTCTCAAACTCATGGCATGTGTCACAATATAGATAATGCTATGTACATCATTTGATACTATATACCACACTCTACTATGCATCACAGTACATTCTTCTCAATACTGTGTATCACACTGTACATGATACCATACTAGGTACCTATAGATTATATATAATATAATACAATATATATTATATTGTAGACCATACTGTCCTGAACACCATGATACTACACTATACTCCTTCCTATACATCACACCCAAATATATTGCTCTAGGACACAAGACATTGTGGTATATCATTACCCACACTATGCAACCTCTTCATTGTCTGGGATGAATTTGCATTTCCTGAAAATACATGTGCAACACGGTTTCACCTTTACTGAAGAACTAACTACTTGGTGGAGTCATTAATTTGCTAGTCATGCCCATTTGTTATTCTTAATTTCTACATGGTAATGAGAAACAACTCTTAACAACTCTTACATGGGAAAGAGTTGTTTGTTGTTCTTCACATTACAAGCTTCCCCACAGGGAACAAACATTTCAAAGATGTTAAATAACTTAAGTTTGAAAGCTGGGGCACACTTCCTGCTCAACAAGCCTGGGAACTCCTCTCTGTTTCTCCAGGGTCAGGAGGCAGAGAGGCCAGGGCCCTTCCTGCTCTTGTCTGAAGCTGAACCCTGAGGGATGGAAAATGGGCGGGTCATGAGACAGTGGGATGCCTAGGCAACAGGCCAGGCTGCCATTCCTGACTCTGGCTCATGAGCTGGGAGCCATGGGTAATTGCTTACCCCTTGGGATTTTTGCTTTTTCATTTTTAGAAAGCGTGTGTCGGGCTAAATGGTTTTATGTAGTCTCCTCTTGGGCAAAAATGATATACTTTTATAATGCAGATTGTGGGAGTTATACTGTTTTCATTGGGGAAAAAAAAATCCCACAACTTACTAAAGTATTATATCCACTATAATGCAATGGGATCAGAAAGGAAACTGCAATGAATTTTTAAAATCTGTATCTCTGGGTGGTAGAATTTTGTTTTGTGTGCTTTTCTGCATTTTTTCAATTTCTGTACAATGAATATGTATTTCATTGTAATCTAAAAAGATGTATTTTGTTCTTCTTAACACTTTGGAACTGTGAAAGACTCAAAAATAGAACGAAACAACCCAAATTTTAGTGTAACCAGATGGAAGGCATAGTGTCCCACATATCACAGAACATTTTAAGATGTCAGAGGGTCAGGATCTCATCTGACAGATGAACTCATCAGCAACCTGGCCCTCTCAGCAGCATCCGGGGACAGTGTTTCCACAGTGACTCATAAGGATGGTGCCAGCCAGGCCACGTCGCAACCTTTTCCATTTCCAGCACCAGAGTTGTGACGACCTGACACCGGTTCTCATGGAATCCTGAAACAAGCCCGGCCTCATCATGGGGACTGCTACTCAAGGCAGCAATGGGAAAGAGGATATGACCAATGGCATTTGGGGAGAGTATGGGAACAAAACCAAAAATTATAGTGACTTTCTGGTTGGGACACACTGGATAGGAAACGAACTGTGTATCCACAAATTCAAGAGCTTGGCTAAAGAACCAGAGGCAAAAATAAATAGCAGAGGTAGGCCGTTTCTCAGTTGCCGGTGATGTCTGGAGATCCAGAATGGGAGCTGGGTAAGAAGACACTTGTTGGGTGGACTCCTTACAATCAAAGGCAAACTACTTTGGCCTTGGGACCCCAGAGAGACCCATCTTTGCATGAGGGACCATCTCAGTTATCCTGCAAATATTGTTTTCCAGCCTCCTCACCAGAACTCTCCCCTCCGCACCTCATAATAATATAAGCATGTTAGTTACACTTTCATCATTGTGACCAAAATACCTGATAGAAACAAGGAAGCGAAGGTTTATTCTGGACCATGGCTTCAGCGTTTCAGTCTACCACAAGGGAGCAACTCAGTTCATGGTGCTAGAAGCGCACAGCAGAAACTGCTCACATGAGTATAGGCCACGTAGCCAAGTACAAAGTAAGAACCGAGGACTAGGCATACCTTTCAGCGGCCTGACCTTGATGACCCAATTCCCACAGCTAGGAACCATCAACAAGAGACTCCCCAGCCTCCCAACACAGCACTACCAGCTGAGGAGCAAATGTTCCAGACAGGAGCCTGAGGGCGGAGCGCATTTCAGATTTAAGCCCTATCAGATTAAGATGAAATCTTTGCCAGTTTACAAGCTTAGCCAATTGTGTAAAACGTGCGATTTGCAGGCAATCCAGTTTCCATCAAAGTTCATATCCTGGATACACATACTGTTATGGAAGCCACAGACAGGATTAGAAGTCCTTGGTATTAGGTGAGTTACTGATGACTTACTAAAATTTAGCCTTTCCTCCCATAAAGTGTGAAGGCAACAAATTACATCTACAGTACCTCAACACTGCCATAAACAGAAAACACGGTCACATTCAAATCCCAGTACCATTGCTGCATATATCTCAGAGTAATGTTTATCCTCATTATTACTTGAAAAGTCACAGGACATATGAGACTAATAGCTAGATCTTGTTACTTACTGCAATCACAAAGAAGTACGTTGATTAAAATAGTAAAATTTAACTTGGCCAAATTCTGATAAATACATATGCTATATGGGTTCCTCTTTATTTTAATTTGTGCATTCCAAAAAAGTCCTGAGGACAATTCCTGAGATGGTCAGGAGTCTGTAGTGTTAAATATTTAAGAA
This sequence comes from Lophiomys imhausi, assembly GCA_907164525.1. Taxonomy (NCBI): domain Eukaryota; kingdom Metazoa; phylum Chordata; class Mammalia; order Rodentia; family Muridae; genus Lophiomys; species Lophiomys imhausi. The sequence continues at coordinate 5,814,592 of CAJQZJ010032551.1, forward strand.
TGGCATTAAACTGGACACATGCCATAATCCCAACACTCAGACGACACCAAGAAGACTACAAGTGTGAGGCAAACCTGGGCTACATTAGTCATCCAAAGTCAGCCTGAGGTATAAAATATGACCCTGTCTCAAAAAATAAAAACAAAATCTAAAGTCTAAAGTCCCTGAACTGATAGAACTGTCAAGAATGTTAAAAGGGACAAGATACAGACATTCCCAGTGTTCAAGCTGAAATCTACACTTGTTGGTTTCCTAAGAAAAACTATCAATCCCTCAAAGAAACAGGAAAATATGACCCACAGCACAATAAAAATAGTCCCCCAAATGGCACAGTGGGGATAATTAGCAGCCACATATGTATCATATCTGAGATTAAAAAAAAACCCAAAAACATACTGCATAGGATGAATACTCCAGAAGATGGAATGGATCGGGTTCTCAGAGAAGTTCAGTGAACTCAAAGACATAGCAATACCAACTCCAGTACTGGGGTGGGAAGAGAGCCATTGAGCTGTAGAACAATCTCATGTGGTCTACAGATGCACCCATTTGCACACACACATATAATGTGCAAGTGACTTCGGAGGCCAGAACAGGGCATCAGATCCCCCAGAGCTGGAGTTACAGGCAGATGTGAGACATTCACCATGGGTGTTGGCAACTGAATCCTGGTCTTCTGCAAGAGCAACAAGTAGTCCTAACCACTGAGCCATTTTCCACAGCCCAGTGGACATGTTAACAACTTAAATCCTTTCCAATTTATGAATGCATGGTATCTTTCCATTTATTTATACTTTCCTCAATTTCTCTCATCAATTTTGTATTTTTTGCTATGTAGCTTGGGAAGTGTTGGCTTTAATTCATCTTTGAATGTTTGGCAGAAGTCCTAGCTAAGTCATCAGATCCTGGGCTGTTTTATTGTTTTGTTTTTGTTTTTAAGTTTTTGGTTATTGATTGAGTATGCCAACCCATTCTGATCTTTTCAGATTCCTTATTTCTGCCTTATTCAGTCTTGGTAGGTTACATGTTCTAGGAATTTACCCATTTTTTTTCTGGGTTATCAAATTTATATAATTATTCATAATGAAGAATTATAGTTTGTATTTTTTCAGTACTATATATCAAACAAAAGGCCTTATACATAATAAGCAAATGCTTTACTACAAAGCTATATATGCACTTCAAAACAGAAGCCTTTACCAAGAAAAAAAAATCTTTCTGAAATAAAGACAAAATAAAGATAGTTTTAAAACATGCAAATGCTGAATGACTCCTCACTAGCAGACCTGCCCCACAAAATAATATTAAGGGACAAATTAAAACAGGAATATAAAATAAATGAGAAGAAGAAAACAAACAACTATATGGTAAATTTAAACTTAAACATATTAAAATTCACATTAATGTGTCCTAAATATAAAATAGTGATGGTCAGAGTGGAAATAATTACAAGACCTGAATACAGGCACTGCCTGTTAGAAACAACTGCTAAATATGAGGAGCAGATAGGGAAAAAGCAAAGGTAGGAAAAGATACATGATGCTGACACTAATTCAAGGAGAACAGATATAGTTATATTAGAGTAGGCCTCAGGAATAAGATTATACTGTGAAAAAGGACAGTTGTTTCATAATAATACAGTAATCAGCTCATCAGGAAGACACAACAATGAGAAGCATGCACCATCTGATAGCTGAACCTCCAAGAACCATTAAACAGAGTCTGATTAGAAATGAAAAGACACAACGCAAATTTATGCTCAGGGATTCAAAACGCCTTTCTCAATAACTGATGAGCCCACAGAAAATCTAACAAGGTTATCAAACACTACAGCTATATATAAATGCTGACTGTCCCCCCAAAGTCAAGGGTTTAAGGCACCCCAGGATGGCACTATTGAGGGTGCTGTGAACCTCAAAAAGAAGTCTTATGAGACATCATTAGGTCCTTGGGGAACTAGCCCTGAAGGGGATTGTGGGACCCTGGCCATTTCCTTTTTCCCCTTTGTCTCTTGGCGTTGTGATGAGCAGGTTGTTTCAGCAAACACTCCCTGCAGTGCTACCAGCATATCTACCGAGGCCCAAGGCAAGGGTCCACTAGTCTTGGACTGCAGCCTCTAAAACGGAGGACCAAATCCAAACAAAAACCAAAACCACTTTTGTCTCCCTATGTGCTAATCACCTCAGTTCTCTGTGGTAATGGAAAACTGACTAACATAACTTCCAAACATTGATTTGATTAATGTTTATAGAAGCCAACTCCACCTGACAACAGCAAAGTACACATTTTCAATCATGACAATTTACTAAAGCAGAAATTATTCTAGCCATAACAAGCCTCAGAAGGTTTAAAAGACTCTGAGTCATACAAAGTAGAGTTTAGATCTCTTTGGAACTAAGTTAGAAATCAATAATTAGAAAATACATGGACGTTGCTCTTCATATCTGGAAACTAAGCAACCCATCTATCTAGGACCCATGGGCTGAAGAATCAATCTTTCTTTTTTTTACATTTTTATTCAGCATATTTTTTCCAGTAATATTTTCTGATCACAGTGTCCCCTCCCTCATGTCCTCCCATACCCACCCCACCTCTCCAGCTGTCCACCTCCACACCTTCTTTCTCTGTCTCTTTGGAAAACAAACAGGCAAATTAAACAACAATCAAACCAGAATAAAACAAACAATCAAAAAGAAAGGAAAAAAGAAAAGGTAAAGCATGAGAAACACATATACACTCAATGACAGCACATGTTCGAGTATGCATACTCGTGTGTGTGTGCGCACACACACACACCACAAAAACACATACTTGGAAAATATATATATATATATTATATATATATATATATAAGCAAAAGACCTGTAATGTTAAAGAAATGCCCAAACAAACCATCTGTTTGTTTTATGCTGGTTGTCTACTGCTGAATAGGGGGCCTTGCCCTTCAGTGTGATCTGTATGCTCAGTAAGACTCCATTGAAGAAAACTGACTTTTTCTTTGCAAGATATTGTCAGTTAGAGATAGCTTGTGGGTTAGGGATGGGGATTTGTGTCTATATCCACCTCAGCACTGGTATCATATCTGTCTTGGACCTATGAAGGGCCTATGCATGCTGCCACACTCTCATAAGCATATGAGTCCTGTTGTGTCTGTAAGGAACTGTTTCTTTGGTGTCTTCCAGCTCCACTGGCTCTTACAATCATTGCTCATGGGAGGAGCTTGATGACATTCCATTTGGATTGAGTATTCCAAGGTCTCTCACTCTACATTTTGTCCAGTCATGAGTCTCTGTATTAGTTCCCACAGACTGCAAGAGGAAGTCTCTCTGGTGATGGCTTAGCAAGACATTGATCTAAAAGTATGCCAAAATGTCACTAAAAGTCATTTTATTGCTATTTTCCTTTAGTAGAACAGTAGCATTTGGTTTTCCCCTAGGTACATGGCCTATCTAGTCTTAGGTTACTGGCCATCTGAGCAATGTTAGGCTCAGGGTTCCATCTCATGGAGTGGGCCTTAAATGCAATTAGATAGTGGTTGACTACTCCCATAACTTTTGTACCATTATTGGACCAGTGTTTCACGTGATCAGATCACCATGGTAGATCAAAAGGTTTGCATCAGGTAACAAGTAGAGTACTTTCAGTACCATAAACATTAGTCAGTCGAAGTAAAGGCAGTTAGGCACCAGCTTGACTTTTTCATGTTCAATAAGATATCTAGGTGTTGTCTTCAACAATAGGCTCTTTACTATCAGTTTGTGGAAAGGAAACAATAGCTTTAGAAATAACTTGAGTTATTTGGGGGCTTCCATGGGGCCCAACAACTCTATTAGATATAACCCTTTCTCAGCACTGAAGGTTTCACTTGTCTAGTTGGGCCTTTATCTCCCCAACTATTCGGTAATCCCATTTAGATTTCTTTCATACATGTATAAGAAGCTTCTGCTGTTGGTTTTCTTATGACTTCTCAAGTGGCCCTTAGTGTTAGCTGTTCTGATGGGGTGATGTTATGCATTCTAAATGTTAATTAATTGGTCCTGCTTGCTGTCTGTTACTTACATTGTCTCTATGCATTTTATGTCTCCTTCCTTGGGAGATTCTTCCATCCCCCAAGGCCCTTACTCTATACCTAACCCCTGTGGTTATATGGATTGTAGCATGCCTACTGAAGGCTAATGTCTACACATAAGAAAATACATACCATATTTGTCTTTTGGAGTCTGAGTTACATCAGTCATGGTGATTCTAGTTCTTTCCAGCTTGCAAAATCTCATTGTTTCATTTTTAACAGCTGATCAATATTCCATTGTGTAAATGTACCACATTCATTATTCATTCATTTGTTGTTGGACATCTAGACTGTTTCCAATTTCTGGCTATTCTGAATAGAACAGCAATGAACATGATTAAGCAAGTGCCTCTGTAGTGGGATGTAGAGTCCTTTGAGTATCTTCCCAAGAATATAGTACAGCTGGACTTTGAGATAACTTGATTCCCAGTTTCCTGAGGAATTATCACACTGACTTCAAAAATGGTTGTACAAGTTTGCACTCCCACCAGTAATGGCCCTCTATCCTCACTAGCATGAGCTGCAATTTGTTTTATTTGATGAGGAAGCAATATTAAGAGAATTAGGAGTATTTTGGAATGGATTACAAGACAAAACCCACCATGTTGAAGTTTGTGGGGTGAGAATAAGGCAGTACCAAGAGGAGTATATACAGCACTAGGAGTATCTGTAACACTAGGAGTATCTGTAGAATCAGGAGTATCTGTAGCACTAGGAGTATCTGTGGCACTAGGAGTATCTGTGGCACTAGGAGTATCTGTAGCACTCACTGTGTTAGAAGAAAGAGTCTGACACCAGTCATCTCTGATTCCACCTTAAGAGACTTGATAAGCAAAGGCAAATAAAACCCAAGTCATGAGAAGAAAGGGAGCAGTGAGATCAGCGAGGTGTCAATGACACACAGGACATAAAACAACTGATGGAACCCATGGGCTGGTTTTTGGAGAAGACCAATAAATTCATGACTCTTGATAAACTAAATGGGAAAAGGAGAGAAGGTTTAAATTACCAACCACAGTTGCTGTCCCCATATATATAGACAGTAAAGGGATCATAAGAATATTAGGATCCATTTGTGACAATGTATTTGACACCTCAGATGAAATGGACAGATAGATGTCTTAAGGATACAAGTCACTCATGGAGAAAAGGGTAGCCTGAAGAGGACTTAGTTATCAGAGAGAGAAAATCTATAGCTCAACAATGCTCAATGTACACAAAAACTCCAAGGGCTCAGATGGCTTCAGGGGTGTGGCCTGGTAACCATCGAAGGAAACCATACATCATATTTTACAGATCTTTGCAGGAAAAAAATGAAGAGGAAATACATCCTGACTCCCACAGCACAGTCAGCATTATCTTCATTCCAACACAGACCATTAACCAGAAGGAATGTAGAAACCCAAATCCCTCATGAACACATTTGTAGAATGCTTAATAAAATTTTAGACAAAACAAATCTAAGCAATTCTGTGAAGAGTGAGTTGATTCTACACTCTTTATTAATAAGAGCAGTGTTGTCATCCCATGTTTATATTGAGCCCTCTCAATAATGCCAGCCTACAATGGGGACCAATTTATATATCTTCTTTGAACTTGATGAAAACTCTTGAAAGTAGAGCTTGCTCATCCTGTTTCTAGATGAGGAGAAGGAAAACCAGAGAAGCTTAAGTCCTTGAGGTCTCAACCCCACAGTGTGGATTTGACTCCAATCTTTGTAATATTCCTCTCTTTGCCAAGGAATACAAGGGTTTTCTTGAAGGTGTACCCCCCCACACACCTGCAGCGTGGAAAACTGTCTCCTTTATAACTTCTATCAAAACCTTAGGCATTAGCTTCTGATAAAACCACCCTCTCTAATGTTGCCAAACTGCTCCCCACAGCATACCTTGCACCAGAACCCAGTAGACCCTTAGCCACAGAAGTCTCAAGGCTCCCAGGAGATGACTGAAGGACCTGTACTGAGGCCTGAAGAGTCGCCTCTCAGTATCTGTAGGAGAATGGTTCCACACCCTCTGTGTAAACCAGAAACCACAGAACTTACTGCTCAAATTCCTCATGTGTAGTATTTGGATATCATCTCTGCACATCCTCCCATAAGCTCCAAATCATCTATAATTCTTACAGCATTGAATACAAGGTAAATGTTATGTGCATTGGTGTTACAGTGTGTTCTTAGAGAGCAATGACAAGAAGAAGCTGTGCATATGTTCAGTACAGACATGCTTTTAAAAAATTTTTATTTTTGACTCATGGTTGTTTGAATCTGCAAATGCAGAACTTATACATAGGAAACCTGGCTGTATATGCTGTTTTCACCTATACAAGCACATCTGAAATCAAATTATAAAATAATACAGTAAGTGGTTAGCAATGGTTAATAAAAAGTTCAAGCTTATCAGCAAATGCCTTTGCCCACCAAACCTTATCTCACCGCCCCTCTCTGGAAATACCTTAAAGTACTGTACTTCTCGCTGGTTGTTAACCCCTGGTGATGGAGTCTGCTGAAAGCAAATCGCCATGTCAGGAGGACTGCTGTAGAAGGTCCCGGAGGCCCTGTCTCCATTATTTTGCTCACCCAAGTTTCTTCTAACGCCTCTCATTGCGTTGCAAACCAACCGAGTGCCTGCCTCCCTTACTGTAGACCAAGAGAAGATGTGAGGAATTTTGTTATTGACAAATGTCCTTACTATCAACCAGAGGAACTCACACAACCACCTGCTCAATCTGCATGTGTGCAGTGGACTAGGATGGCATAAAGACCAACATTGAGTAGACAGCATAGCCTTCAGAAAAGTCAGGAAAAGCAAATCGTACTTCTAGCATTAAGACTTCGAAAGGAGTATGCCTATAAAAGAGTCTCATCTGAAATCAGAAACAGAGGGAAACAAAGCTTCCATGACCAATGGATTCATAAACACTGATTTACTGTAGAGGCAACTTCTTAGGATGAAGCCCAAAAGAGAAAAAAAAAAGTATTTCTCAGATAAAACTTAATGCTCCTATTTTATTTGATTTATACAAGGTTGCTTTTCCAGATAATTTCTATCCAATTTGATTGAACAAGGAAAGTTTCATCTTCACAAGAAATAAAAATAAAAAAGAAGAGGGGGAGGAGGGGAAGGAAGAGGAGGAGGAGAAGAGAGGAAGGAAGAAGGAAGGAAGTGGTTTCCACCTTTGATGGTTTGATTTGCAGTTACTGACTTCACAGTGGTGTGAAAGGGACATGTGTGCAGTAGTAGAAGCCATAGTTTGAAGTTTGAATTTTTCCTTCTTCTGGGACAGAGATCTGGGCGCGGACACTCTCTAACAATGAGCTACAGCTCTCAGGCAGCTGCATGCTCACAATGGCAAGCAACAGTACCATAGTGCACTGTGTTGCCTCTACGCTTCTAGACAAGATACTTAATGCATTATGTGAGTTTGTCAATATTTTATAACAAAACAGGCTTTGTGTTAGATGAGTTTGCCCATGTTTAGGCTAGTGTGAGGGTATGCTTAGCCAACTAGGCTCAGCTTGATGCTCAGTACACTGAGGTTAGTGAATGCATTTCAACTTAGACTATTTTCATCTCATACTGGGTCTT
>CAJQZJ010032551.1:5822257-5841382 GCA_907164525.1 Lophiomys imhausi
CCCGGTTTGATTCTCAGCACATACTTGGTAGCTCACAATCCTTTGTAATTCCAGTCACTAGGATCTTGTGTCCCTCTCTGGCCTTTTGGGGTTCCAGGCACCATACCAGGTATGGTTAATAGACATACATGCAAACTTAAATTAAATGAAACTTTTAAATGCATGAAAAAAAATCTCTAAATTACAGAATAACAATTCCTTGGGTGAATATTAAGGGTGTAACTATGGGAAAATAATTTTTACCTGGGTGACAATCTGAGGAACCAAAAACTCCAGGATTCTAAAATACACTGGAGTTCCTGCTTTGTTTTCTGTGCTATGCTTTTTACTCTTATTGGAAACTTTGCTAGTATTTCCACATACTTTAATATAGCAACAGATATATTAAAGGTAGAGAAGTTGAATGTCCCAATTTTGCATCCACAGAATTTTTATTAGTAATTATACAAAACACGTAGTTCTTTTCTGGTCATGATGGTGTGCAGGTCCTGTATCTTTGCACACAGACTACTGGAAAATCAGACCAAAGACATGGAATTGCAATTTTAAGATATTACCAGTGGGCAATGCAGACATGTAATTCTCAAGATAAACAAATGAAGTCAGCTCTAAAGATGGCCCCAGTTTGCAGCCCAGAGGCCAGTTCCAGCCTGCAGTGTGATGAGGGCAGATCCATTGAGAGACTAGTAGTGTCACTGAGTTAGAGTAAAAACTTCCAGAGCTGACTGCTAGGGAAAGGAAAATACATAGATAAAAGGCCCTGAATATGGAGGGGCTGCCCTGGAGTGTGGCTAAGATTTCCTCTGTGCATGTATGAAAAGAAACTACTCAAGTCCAGAAGGAAAACCACTCTGTTAGAGACTGAATGTTGTGTCATTCCAAAATTCATGTTGAAGGCCTACCCAACCTTGGTGTAGCTGCATTTGGAATAAGAAAGTAATTACGGTTAAATGAGATGATAATGATGTCGCTCTAGCACTCTAGAATTACAAGACATCATTACAAGATGACAAATAGGAGAGCCCTCATAAAACACTCCGTTCATATACTATGGAAAGGCCATCTGCAAGCTAGAAAGAGACTGGGACTTTTTGTTTCCAGAACTGTGAGAAACAGTTTTCTACTATTTAAGTCACTCAGCCTGTGGCATTTTGTTATGTCAACAATGAACAGATCAGTATTGTAGTATACCAGAGATATTCCTGGAGATAGCACAGTATCAGGGCTGGTTCATTATCTCACCACCCACAATGGTGTTTAAGGCACGAACACTGAGTAGTGATGGGGTTAACTTATAAGATGCCTCTGCCATCTTTATAAGGAAACCTAAGACTGAACTTGAAAGGATCAGCTATCCCAACCAACTTAACTGTATGTCAGGAAATAAGATGAACATTATTTCAAAAATACAACACACAATTCTCAGCATTCAGAAAGCATCAGTTACTCCTAACAAAATTAGGAAAATATGTTCCAGAATGATAAAAAAAAAACCTTAGATGTGAAGTAGCCAAATTGTTGAGATTTCATGAAATCCTAATGATATGGCTATTTGAACAAGACCTTAACAATGACAACACCTGCTGATGTTCCAGCGTGGATTGGGAACTACTGTAACTAGTCATAAGCTACAGGCAACTAATGACTGCTTAGAGAGGGAAAAATTAATCTTCCCCAGGGATAAACCTCTTAAGTGGTTATCCAATCCCAAGTGGTCCGCCCAAAAATCATATACATATGAACAACACTAAATGGACCCAGCAGGTAACAATTATTACGGAATAATAAAGAACAGAGGCCATGACATTGAGAGAGTAGTGGGGGGGTGGAAAGGGGTAAAAAGAGGAGAGGGAGAGAAAATGATATAATTATATATTTTAATTAAGTAACAAAACCTTATACTTTGTTAGATAAGTAAGTTATTTTAAGTGATGTTGAAGTTTTCACTGTACATGCTCAAGTGGATAAAGGAACATAGGTTGAAAAAAGAAATAGAAGATTTAAAATGACCCAAGTGGAACTGCTGGAGATTAAAAATATGTATCTGAAGTAAGAGACAAAATATGTGGAAGGAAATTAAGAAATTTGATAACACACACACACACACACACACACACACACACAAGAGATCAGTGTACTTGGAGACATAGAGATAGAAAACTTACAGAATGAGGTTCTGAGGGAGCAGAGATGAGTAAATGAATCTGTGGGACCAACAAAGAGGATAAAGAGTATGTGGCTGAAACCCCACAAGGGAGGGGGTAGAAAGAAAATAGAAAAGAGAAGAGCCAAGCAAATTGTCAAAGACATGATTGTAAACTCATGAGAAAACACAGCAAAACTCAGGCAGAGGGCAAGTAATGAAAGAAAAGTTTCATTGGACCTACAGTTCCACAGGGTTAGAGGTGGAGACTTTAAAGGCATGGTGGCAGGGACAACTGAGAGCTCACATCTCAAAACCTCAAACAGGAGACAGAAAGCAAACTAGAAATGGCCCAAGTCTTTTGAAACCTCAAGCCCATCCCCAGTGGCACACCTTCTCTAACAAGGGCACACCTCCCAATCCTTCCTAAACAGTTCCACCAACTGGGAACCAAGCAGTCAAACATATTAGCTTATTGAGGCTATTCTCATTTAAATCACCACAAGCATCATAATCTAACTGCTCAAAACCAGTGATCAAGATTATTTTTTTTTTTTTTTTGAGCAGGAAGAAGTGTGGGATGGCACAGGGAGGAACATGGTGCATATAGAGGATCGGGGATAAGAATGACAAACAAATTTTGATCACAAACTAAGCAAAGCATTAGAAAATGAGACAAGTCCTAAATACAAAGCCCTGTCTGTACAGAATACTATCTCTGGCAAAATGAGTTTTAAATAAAGGCAGCAAAATGACCAAGAGGCAAGAGGCTAGACTCCTAGTACATAGGCAGCAAAGAAAGAGCAAAATTCTTTGTGGAAAAGAGAAAACTGATACAGATGGAACTGTGCACTATGCAAAGCAAGGGCGTGAGCGTGCGGGCAAACAGGAATACTTAAGATGACTTTGCCCTGCAGACTGGCCGCGAATCTATTTCTTTCCACATGGCAGTTCTGTTAGAAACGTGGCTGCTTATGGGAGACAGAACCTGGAAACGCGTCAAGAGTCAGCTTTAGGACCTCAGAGCTTGCCTCAAACATTGAGCTGCTGGAGTTGCTACTGTATGTGTGGAACTTCAAGACTATTCTTGTTGGGGGTTTGCTTATGTATTTGACTATTCCAAGGACATTGCCAGCGACAGTTCTGATGGGCACAGTGGGAATGCTGTAGCCGCCATGTGTCTATGAGGGCGGCAGGAACAGGCTGTGGGCACAGGTGGAGGTGGAGCTCAGTACGCCTGACTGATCCCTGCTGCCCTCAGAGGTCCTTGCTACTCGCCTCCTCTTTCTTTTTAATTGTCACGTATCTTCACATAGTGTTCTCTCCACGTAACAGATGAAGAAATTCCACAAATAAGTAACTTCCAAGAAAAGCAAGGGCAGAAGAGTGAGCACAACATACTTCCTTTCATGTTAGGAAGAAGGGGAGATTTTTTAAAATGTACACACGTCTTTGCTTAATTTACAAAGAACAACGCACAAGTTCAAGAAAATGAAGGGGTACATGGAGGTATATTCAGGAGAAGCTCCCTTCTCCCTTTTAATAGCCCTGAGTTTTGATGAATATCTTCCATACTTAAAAATAATATTTAAATTGAAGCAAAGTGACAGAGGGAACTAAAGGTGAACATGAATTTACAAACACTATAACCAGCTGGTAACATGTTCATATGGGGAAAATGATCATTTCAAGTAGCTTAAGCTCACCAGAGGAGAGTTAGTTTAACTGGACATTAAAGTTGTAAAACCAAGCGACAGAATTATGGCACACTCTAAGCACAGTGTGAAGGCCCTGATCAAAGGTCTTTTTGATCCACAAAGATCTTCCTTTACAACTCTTCCTTTCCTGTGTAAACCAAAGACTTATCAGTAAATAGCAATATGGTGTGTCATTTTGATGACCGTTTCCTAAATAAAGAATTTGTGATAGCCAGGTGCCAATGCAAATATTGAAAAGGTATTTAATTAATTTAAGCAGCTGATTGGCACAATGTAGGGGAGATCCCAGACTCTCTTGCTTTGCTGACTCAGCATTACTTTGAGCCACAGTCATTAGTTAATTTCTTGTACTCAAGATGGAGAACCTTCACAGGAAACAATATAAGACAAAGGTCTAATTCTCAATGTCAGAAATTTGGAGTATAGGGATTATAATTTCATGTTTAAAAAAAAACCTCTGGAGGATATTAGTGGATAAAAATAATATAGTTGGAAAAATTTTAAGTGTAAAATTAATGCTTTTAAACTAGATGCTTTCTCAGGCCATTGTACATATTTGGTGACTGGAAACAAAGTGTGGCAAGCTGTAATTAATGTCTGTCCAGCGCACACTGATTGCCACAGCAGTGTTCAAGCAAGTGGCAGAAAGCTTGCTTATCCTGAGTCAAAAGGACCAAAAGCTTTTTGACCTGGGCAATTGTTTGTTGTTATCAGATGTGAGTGTTTGTTTCTCAAGATAAAGTTTCTCTGTGTAGTTCTGGCTGTCCTGGGACTCACACTGTAGACCAGGCTGGCCTGGAACTCAGAGATCTGCCTGCCTCTGCCTTCTGAGTGCTGAGACGAAAGGTGTGTGCATTACAATTAATATTTTTTTATTTTAGAATATCAAAAATAGAAAAAATATCCTTTGTTCAATACTAATTAACTTTATTCAAAAAATTGAAAAGGGAAATGTTCAAGTCTGGCTGGGCAGTGGTGGATATACATACATATCCATATGTATTATTAAACCCTAGAGTAGCCACTGAAAAAAATAAAATCAAGAGATAATTGATAAGGTGATCATGGAGATATAACAGGATTATAAATATTAGTCTAAAGGCTAGAGTCACGGCTTAGTGGTCAAGAGCACTTGCTGCTCTTCCAGAGTACATGAATTTGATTCCCAGAACCCACATCCGGTGGCTTACAACCATCTGTAAGTCCAACTTCAGGGGATCTGAGGCCCCTAGCCACAAGATCACCAGCACTCATACACACATGCTCATGTATGGGCACACACATACACACCTGTACATAATTTAAAATAATGAAAAATTAAAGTGGTCCAAACTAAAAGGGAAAATGCAAAATTGGAATCTGAAATGGTTAATCTTGCTTGCTTGCATATGAGATTGTATTAAGAGACTTCTGGGTATATGACTATAGGATGTTTCTGGAGAAGATTACATCATGAGCAACTAACCCCTTAACGGATTTACAACATGATCATATTATTGGGAAGGGTAAAAGTAGGAGGTGGGCCAAGATTGAGGAAACACATCACTGGGGACACGGACAGGGGTACCTCTCTCTCTGTCTCTCTCTGTCTCTCTCTCTCTCTCTCTCTCTCTCTCTCTCTCTCTCTCTCTCTCTCTCTGCTTCCTAGTCATCAGGATGTGAACCACTCCACTCCACCATGACTGGTGTCTCACCATGAGCCAAAATAAATAATTCCTCCCCATAGATTGTTTTCACAGGAAATAATTACATTAAAAAAAAGAAATTTTAGTAAATCAATAGTAAAATGGTAGCAAGATAGAGTAAATTGAATCATGCCGGTAGTTATGTGAAGTGTGGATGACGTAAGCAGTAGGCAGAATGCTAGATTAGATCTTACGAAGGTGCCTATGAGAAAGCCACTTTATGGAGTTGGAGAGATGGCTCAGAGGTTAAGAGTATGGGCTGCCCTTCTAGAAAATCCGTTTTAGATTTCAAGCCCTTGCATGGTGGCTCACAACTGTACTCAGGTTCCAGAGGATCTGATATCCTCTTCTGGCATCCACAGGCAGCAGGCATGCAAATGGTACACCCATGTACAGGCAGGCAAAGCATCTGTGGTGATTTTAATGAGGTGTCCTGGTAAGTCTTGGGGACTCTTTGAATACTTAGTCCCCAGTTGGTGGCTGTTTGGGGAAGACTGACCTGGCTGGAGGAAGCACATCACTTGGGGACCTGCTTTGAGCCTTCAGAGGACTAGTGCCATATCGAGTTAGCGCTCTCTGCTTCCTGAGTGTGGTTCGATGTGTGAGTTCTCAGTTGTTGCTCCATCACCACATTGGCTGCCTGCTGTCACAATTTCCCGTCATGATGGTGATGGACTCTTAGCTCTCTGGAGTCATAAGCCTGAATAAAACCTTCCATCTATAAGTTGCCATAGTCATGGTATTTTAACACAGCAATAGAAAAGTAACTAAGACAACACTCATATACATTAAATTAAATTTTTAAAAAATTAAAAAACTTTAAATAAAAGTTGCAAATTTTTTTTTTTTAAGGCTAGGAAGAAAAAACCCAGCCATTCAGAAAAGTGCTAATGTAGAATACCTAAGACTGCTTTCTTATACAGGGCTTTTTGTGGTGTTGGCTTTGGGTTTGTGTGTGGATTTAGAGTGTTGCTACTTTCTCAAAATGAACAGTAATGGCTCTCCAAGCCTAAAGCAGCTTGTACAAACAATGTCATTTATGCTGAACAACTGGTTACTGTCTCAATCTCCATGGAAAGACTCCATTCTGGAACCCCAGTTTCCGAAGCAGGAGCATTGCAGTCTCTGGACTGACAAGCTACTACTGTTTGAGGGCCGAGGACAAGCTCTGCTTCACACCATCCATGTCGAGTAGTCTCGATATCAACACAGATGGCTCACATGGTGGACTGTGAGCTCATCCAGGCAGCCAGACTCAGGTAAAAGCATGGCTGCGAGCCTTGCAGGTAATCGTTTGCAGAGCAGTGGATAAAGCTGGGCCTATGTTGTTGTTGTTTTGTATTTTTTTGTTTTGTTTTGTTTTTTTCCGAGACAGGGTTTCTTTGTGTAATAGCCCTGGCTGTCCTGGACTCGCTTTGTAGACCAGGCTGGCCTTGAACTCACAGAGATCTGCCTGCTTCTGCTGGGATTAAAGGTGTGCGCCACCATGCCCGGCACTATCGTCCTGCCAGAGAACCGTTACCTGCTAAACTCGTGGCTGTCCTTACCTGAGGCCAGCTGCCTGGATGAGCTCACAGCCCACCAAGTGGAGGCCAATCTCTGTGTCAATATTGAGACTGCTTGACATGGATGGCGGGAAGCAGAGCTTGTCGTCAGGCAGCAAGCAGTTAAGTTGTCAGTCCGGAGACTGCAATGCTCTTGCTTTGGAAACTGGTGCTCTAGAATGGAGTCTTTCCTTGGGGATTGGGATAGGACTTCCAGTCCTGGAGCATCCGGGGATCCCTCTTTTCTTCTAGTCCAACACATTGGGTAACAAATGCTGGGAAACTAAGCAATTCTCAGCCATTACAAGAGTTCTTGGTTTCCCTGGAAACATCTTGCAACTGAAGTCATGCAAAGGTTTTGAAGCTCCAAGCCTCAGGTGCCTGCTTGAGGGCAACTGGTCAGCAGTCCATCCATCAGTGTACACAGGGAACATAGCCATCAGCAGCCACTGCAGTGGTCACCTGGCTCTGGTCGAGGCCTCCTCCATCCTTCAGAGACTGCCAAAGTTACACAGGGCAGGGGTCGAACTTCGCCTTGTTCCTTAAGTCCCTCTGGTTTTTCCTAACCTCCTCTTTGTGGGTCTGGCACCGCTCAGAGCCTTGGCCTTGGTGCTAAGACTGCCACACTCCTCTGATGGTCCAGGCACTGGCTGCCGGAGCTTGCTGCCTCGGGGTGGTGCTGTACTCCTAAATGGAGCTGTCCATTGCAGTCTCTCATTTGAGGCCTCGGTATCTTCACCATGTGTTAGCCTAGGCACAGGCTGTTGGCGCACTTCCACTTGGGGCCAGGCCTTTTCTATCCTCAACGATGGCAGTTGCTGCCCCCTCACCTCGGTCTCTGGCTTTGGCAGCCATACCCTTCAGCAGGGCACAACTGGACTTTTTTGAAGTGAAGCAATGATGAGCAGTGATGTGAAGCAATGCCAAGCAAAAATCCCTTTCGAGTTTCCTTCCGAAGCCTTTCTTTTTATATGATCTCTCATGTATCAGGATGTTTTTTCATTGGCCGACCTTATGCCCTCCTCCCAAGGTACACTGTCCCAAGATCACACAATCTCCCAGGTTTACCGTATAGGTGCAAGTCATCTAGACTGATTTTGTATACCCCTTTTATGAGATTGTTTTTCAGAAGCACTCCCACAACTTTTACATTTTAATTCAACATAACTGTGTTTGAAAGAAATCCAAGCCTCCACCACAGCTTACCATCTACAAGTCTAGAATTTTGCGTGATAGGCAGAGTGTGTCTACGTAATCAGCTGATGTCCCTCCTCCAGCAACAAGAAAGACTTTGGACACCGGATCCTTAACTTACCCAACAAGATATGTGCCTTGTTGGTGGCTAGAGAAATTATGAGTATCCTTATGCTTGATTTGATTTGTATCTTTTCATTATAAACTAGCACCATAAATACAACTGTGCTGAATCCTGTGTCTATAAACAAATCATTGAACCTGAGAGTTGTCTTGGAGGATACAAGATGAAAACATTTGTCAAAAGAAGAACTGTAATAGTTATTTTAATGTCAAAACAGGTTAGTAGTAGTAATATCGTTAGGGATACACATTGATCAAAGGATCTGTGTTGGCAACTTTTATGTCACCTTGATGCAAACTAGAGTCATCTGGGAAAAGAGACTCCCCAGTTGGGAAAATGGCTCCATTAAATTGGCATATAGGCAACTCTGAGAGGCATTTCCTTGGTTACTAACTGATGGGGAAAGGGTCATCCCATTGTGGGTGGTTCTACCCCTGAGCAGGTGGTCCTGAGTTATGTAAAAAAAATCAGGGCAGCTGGACAATGGTGGCCCAAAATTTTCATCCAAGCACTTGGGAGGCAGAGGCAGATGGATCTCTGAGTCCAAGGCCAGCCTGGTCTACAGAACGAGTTCTAGGGCACCCAGGGCTACATGGGGAAATTCTGTCACAGGAAAACAAAAATTCAGGCGAAGCAAACAACGGAAAGAGCAAACCAATAAGCAGCACTCCTTCACGGCCTCTGCTTCAGTTTCTGCCTCTACACTCTGATTTCCCTCCTCGATGGCCCACAAACTGCAGGAGACAGCAAACCATCTCCTCTTCATGTTGGTTGTTGGTGGTTTATCACAGCAGCAGAAAGCAAGGACAAGGTCAAAGCAATCAGGGGACTTGACAATTCCAGATGTGTGTGCAATGAGGCAAAAACTGAAAGAACTGTAAGGAAAAGTAGACGATGACATTTTCGAAGGTTAAAATTTCAACATTTGTTTGTAATTGGATATATGGATATACATAGGAAAATAAGCTGAACACAATATTAGAAATCAATGAATCAGTACTTGAAAAGTCTTCAAACAGTTAGCAATTAAATAAAACCTTTTAAAACTCAGGAAGAAATAACAGAAATTAGAACATTCTCAGAACTGAAGGTAAAATATCACATTTTATATATGGTACATGTAGACTGGACCTGGTGGCACAAGAGGAATTACAGTCCTATAGTTCCACTTACACAGGAAGCTGAGGCAGGAGGATTGCAAGTTTAAGGCCTGCCAAAGCTATAGAGTTAGTTCAAATCCAGTTAAGGTAATAGAAAAAAATCTATCTCAAAAACAAACAGACAAACAAACAAAAACAAAATAAACCAACCAACCAATCAAACAAACAAAAACCCCAGTGTTTTTAATGGACTAGAATGGGAGTTCAGTGATACAGTGTTTGCCTACTATGGAAGACTTGGGGCTCAGTTGCTAGTATAACCCTTAAGGAAATGAATACTTGTTAAGCCAGTGTTTGCATGAAAACTAATTGCTTTAAATCTTTACATTAGGAGAAGTGTAGTCATCAATCTGTAGCTAATGAGCTATAAAGCACTGAATTCCAGACAGTGCCGATTAGAGAACCTGGCTTTTACATGTACATTCCAAGAAAAGATGAGACCAGTAGGGGGTCCTGTGCTTCCCTGATCCCTCACTCATTTTCTTCATTTCCAACTTGCAAAATTACAAATGCACTGCTCTTATAAATTTTTTAAGAGTTATAACAAAAAGTTCTCAGCCAGATGGTGTGGCATAGCAAAAATCTGTCTATTTGAGAGAAAAAGTGAACAGAAGAAAAATACTCCTAAGCTTATTTCTGATATAGCATCCATGAATGCCATTTCTGGTAGTTGGACACAACTCAGAGCTTGTGAAGGCCAGCATCTATCCCTAGGGACAGTAATGGCCTCCCACACTTCATCCAACAGCCTGTCTTCCTTGCCAAACACCAACGGTGTGGCCTCTCTCCAATTCATGTCATTACCTTGGACTAAAAGCAAGTCTACCTTTTAGAATTACATTTATTGATATGTTTTAGGGTAGGATTGTGTGCGACAGACAGCCCTGTGTGGGATACTATGGAGCAGGTTCCCTGTTCTCACCACATCCGTACCAGGACTAAACTCAGGTTACTAGGCTCCTTAGCAGGCACTTTTACACCCAGAGCCATTGAGACACTTACGAGAAGAACATTTGCCCTGAGCTTGCAGGAACTCTAAGCCATTGTCTTCCTTTGGGTCCTGGACTGGCATTTAGAAATATTTTGGTCATGGCCTTGATTTCCCGAAACTATAGAAACCAAGGAAAGATTTTGTAGACTCACATGAATCATATACACAAAGTTATCTGGCTCACCTATCTGCAGTCACCATTACACATTTTTAAAAATAAAAGGTCAAGGTAACAGTAGTATAACTTCCCTTCCCTTTCTTTTCTAATTTTTTCTAGAAATTTCTTTTCTCCTTCACCCAGATGACTTATTTCCATCCCTCAGTATTCAGCCAAACTAATTCCTACTGAGACAATCTTTCTGGGCCTCCCCCACTAGATCTGGGGCAGCTATAGTTCTTACATCTTGGTTCTTTCTAGTATTGCAGGAGGCAGTGGTATATTTAGAACTTCCCAGTGTCCGCCCATCACCCTACCCTCACCTCCAGAACCTATCTTCATCAGACCTCTCATCTGGGCGACTTACTTGTTAATCCTCCACACCTCAGGAATTCAGTCTGCATTTGTTGAATAGACGATTCAATTTTTTTTTTTTTTCAAATCAATGCAGTGAGTACAGTTTCCACCAGTGAGACTGAGCTGAGGTCCAGAAAGATGGCTCAGCCCAGTAAAGGGACTTGCCACTGATGCTGGTCACCTATATTCTATCTCTGGAACCCACATAAGTGGAAAGAAAACTGACTCCTGTAAGTTGTCCTCTGACCTCTGCATGGGCATTATGGTACGCCCCCCCCCCCTGCAGAAATTAAACACAATTTTTAAAGAAGATTCAGTTGAACATGATACAACAACATAACTTAGCTTACACAATTCTTAACTGTCTGAAGAGTAAAATACCAACTCAACCATCTGCTAATCATGCCAAGATCAGTGGACTGACTTTGCCCAACATTTTGGAGATTCCAACCACTGATAGACTGATGAAAGCTATGGGCTACATGGAAAAATGCACACCATATCCACAACACAGACTGGCCTCAAGCTTGCAATCCTCCTGCCTCAGCTTCCAGAGTGCTTGGATTATAGGAATGTATTGCCATGCCATCTAGGAAAGCAGTTTTAATATGTGTTACAATGAATCTCGAGACTATTATGCTATGTGAAAGAATTCAGACACAAAAGATCAATCAAATGCTAAATGACTCCATTTCTGTGGATATCTAGGACAGAAAAGCCACAGAATTCAGTTGGGAACCTTGGACAAAGTTTTGTATTGACCAGAATATACCGGAAGTAGTAGAAACTTAGTTTGGTTTGTTCCAGAGTTGTAGGATACAACATCCCTATGATGTATTGTTTTAGGATAGAATCTGCTTATGCTGGGAAATTATTTAGCCAATTTGGGAACTATAGAGGATCATCTTTGAAAGGGAAATTAATACAACGTCCCTAACATGTAACTTCATTACATGGGTTCCTGTTTACACTTCATTGCATTTAGAGGTAAAGCAGTGCTGGTGGGGATGGGGGAACGGGGGTTGAGAAGAGTGGGGGGTATGGGTTGGAGAAGTAGGGGTGCAGCTGTCTTGACTCCAGCCTTCAGAGATGGAAACAGGCTCAGAGGGAGACTGAGCCAATGCGGTCACTAAGGAGTGGAGGCCGAAGCCCAGCAGAGGTTGGGCCAGCACACCAGCTCCAGGACACTCTGCTGTCCGCCACACCTGTGGACTGCTGGGCAGGCTTTGGCATCACCGCAGCAGCTCCACCCTTGCCACCCATTGCTCTATGGAAGCGTTACGGGTCCCGAGCTGCACCTTTTAGGCTGAGCCACTGATGCTTTGAGCCCACCATGTTTTTATTAGGTTTAATACACTCATTTCTTTATTTGAGTGTGAGTGCCTATACACACAAGTGCCACAGTGTGCATGTGGAGGCGGAGGACAAGCTGGGGATTTGGTTCTTTTCTTCAACTAGATGAGATCTCCTGCAGGTTGAATTCATAAGATCAGGCTTGGTGGCAATGCCCTTCCCACTGAGCCACTTTTCTGGCCAAATAGTTTGAAAATTGTTCTTAGTGTGTGAAGTGGAACATTTTAGCAAGAAGAATAAGAAAACTGAGTGTTGAAATAAAAATAAGAAAGGTCATGTTTCCTTTGCCATTCACCTCAGACAAGACTGTCAAGTCCTACCGTGGCGGTAGCTATTCCACAGCAATATTATATTATTATTTGTATTTGAGAAATACAGGATTGGGGGGGGGTTGAAACAAGGTATCTCTTCATCCTTGGATGTCCTACAACTCACTCTGTAGACCAGGCTGGCCTTGAAGTCACAGAGATTCACCTGACTCTGCCTCTCCAGTGCTAGGATTAAAGGCGTGTGCCACCACACCTGGCCAAAAAATACAGATTTAATACAGCAGTTTTAACCCCTACTATATTCAATGCTTTTCTTTTTTTTTTTTTTTTTTTTTTTAAAGATTTATTTATTATGTATACAATGTTCTGTCTGCAGGTACATCTGCAGGCCAGAAGAGGGCACCAGATTTCATTATGGATGGTTGTGAGCCACCATGTGGTTGCTGGGAATTGAACTCATGACCTCTGGAAGAGCAGCCAGTGCTCTTAACCGCTGAGCCATCTCTCCAGCCCTCAATGCTTTTCTTTATCTCTAAGATTCTATAATAAAATTTACAGATAACCTATTCTGTTGAAGTTCCGGAGACAGAATTTCAAAATCACTAATAATAATACACTGAATATAGTACAAAAAATAAATCAATTTCAATAAAATAGTATATATCACAATATACACATTCTCAGGTACATCTAGACTAGCAGACACAATGATCCAATCTGATTGTGCCCCACATATAAACATAGCCTGCACCAGTACTATTGTGTTGGATATTCAAAGATCACGAACAATGTTGATCACTAAGGTGTGTGTGTGTGTGTGTGTGTGTGTGTGTGTGTGTGTGTGTGTGTGTTTCCTGAAAAGGCAAACAATTGTCAGTGAAGTTTCCAACAAGAAACAAAAGTCTGTTTAAAGTTGATAGAATGTTGCATTCCTGGAAAGTTCAGCATATATTAAATCTCTTCAAACGCTACTCTCTGCTTACATGGACCCAGCCTTATTTTAAAGGCAGATAGTTACAGATCCCCTCACCGACTTCTCATAGGACATTCTAAAGCTGTGTGGAACTTGCAACGATTCTTTCATTGCCGGTTTCTCCACAGGTGTTGTATGGGGCTTCTTGAATGCCAGTGTTGTTTTCCCAGTTTGAAATAACCACAACAAATGTGGGGACCTGGGAAATGGAGGCTTAGGAGAAATGCCTCGTGGCTGGGAAAATGAAAGTAACTTCTGGGAGATATCTAAGATGGCACTGGCTGGAAGATGCTGGGGAAGAGTTGAAGCCTGATCCTGGGTATAGCTGATTGGGTGAGCAAGACTTCCATGCTCGTGACCAGTACATGATCACCATGTTACCAGGCTTGTGCTATGTGATGATGCAATAGGATGAACTTTAATGTGATTGGCACATGTAACCTCATGTGGAAACACCCATTTGGTTTTGTATATAAATTAGGGGACAAAACATTAAAAACAGGAAATGCTTAGACATCACTCCTGTCGTGTCTGTTTGTCTTCAAATTGAAGGCTGGAGAGTCAGGTGGGCAGCACACTCACTCTTCCCTGAGAACCCTTATCTAGTGATCGCCCTATATGGGCCCTGAGCAGTAACTGGAGCCCAAAATGGGGCTTTAAAGGACTCATACCCTCCAGGGACAACTGTGACCCCAATATTTGAAAGGGGGGAGAGTCTGAACCTTATCAGAGGAAACATGTAAGCCTCCCTCAATCAAACATCTTTGTAAAACTTTGTATGCCCTCCCCAGTGTTTTGGGGGAAGGGGAACCAGGAGGATATCATCCATATAAACATACAGTGTAATATCTTTTAGTTCTTGAACAGGTTTAAGGAGGGCCTGAACATAATTTTGGCAAAAGGCTGGGCTATTGGCCATGCCCTGGGGAAGCACCCTCCATTCATACTGCTCATCAGCCCCCCCCCAAAAAAAAATTGAGGGAAGGCACAGAGAAGGTGAATTTCTCACAGTAGTGAGGTTGTAGGGGAATGGAGAAGCAGCAGTCCTTAATATCAATAACCAGTAAATGAATGTCTTTTGGAATGGTAGGTATCTAAGGTAGCCCCCACAGGGGTGTACCTTGTATGATCATTAATCTTCCTAAGATCCTGTAACGTTCTCCATTTACCAGACTTCTTCCTAATTACAAACACAGGAGCATTCAATGGACTGATGGATGGTGGAATATGTCCCAGCCTTAACTACTTGTCCACAAGCTCTTTTAAGGCCTTTAACTTAACCAAAGGGAGGGGTCACTGTTCCATTCAGATTGGGGGATCTGGGGGTCCACTTAATAAGGGGTACAAGCCTGGTAACATGGTGATCATGCTCTGGTCACGAGCACGGAAGTCTTGCTCACCCAATCAACTATGCCCATGATCGGGCTTCAACTCCTCCCTAGCATCTTCCAGCCAGTGCCATCTTAGATATCCCCCAGAAGTTCCTTTCATTTTCCCAGCCACAAGGCATTTCTCATAAGCCTCCATTTCCCAGGTCCCCACAAACTCTTTCCCCACATGCTAAATTCACAACCTGCCCACTAATGTGTCCTGGGTACAATGCAGCATTACCTACAAATATTGTCTAGCAGTTCACTGATTTTTTTTTCCTATGTACTAATATCACACCCCTTCTGGGTGTCACATGATGCAGGGCTCTTGAAACAAGGCTGTGAACAAGATCATCAAAGGTTTCTTATCCCAAAGAGCAAATGATCTAATGAATGAGACAAATGACAAGCCCAAACACATTAATAAACCATGTCAAGGGCCAAGGAAGAAAGGATTGCTATTCCTGTGAAATGAGATGACACTTGAATCTAGTTTTAAAAAGCAGCATTGGCAAAGGCTCTTCGTGCCAATCACCTGTGACTCAGGCTTTGAAGACTGTTGGGTGGGTGACAGCAGGAAGGGGGATGTGATATCACTCTGCTTCCTCACGACTTCTAACCAGCTGAAGCTGTCTGCGCTCCTCCCTAACTAACTCCAGATAAGAAACGGATGGGTAATTTTTCCAAAGAAGATAAAGAAGTGAAGTACATAAAAAGATGCACTTCATGAAAATCAAAAGCAGAACTACATTGGGTACCACCCGACACGAGGACAGCCACAATATAAATATGTCAAATAAACATGAACAGTGATATAGAGGAATCAGAAATCTTTGGCATTAGTAATGGGATTTTAAAATGGTTTAACCCGGGGGGGAAACATTAAAAAGGTAAAAATTTCAAGGTAAGATCATTATATGACTTGACAGTAATACTTCTAGGTATATGCTCAAAAAAGTTGAAAATAGGAACCCAAATCCTTATACATGATTGTTCATTGTGGCACTACTCAAAATAGTCAAAATAGAGGCACTATTCAAAACAAAGAAGAAATCAATTTCAATAAGATAATATATATCACAATATGCACATTCTCAGGTACATCTAGACTAGCAGACACAATGATCCAACCTGACTGTGCCCCACACATAAACATAGCCTGCACCAGTATTACTATGTTGGAGATTCAAAGACCATGAACAATGTTGCTAACTAAGGTGTGTGTGTGTGTGTGTGTGTGTGTGTGTGTGTGTGTGTGTGTGTTTCCTGAAAAGGTAAGTACCCAAATGCCTGTCTGTTGGCAGATAAATGGGTAAATAGATCATGGTAGATACACACAATGGGGTGTTATTCAGTCATTAAAAAGAAAATCTTATGCATTTTTTTCAAGAGGCAGTATCTTGCTGTGTAAAGCAGACTGGCCTCAAACTTGCAATCCTCCTGCCTCAGCTTCCAGAGTGCTTGGGTTACAGGAATGTATCATCATGCCAGCTAGGAATGCAGTTTTAATATGTGTTACAGAGGGTGTGAATCTCTAGACTCTTATGCTATGTGGAAGAATTCAGACACAAAAGGTTAATCACATATCCAATGACCCCGCTTCTATGGATGCCTAGAACAGGTAAGTCTCTAGAAAGGAAAATTAGAATGGGATTGTCAGGGGCTGAGGGTAATTGCTTAATCAGTATTGGTTATTTTACTTTGGGATGACAAAACTGTCTTGAAACCTGGAAGAAGTTGCGGTTGGTACAGTGTTGTTAACATATCAAATACCACTGAGGGCTGGTAAGATGGCTCTATGAGTAAAGATACTTGTCATCAAGCATGACAATCTGAGTTCAGTAACTGGAACTCACGTGATAGAAGGAGAGAACTGATTTCCAGCAGTTGTCCTCTGCCTCCTACATGCACACCACACCACATGCATGCACATACATGCACATACAAAGTACATGAGTAAATAAGTAAAATGTAATAACATCACGTTAAAATGTTTAATTTTATATCATGAGTTTTAGATTAATATCTTTTAATGGATAGATATAACCTCTTGCCTTCTTAAGCTTTTGTTGAAGATCACTCTCTTAGGTTTGTGTTCATACACTTTGCAAGTGACCTGGCTTGTTTATTGATTTCCTTCCAATATAAAGGAATGCACCTCATCAGACACCTTCTCGTGTGGACAGCAGTTGGAGTGAGGGGAAATTCCTCTCTCAAGCTCAGGGCCTATCTGAACATCCATGAGTGAGGTGTCTAGTGCTATGGAATGTCCTGAAGGTTGGTGCTCTACCCTCTAGGTCCCAGAGCCTAGGAGATGCCAGCAGAAGTTGGAGCATGGCAGAAAGAGTCATGGGGCCCACGAGAAGAACAGCACACAGAGTGGGGTTTGACGGGAGCTGACTGTGGTGAGTGTTGGGGAAGACCCCTAAGATCAACCTTACAGAAATACTCAAGACTCTAATACTTAGGAAGATTTCCAGTGATGGGTAGATCATTTTCTTTTTGTTTGATCAAGGAACTCGTTTGGATACAGGTGAAAATTTGAAGCTGAAAGAGTTAATATTTCTCTTTTCCCCATGGAGATGGAGTCTGTGATCTTTGTGGCTATGGAGGGACATAAGGCCAAGGGAGAGTGGCCATCTCATTTGTGAAGGAAATAGCTCAGACCAGAATCCAGTGGAGTCTCCATTTTCTAGGTCAGGGTACACTGCAAACATCAGAAACCACACTATTTTGAACAGAAAGGGATTTAATACAAGGATGTGTGCTTCTAAAAAGCACTGGAAGATTCCAAACACAGACCTCAGGCTGGGTGGAGAGGAACACAGTTGTGTGGGACTGCCACTGCAGGGCTGGGGGAGGAGGGAAGCCCAGAAACTGTTCTAGACACACACTGCCTATAGGTAGCACTCCTAGTGAGCCAAGAACTGGAGTTGAAACTTGAGTTCACAAGTCAAGGGGCAGTTTTGGTTTTATTGGTTTTTTTTTTATTTTGTTTTTTTGTTTTTGTTTCTGGTTTTTTTTGGGGGGGAGTTGGTTTTTTGAGACAGGATTTCTCTGTATGTATTCATGGCTGCCCGGGACTCACTTTGTGGACCAGACTGGCCTTGAACTCACAGAGATACACCTGCCTCTGCCTCCCAAGTGCTGGGATTAGGTGCTGGCCACCATGCCCAGCATCAATAGAAAGTTTTAAAAACAAGTGTTTTTATACTTAATTGATTGACTGACTGATTTAGTGTGTCTATACAAGAACCACTAAGCTCATGAGGAGGGCATAGGACAACTTACAGAAGTCACTTTTTCCTTTCCTTCTACTATATAGGGTTTCCAGGGACCAAACTCAGGTTGTGGGGCTTGATACCAAGCACTTCAACCACAAAACATCTTGCTGGCTCCCAAGTAGTAGTTTTTGATCCACAAGCAAAAAGACAAAAATCGGTAAGGAAGTTTCTTATGTCCTGACATTGCAAGAAAAGATTGAAACTGGACTGACTGAGGCAGACTCCAGCATAGCCTCTGTATCATTTGTCAGCAGAAGAAACAGAAGGTGGTTGGTGTCTGAGTTTAATAGACCAAAAGGAGTGGCATCCAAAAGTTGAGCTGCAAGGGATCCTGAAAAAGGTAAATTAAAAAAATATACTTACAGAAAGAAGGAGAGATAGAGGAGGAGGAGGAAGATGAGGAGGAAGAAGAGAGAGAGAGAGAGAGAGAGAGAGAGAGAGAGAGAGAGAGCTCATATGCCATATGCTACTGCACCCATGTTGAGGTAGGTTAAAAGATAATTTACAGGAGTTGATGTTCTCCTATTACATGGATCCCAGGGATTGAACTCAGGTCATCAGGCTTGGCAGTAGGTGCCTTTACCCACTGAGCCATCTTGACAGTTACAAAAGTTGATAACCTCCTAGTCTTGGGTAGATGAATTGCTGCTATAAGACAAAATGGAGTCAGTGGACAGTACTATTCTCACTCAGCTTTCCACCAGGCTTCTTCCTCCCCTCCTCCTCTCAGCACTCCCTCTCCCTTTTCTTCCTTCTCCTCTTCCTCCTTTTTTTTTTTTTTTTTTTTTTTTTTTTTTTTTTTT
>CAJQZJ010032551.1:5841782-5860779 GCA_907164525.1 Lophiomys imhausi
CCTTCTCCTCTTCCTCCTTTTTTTTTTTTTTTTTTTTTTTTTGGTTTTTAGAGACAAGGTTTCTCTGTGTAGCCCTGGCTGTCCTGGACTCACTTTGTAGACCAGGCTGGCCTTGAACTCACAAAGATCCGCCTGCCTCTGCCTCCCAAGTGCTGGGATTAAAGGCGTGCGCCACCACCGCCCGGCTCCTCTTCCTCCTTTTACTATTATGTTTATCATGTTGGTTGTTTGTTTGTTTGAGTTAGAATCTCACAGTGCTGCTCAGCTTGACCTTGAACTCAATATTCTCCTACCTCTACCTCCCAAGTGTGGAGATGACAGGCATGTGTCTCCACACCCAGCATGAATTATTTTCATAATGTTGAAAGTATGGTAAAACTGAGAGTAGATTCGAGTGTGTGCCTAAACATGGCCTCTCTGACTCTTACCTTTAAAGACTGTATAGATCCTGAAAGACTGCTACCATCCAGGCCTAACACAATCAGAGGATTTTGCAGTAGGAGGAGAACTCACTTTGTCTTCATACAAAAGCTAGGGAAAGGAACGCTTGGAAAAGTCCTGGGAGTTCACATTCAGCATTGAGGACTCAGAACCAAATAACTCCTGCCTCATGTAAATACTTGCTATTCTAGGAGGAAGCTCCTAAAATTATGTTTTCATAGGCATTGAAAGAGTTTACCCACCACAGAGGCAGATGTGTAACTGAGCAAGTCTTGTCATGCCTGGGGCAAGCTGTAAGTATCCCTCTGATTTGCCCCCCAATTTGCCAAACCATGGGACAACAAACCTGCAATTGGAGCTGTATTTTTAAATCATCTGAGTTTTCTGTGGCACTTTTCCCCTCTGCACACAGTCTGGACAAATGCTGTTATTTTCACAAAGGAAATACAAAGAGTGGGCTTAAAATTGCTAGTCACATTTAAAGTCAGGAAGAGGCAGTGGGTTTTCTGGGACCATCTCCAAGCTGGCCTTCACTCAGTTGTCTCAACCTCATGATGCCACAAAGTCTAGCTAGCACCTGGGACAGCCATGGCCTGATCCTGAAGTGGAGAGACTGCTGCTTCCAGTTTTTCTGTGCAAATCTGTGTGAGACCCTAGCAGTCATTAGAAAACTACCTGCTTTTGGTTGGGAGTAAGGATTGGCCCTGGATTCCATGTCACTTAAATGTCAGCTATGTTCTTGTTACTTCTGTGGTAAAATGTTCTTACTCCACCCTCCACCCCACCCCCCAATGAAGCTCATGACATTTCATCTGTTCTAGAAATGACAGAAGACAGGTCCCTCTGGGATTCACGCGCCTCTGCTGGGATTTTCACACCATTCGCCATGTTAACATGAAGCAACAGCTGGGTTGAAGAGAGCTGATAAAAATAGCAACGGTAACTCTGAAAGCAAGCTGCAGAGAAGAAGGGGAGTCAAACCTACAGTGTGGGGTGCCAGAGATTTCTTTGCTTTTCTGACTCTAGACTTGCTCTTCTTAGAACCCCACTTTTTCAGTAAGGACAAAGCAAACTGATTTCCCATCTGTATGTTAAGTAGGAGACTGTTTCAGTCTTCCGCAGTGCCCCCATTTGCAGGCAACTGGTTGACCCAATTGTTAGCCAGTAGATCAGACACCTGGGCAATGAATGCAGCCCCTGAATGAATGAGCTGAACCAGCTTTGGGAATTTGATTGTTTAAGGTTGCTGTGTGTGTCGATGCAGGAGTTTCCCACAGTTTCCCTGACTTTCCATTCATTAAAGTGAAGCTTGCAACTGAACATTCTGACATAACATAGCTGAGACTTTTAGCGGTGGCACTAACTATATTCAAGAGTTTCCTCAGATGATGTTAAATTTTCATATCCTCGGGAATGCTTGCCACCTTTCTTTAATAATCTGAGCAAATACACCCTTCTCAGGACTTGTTCCTCCATTTCCCCCACTGCACATATGCTCCTTTTGGAAGTATGTTGGGTGTGTGTATCTATAGGATGCGGTTGTTCATAGGTGGGTTAAAATCTTACATTTTATAAAAACTAGTCCTATGAATGGACCTTACAGAAAAGTTACCTAAGTCATGTTTGTGTGCCTGTGCATGTATGTGTGTGTGTGTGTGCTACATAAGACCATAGTTTTCTTTCCTCCTAAGCTATTTGCTCATTCTATCACAAAATTTATATATTTTGAAAGCCTCCATGAACTCTCACTCTTGGGATTTGAAAATAGACTTTTACATTTTAAGTCAATAACGAACAGAAGAGTATAAGTGGAAAGGTGGCAAGAGGGAGGTTTCTTTCTCCTCCTCCTCCTCCTCCATAGTGAAAATGTAGTCTTACTCTCTGCCTGCCTTTATTCTAGGAAGTTTTTAAAGTGAAAAATTGGTTGGTTTACCTTTCTGGTTAGTTAAAGAGCTGGAAGTGCTCTAAAACTCATTTTCATTAATATGCAAAGCAAAAAGTGCAAACATCCGTGGAAAGTCAGAGGGAATTCATGATTTTTAAGCAGCCACACAATGGGAAGCATGCACGCTTCTCGGACGGCCAGTGGTTCAATAAGTTTTCCATCTCAGATGTGGTAGGTGTAGCCTGAATGGCAGTGACAGGCAGCAGCTGTCACTTTAAAAAACATTATGCAGCATAACACAATACGGTTAACTGGGATTCTAACTCAGTTTATGAGAGTTCTGAACCCAACAAACCCCATTCAAACCTGGCAATTGAGCTGTGGCTGCAGTTCTGCGCCGCTGACCAACTACTTGGTGAAAATACACAGAAGTAGCTAGACTAAGGCCAGAGTAGCAATGGCATCCCTGACCAACCGTATCCCAAATTTACACTTTACTGTCCCTGCGTTCTGGATAGGGAAAGAGGTGCTGTATAATGTATTCATGAACATGCATAAGTGTTAAATCCCTCTCAGGTCTCTGAGGTGGTTGAAGAATAGATAGCTAGAGTCTCATAGTTAAATTTTGAGTTGTTTAGGAATCAAGAGGGTGTTCTGGATCTAAGAAGATGTTTTTTTTTTTTTTTTGTTTTTCAAGACAGGGTTTCTCTGTGTAGCCCTGACTGTCCTGGACTCACTTTGTAGACCAGGCTGGCCTCGAACTCACAAAGATCCGCCTGCCTCTGCCTCCCAAGTGCTGGGATTAAAGGCGTGCGCCACCACTGCCCGGCTAGAAGATGTTTTTAAAATTGTGATGCAAGTTAGGATGAAAGCTGAGTTAGATATAGAACTTTAAACTCATGGAGATGGTTAGATAGTAGAATGTTAAAGTCAGGTGTCAAATACATATGGACTAGACATTGGGAATGTATGCTAAGCCATATAACTCTCATAATTGTGGCCTAATTACCTCTGTTGTTTTGTATTGTATTTATTGTTATAAGAGAAAGAACCATTGTTGGACTGAAAGGGGGAGCTGTTGGGGGGGAAAAGATGTACCTTAAACTTAAAAAAGGGGGTAGAGGATGGGGGGTTGATGGGGAATAGGGTGGGAGGGTGGGACTAGAGGGGGGAGTATGGAGGGGATTGTGATTGAGATGTAACTTGAAGAAATAAAAAATAAATTATAAAAAAAGAAAAAAAAAGAATTTAAAAACTCAGCTGAGCTGAGGCAGCTAAATGGGACTCAAATTCCTGCTTCACTGGCTCCGTGGTTGACACAATGACCAATTGCACGAGCTTGCATTTGTCACCTGAATCTTTAGGACTCATCATGTCTCATGTCTCTGTGCAGATTAAAATTAAATGTGATGATTTTCATTGACTTCTTCTCCTAAACACGTGCGGCACTAAAGAGAGAGAGAGAAAAAAGCTCCCAGATGGGATTTTGGAATCTGATTTCTTCAGCCAGTGATTTTTATAAATGTACCAGGCCAAACTTGCTTGAATATCCAGATGCTAAAATTGTATTGCAGCAGTTTGGGCAGCTTCTGAGGAAGTGGGGCTGCTTCCTGTGTGCATTTGTCAAGTTGTCTGTGGGTTTAGTCCTTCCACCCACCAATGGACACCTGGCCAGAGTGGGAGCCTCAAGCAGCTGGGCCAAGCCCAGCCAGGTCAGCACAGAGAGATCACACAGCCCAAATAGCAGAGACATGCGGGCACCTTGGTTTCCTAGAAGAAAAAATAAAAAAAAATACTGTAAGAAGTGTCAATCAGCAGCCAAGGCACCCAAGACTCTGGAGGCTGGTGGACAAAGAGATGTGTTTAAAAAGAACTTTAGTTCTTTTAAAAGGAAGGATGTGGATGGAAAAACTGAGAGAGAAAAGGCAGAGGAAGGAAATCATAGCTGTGCAGGAGCAATCAAGGCCAATTACCCAGCACAAGGGACACCACCCAGGACACCAACACCATTCTTGTTTTAGCCAGGTTGTTCTTGTTCCCAGCTGGGGGCGTGATGGGAAGCTTAAGTAAACAAATTGTAGCTAAAGTAAGAGAATCCATTGCATCTTTCGGCTAAGTCACAAGGAAGACAAGTTGGTACCATCCACTGGGACAGTAGAGCCCTCAGAAGCTGAGAGCAAAACCCTCCCTGGACTGTTCTTCCTTTTTCTCTGCCTCTCACCTGGCCTCTCTTTGAGGGTGGGCTTGCCTGTCTCAGACCACTCCCCCACATTCCACTTGGCAGCACTGTAGTTTCCAGATCAGAGTAGAGCCCTCTTCCCCTCCTTAACTATCCCAGGCACCAACAATTCAAAAAGTCCAGGCAAGATGAAGTCATGTGATGAACCTCCTGAACCAACCCCTGTCGCCAGGGACAGATGAAAAGTTCTGTGGTCGGTCCAGATGTGGTAGGTGTCCACCTCCTGGCCTATCATTTTGTCCAAAAGGTAGGTAAGGTTTTGATCAGTCCACTTTTGACTATTTACTTATCAGTAGAGGGAGGAGATACAAATTCTTTCACAAGGTGCTGGGCAGTTTGGGGTACCTAGGACGTGAAGGAAGTGGAGGTCTGGCTTCCTGTCCATCCATGTTCTATCACCATGTTTTCACCCTCATTTCAGCTCAACTGGGGGAAGTCAGGGTGCCTTCCCTGGAAGGTCATACCAGAATCTCTGGGGGATGGAGACAGTTTCATGAAACGTATTAAATTTATACAATTCATTTGTTTAGCTTTGAATCATAGTGTGTAACTCCACTAGAAAGTTTCAAATTATATTGAAAAAGGACACAAAATGTTTCCTTTTTAAAAAAGTGGATGAATTAAAAATGTTGAGACACAAGCCGGGCGGTGGTGGCGCACGCCTTTAATCCCAGCACTTGGGAGGCAGAGGCAGGCGGATCTTTGTGAGTTCGAGGCCAGCCTGGTCTACAAAGTGAGTCCAGGACAGCCAAGGATAAAAAAAAAAACACCGTCTCAAAAAAAAAAAAAAAAAAAAAAAAAAACAAAAAAAAAAAATGTTGAGACACATCATTTAAAGAAAAGTTTCTCCAATTCCCTTGCCAGAGGAAGAATCCGTTCCAATTTGGACAGAGTGTGACTCTTCAGGTGTCTGTGGGATGAATGGAACAGAGAGTTCAGGGTGTCCGGGCATATTCAGAGGGACAGGAAAAGGGGGAGAAGGCTGGGGAGGGGGGAGGGAGAGGGAGTGCAGGTAAGAGCCCCACACCAAGGCTCTGTCATGGGTCAGGTACATTGTGCAACCTCATTCCATCTTTTTTCTAGCATCTCAGAGAGAGTGGCAGCCACGTGGGCTATTTGTCACAGGTGCACATGTCTTAAGATTTTGGCAACTTGCTTAGTTTTCCTGTCTGCCCCGTGGCTGACAGTGCATCTTCTCTGCATCAGAGTACAGAGAGGAGAGGGTGGATGAGATGGTGCCTGCCAGCTGGGCATGATGAAGACCACCACCCCCACCCCCCACCTGCTTTCCGTTCTGAAACTGTGTTAGGATACAGGAGAGTTCTCTCAACCCAGCATCTGCTAAGGCCTGGTCTGGCTACAGCCTTAAAAACAACCAGCCTGTTTCCACTTCCTGCCTAGGGCCGCAGAAAATGATGGGGGTGAAGGGGGTCAGTGACCACAGGCAAATCATGGTGGCCAGAGCCACTTCACCCTCCTGCGAAATGGGGGTAAAAACGTGAATCTGCTGGGGTTTTGCTGAGGGATGGGGGAACAACTGTGCCAGGTTTTTGACATGGTTCCTAACAGGTACTAAGGACATGCAGGATCCTTGTAGCTAGTGTTACAAAGGGAGCCAAAACAACTGCCAACTTATTATTTTTTGTTTATTTATTTATTTATTTATTTGTTTGTTTATTTATTTATTTATTTATAGGCACTAAGGACATGCAGGATCCTTGTAGCTAGTGTTACAAAGGGAGCCAAAACAACTGCCAACTTATTTTTATTTATTTATTTATTTATTTATTTATTTACTTATTTATTTATACCCTGAGCTTGGAGGCCTTGCTTTGCTCAGATTTCTGGATGGCAGCCAAGCTAAATTAACAGTCTTATCTTCTGAGCCCTGCAGCTGGCAGCATCCCTGCAGGTCCTTCCAACATTCTCTTTAGGCTCAGCCATGAGCTGCTGGGAAGCCATCCTGGGCCATCCAAGCCTGCTTCTGACCTGCGCTTCTTCATCTACTCACAGGTGAAACTTCCTGGTCTCTGCTCTAGGGCCAGATGAGCTCATGATTTTACACAGGAAAAGGAAGGTCACTGGGGTGGCCTACCCTCTGACATAGTGGAAACCGGGCACAGATCATCAAAATGTTACCCGATTTTGCCAGAGTGAACTCAGCTAGATGCCTAGAAGTCGTTAGGCAATCCAAGCTGTGTCAGAGGACTCTGCCCCAGGGTTTTCTGAGACACTTTTCTGAAATTCTAAAGAGCCTGCCAACCTCTCAGGAACTCAATTAAAATGCCAATTCCACCTGAGGAAGTCTGGAATGGGGCAGAAACCCAAAAGTTCCAGCAAGATTGTAGGTATGTGCCTGGGCTGGCTGGCCACCTCTTTCCAAGGAGCCCGGCTCTGAGACATCCTCTCTCATACTTTAGTCATGGCTCTTGTCACATGTCATTTTGTTGTTGTTGATGAATTGCTTTGTTTTGTTTTGTTGAG
The DNA here is from genome assembly GCA_907164525.1 of Lophiomys imhausi. Classification (NCBI taxonomy): domain Eukaryota; kingdom Metazoa; phylum Chordata; class Mammalia; order Rodentia; family Muridae; genus Lophiomys; species Lophiomys imhausi. The sequence continues at coordinate 5,848,832 of CAJQZJ010032551.1, forward strand.
ACAGGCTCTCATGCAGCTCACGTGGGCCTTGAACTCACTATGTGGCACCAGGCTGGCATCTAACGCATGATCCTCATGTCTTCAGCTTTCCCAATGCTGAGATTACAAATATATAACACCATGTCCTGCTTTGTTTAGGGGTGTGTGTGGGGGGCGCACGCACGCCCGTGCGTGTACCACAGGTTGAAATTGATGTCTCCCTCTATCACTGTCAGGGTTTTTTGTTTTTTGTTTTTGTTTTTGACAGTCTCTTCTGAACCTGGTGCTCCCTGACTGACTGCATAGGCTGGCCGATAAGCTATGGAGATCTACCTGTCCCAACCCTGAGCCCTCACCCTTGACCCTCCTGAACCCCCCTAACACCTCCACCCCCATCTCCCCAGAGCTGGGGTTACAGGTGCTCACAGACACACCTGGCTTTTTTTACGGGCCCTGACGACCCAAACTCAGGTCCCCAATGCCTGTGTGGCAAGCGCTTGGCTCCCACAGCCATCTCCCTAGTTTTTTGTTTGACTTTGACTTAACTTTAAAATTTTAATTTTCTAAAAACTTTTATAGTTTTTTTTTTTTTCAAGATGACCTACCTCTAACTAAAACATGCCTCTACCGCCATGGAATCACCACGGCGATGAGCACTTTCTTGTTTTATTACACCTTAAGCATTTAAACTGGAAAACTTCGTGGTGGTCATTTTTGTCTAGCACTTGCACGACATCATCACCGGGCGCTGAGATATATCACTGGCGAGGGGTTTAGGTAAAGTACGTAGCCTGGAGCACCCCAACCTTACCTCTGGACTCTGGAACTTCAGCGGCTGCTTTAACTGCATGAGCACCTGAGAGATTGTGGAAACGGATTGGATGGTTTTTGGACAATGTGATTAGTGTAGCAAAGACCACCTTCCCTCACCCAGCAGGCTGCTCAGGAACCAAGTATCCCATCCCGTACCAGGACACCAAAGGACTCTCCTTCACAGCTATATCTAAATGAGTCTTTTGGGGGGTGGCTACCATCTTGTGAAAAACCCTGCAGTGCCTAGAGACTAGAAAGAAAGGGTGGGGTGGGGGAATCTAAATTCCCTGCTGGCTCCAAGGTGCTTGTTTATAAAGTAAAACATCCCTGGTGAATCGTTTCATTTATAATTAAATCTAATAATAACTAATTGTGGCTAAATTAATTTTGAGCTAATTACATGGGAACTCCATGTCCTGTATAGCTCCTGGAATAAAGAATCGGATGTCAGGTAGTGTGTTGTATTCTGAGACCAAAGCCTCTAGGGGACGATTCCAGAAGGCACCTGAATAAATACTATGTTAAGAGACTGATAATCAACCCCCCTGCAGACCAGTGACACTTGCACTTTGGGGCACTCTGGTGGCTGAGTGGGGGTGGTTTTCTATGCATACACCAACCTCTCCAGAGTCCAGGCCCGAGCCAAGGTTTTCTGCTTGAACCCGGCTGGTTCTGATGAAGCCCAAGAGGAACCAGAACTCTGGTCACATGGGTTTCTGAATGGGCCCTTTAGCACCATGAGTAACTTATGTGCCTGGGCATCTTCGAAACAGGATTCCATTTCAGCCCCAGCAGAAATCTTCACGGACACAGCAAGTGTAAGAAGGCTCACAGCAGGGATTTCTACCTATGCTCAGCAAGTGGCCATGCTTTCCCTCCCCTGAAATGCTGACTATGAAGAACCCACTGTCCCATCCAGGTGGTCCAGTGAGCATCACTGATTCCTTGAGTTTCAGATTCAGTGTGAGTTCTCCATACTGACCCTTCACACTTGAATGCTTGGGATTCCAGGGATTACTTTGAGTCTTCTGCTCTGTGGTGATGAGAATGAGGGGACCACAGGAACCACTAATGGGGAGACCTCAAGAAAGGGGATCTGAGGACTGTAGATCAAACCTGCTGGGATGACTTTATCCTTGGAAGAGAGGGCCACCTTTCTCTTCTGTCCCCTTGCTAGTCGTTGGTCCTTTGGTTGAGGCGTTCATGCCTTTGATGTGCTTGTGTACTGAAACATTCCCCCTGTTCACTTGCAAATTTCTCTTGTGTTGTATTTATGATTTATTCAATTTAATGTAGGGTGATAGAGTCCAATAGAAGATCCAGGGATGTTGTGTCATTAAAGGACAGACTTGGAAACATCTCATTATCAGGAATTGAAGCTCTAAAAATGTGTGTCTTAACACCCCCCCTCCAAAAAAAAAAAAAAAACCAGCACCTGCCTGGGGGTGTTTTCAGCCATCCCAGACTAGAATACTCTCTTGGTTATGCTGCTGGTTTGGATTATTAAAATGACCTTTGAAAGAATTCACAGAGCAGGTCCTTTTCAGGCTTTCAAAAATGATGCATTTTAATCGGAGTTGTTTTTCAGAACAAAGCGATTATGTCAATGATACTGCCTCTGTGTTTCCTGTTGGCTGGTGACACTGTGGCCTCCTGAATATCTTGACCTTTCCAAACAGCAGGAGTTGTGTCTGAGGCAATAACAGAGCTGCTGAATCCGGGGAGTGAACACTGTGAGGTGATCTGCCTGTGCCAGGGACTGGGTGCATGGCATGTGTATTCCAGGGCAGGATGTCATTTCCAGTTGAATATCCTGAGCATTTACCCAGCCTTCGCTTTGGCCCCCAGTGTGTGTGTTACAGACATATCCTCGAATGGCTCCTAACAACCACCCAAATGGATGTGGCTAGGTTCTTTGTTTTTTTGTTTCTAATCAAAGGAAGTCTGTGGCATCGGCAAACAGGGTAACTGGAGACACAGAGGAGTTTAGAAGTTAGAAAAGGGCAGGAAAAGCTCCCCAGCCAGGCTGACCAGCATGACCCCAAGGACAGGAAATGGTAAGCGCCTTATGTGGAAATCTTGCTTCTCTTCCTGTCTTGTGTCTACTTTGACATCTGGTGGCTGGCACTTCCCCCCTTCCGCCGCCCTCCCCCCACCCCCACTGCCATAATAATTGCTTCCCTGGGGGAGATGATGTTTAGGTGCAAAAGAAGCCAAAAGGTCTCTGTGTACTAACAGGGAATTGTCTTCCTGGTCCATGTGGGGCTTTCCCCTTCACCAGCCTTTCTTTCCTCATGAGAGGAATAGCGGGTTGTCACCGATAGTCAGAACCAAAAGTTATGTTCTTGTTCTTTCTTGCTCCACCTTAGTATGAACTCAGTGCGGTGGGATCTCGTTCGTGTCACTTTGCATCTGGGGAAATGGGAGGGAGGGTGGGTGGAACAGCTCCTCACTAAGCAGCTCCGTTGTTAGACAGTGGCACCTACTGCTCACGGTGGCCCTTCCTTCTCTTTCTTCATCTATCCCAGCAGTGCTGGGGGCAGGGCTCCTCTCCCGGGATCACCCCAGACCCCTCAACAAGCTCTTCCCTTGTGCCCCCATTGCCCACACGACCCCAACGCCCATCACTACCTTCTTCCTCCTTGTCACTGAATCTCTGTGGCTCCATAGTGTCCCTCTTGCCACTGGGTTTGAATCTTTGAGTGGAACATCTAAGAGACTACCAGAGAACCCTCTTATCAACCTCATCCCAAGTGTCTTATGGGAGAAGAGAACCCTTGCCAGATTAGTTTTCATTTCTCAGCATCTGAATCTTGCTCTTTTCTTGGAGAATTTGATATGTGCTCTGCTGGGAGAAGTAAAGATAAGAGGTTTAAAACATTCATCTTTCAACTCAGCATCCCAGGTATGAGGCTGCGGTAGTTTATGGTAGAACACTTATTTAGCATACAGAAGACCCTAGATTCAATCCTCACCCCAACACACACACACACACACACACACACACACACACACACACACACACACACACACACACACACACACACACACACACACACACACACACACACACACACATTCATGCTGTCTGAACTATAATTAAATCTCTAAACTTACTGTCAAGGAAAATCTCTACAAAGGACAGCCAGGGCTACACAGAGAAACCTTGTCTTGAAAAACAAAAAAAAAAAAAAGAAAAAAAAAATCAAGATTCTTATCCTCACTTATTACCTGGGAAGAAAAATGTTGCAGTGAATTAAACCAAGGTGAGATAGAGCAAGAGGAATGCATACATTTCCAGTTGGCTTTGCCACTTCAGACTCTGGAAGTTCAAGTTCAAAGGCTGTTGAGAACCTATTGAAGAATGTCCCAAAAAGATTAGCATTCTGGGGCTACCGGGGCTGGACCTGAAGCCCACCCCCATCCCACCCATACCATCACATAGGACCCTTTTCCTGTGCCCTTTGACTCCATGTTATCCCAGAAGCATCTCTTTAGGGCAAGTAAACTGGCCCCATTTTTGCCTGTGTTGTCATGACAGCCTTAGATTCCACAGTAGCCAGCACAATCTATGTCCTGTATGTATTTGTTGCTTTCTGTACTCTGAGTTTGAGCACAGATGCAGCCTGAGGTAGGGAATTTGAGATTTTCCCTGAGCCCTCTCAGATCCAGGAAACCTCACTTTCTTCATTATTTAAGGTACTTTCTTGTGCGGTTCCAGCTTGCTTCTCTCTCTCTCTCTCTCTCTCTCTCTCTCTCTCTCATACACACACACACACACACACACACACACACACACACACACACACCACTATGTTTTTTTTTTTTTCATCGTATTACCTCCTCATTCAGAGGGCACATTAGCTTGCCTCTCCCATCAGGCAAAAGCTAAGAGTCATGGAAGCTTCCATTAAGATTTCACAGAAAAGGGGACCAAAGAGATGCCTCAGTGTCTAAGAATATTCGTTCTTCCAGAGGTCCAGAGTTCAGTTCCCAGCACCCACACTGTGGCTCACACCATCCGTTCCAGGGGATCTTATACCTTCTGGTGCACATACAAACATGCAGGAAAAATTCTCATATACAGATAAAATATATATCTAAAACAAAAATAAACTAGCCATACATATAAAAACATTTTTAAAAGATCTCAAAAGAAGGAAGACTGTAGTTTTTCAGAGGAGAGTAATTTCCTAACTTGAGGTTAACACTTTGAATTGTATTAATGTGCTTTCTCCTTTTCATTCCTTATTAGTTGTGGTTGTGTCCCATTTACCCCCAGTTGCCGCTGTCTGTGAGAGAGGCATTGGAGCAATAACAATGTTCTGGTGCAAACAGAACACGCCCAGGGATCACAAGACCGAAAGCAAGCTTTCAAGTGCAAGGCTCTGGCCCTAAAGAAAGTAGATTTCCCCGAGATATGAAAATCTTGGAGGGTGGGCGTGGAGCTGTTGCTTCACACCACAGAGTAAGAAAGGACGCACAGCCCAACATAGTAAATCCCAGAGGAGAAGACCAGCTTTCCTTGTGCTGGGATGGGGGATGAGCAGAGAGAAAAGTCATTTTTCAACGGAGGAGATTGTGAGAGAAAGGCACCATACTAAGGGTGCAGGGAGAGAGTGCGGACGTTCCAGATTCCTAGGAAGGACCTGAACGCGTCTTCTTTGCTCTGTGTTTAGAAGTCCAGGTGGAGTCCACCTTGCAAGGGAACTTAAATGCAGGTAGAGTGACTTCAAGAAATAGTGGCATGGCACGCTCAGAGCATACGTTTGAGATACAGCGGGCCCATTCCTCTGAGTGGGTATGGGGCTCTGGTGAGATTTACAACTTTCTGTGTGGGCTGGTGGTAGGGAGCAATAGCAGGAAGATAGAGGGAGAAGATGAGAGGGACTGGTAGGAGAGAAGATTACCCTGTGGTTAAGAGAAGATCATGGGACCCCACAGAGGGACCCTAGGTACCTCCCACACACGCTCAGTGGAAACTCCAGGACACGGATGAGGCCAGGAGTATGTGTTTGCTCCGTACGGAATAGAAACCACTTCCTGAGCATGTTGTAGGGGCAGGAAGGCGGCTCTGAGAGGTGAGAGTCCTGAAAGGGACTTTAACGCTTTGATCTGCTAAATTAAATCCTCGATTGCCTGAGCAATGATACTGAGGAGAGTAAGCTTTTAAATGAGAGAGAATGTACTTAGGAGTAGTAAGATTTGTTTCTTCTATTTGTTCATTTGTTTAGTTTGTTGCTTTGGTTTCAGTAGAAATAGAGCTTCATGAGTTTGATTATGGACAATTTAGAATTTCAGTCATTTGGATTACTGTGCATTTTAAACCTAGCACACCACCCAAACGGATATGATATGAAGTAGAATGGGAGAGGTGACCGTGAGTCAGCTCCAAGGACAGTGGTAGCAAGATCAGTGGCTGTCAGTTTATTTTCAAAAGCCTTTCTGGGTTGGGGGCAACGACATTTTCTTCAGTGTGCAGTCACTGGAAAAGTGCCCACCCACGCTTCTGTAGATAAGCCCTCACCCATGCTTCTCCAAGTAACCCTAATTAACCTTATTGCTTCATGCCCCTCCCCCAAACCAAGAAAGTAGGAGACTAGTTGGGAAGCAGTAGGGGACCAATGGGAGGCGAACAAAAGAAAGGAATGGATGGTCAACATAATCAAAATCCATTCATTATATAGATGTATGAAGATGTCACAACAAAACTCACTATTACATACAATTGAGAAAACTTTAAAACAAGTGGAAAAAACCTCCCTCTGGTGGGTCAACAATATATAAAAATTCTTACAAGTCAATGACACCAAAAGTAAGAACAGTCTTGATTTTCCTTGTCTTAATGGACAAAGGAACTCAATAGGCGTTTCACAAAGAAGACGCATGAGCCAGCCAATAAGCGCATGAACAGGGTACACGGTATCAATAATCACTCAAGAACTGTAAGCTAAGGAGACGACACAATACAGCTCGCATACACTGGTGTATGGATGTGGCTGAGAGTCAAAGGGCATATGACATGTGTGTTCATTGTAAAGAGCCGTTGGTCAGCTTCTTAGAGTGGTGAGCACATGGCAACCATGTGACCCCACTGTCCCACTCTCAGTCACCAACCGTCAAGGAATGCAAGTTTACATCCACAGGGAGGGGTGGGGTGGGGTGGCCATGTGTGTACCAGAGTGTTCATAGCATAAAAATACATAAAGGATTATTTTTTAAAATAGTAAATAAAGAGCTGCCAAGATAGATCAGTGAGAAAAAGTACACACGGCCTGCAAACCGGATGATGTTGATTCAGTTCCTGAATTCCATGGTGAAAGTTCAGAACTGACTCTCAGAAGTTGCCCTCTGCCTGCCACACACAGATCACCAGGGTCCCAGGTATGCACATTCGCACGTGGGGGGTACATGCGCGCGCGCACACACACACACAAATAATAGATAAAATTTAGAAATAAAAAAGAATGTTTTTCTGGAAACACTCTGTCCTGGTTAGGTTTTTTTTTTTTTTTTTCATTGTCAGCTTGACACAAGTTAGAGTCATTTGAGAAGAGGAACCTCAAGTGAGAAAATGTCCCCACCAGACTGGCCTGTAGGCAAGCCTGTGGGGCATTTTCATGACGGATGATTGCTGTGGGAAGGCCCAGCTCACTGTGGTGAGAGTGGGTGGTTGGGAGTTCTATAAGAAAGCAGGCTGAGCAAGCCAGCCGTGGAAAAAGCCAGTGAGCAGCACTCCTCCACAGCCTCTGCTTCAGTTCCTGCTCTGACTGCCCTCTGGGATGGCGTGTGTGATCTGTCAGTTGTAAACTGAGAGAAGCCCGTTCTTCCCCACATTGCTTTTTGGTCACAGTGCTATTGTCTCAGCAATAGAAACCCTGACTAATACACACCCAAAGGCCTGGCAATAAAACGAGAACTAAAGTGGTAAGCCTGTCTAGTGGAATGTTACCGAGCATTACCAAGGCTCATCACTATATCCACTGTACGGATGGATCTCTAAAACAATGCTGAGAAAAGAGGCAAAAAAAAGCATAGACTGTATGATTCCACTTCTGTAAATCTAGAACATGCAAAAGGCAGTTATACTTACAGAAGTTCAAAAGCAGTTGATGCAGAAGGGAATGTTCTGGAATAAATATATTCTGTACCTTGTTTCCAGTGTTACACAAGCACGTACAACTGGCCAATCTCCTCAAAGGGAACATGACAGAGTTGTTCATTTTTATTGTAAATAAATTATGTTAATCTTTATTTTTAAAAGTAAATATCACCAGGCAGACGTGGTGCACACCTTTACTTTAATCCCAGCACTCAGGAGGCAGAGGCAGGCAGATCTCTGAGTTCAAGGCCAGCCTGGGCTACAGAGTGAGTTCTAGGACAGTCAAGGTTGCACAGAAAAACCCTGTCTCAAAAAGTAAAATAGGGCTGGAGAGATGGCTCAGCGGTTAAGAGCACTGGCTGCTCTTCCAGAGGTCATGAGTTCAATTCCCAGCAACCACATGGTGGCTCACAACCATCCATAATGAAATCTGGTGCCCTCTTCTGGCCTGCAGATATACCTGCAGACAGAACACTGTATACATAATAAATAAATCTTTAAAAAAAAAGTAAAATATATATTTGATATATATCATATATATCACATATATATTACACATACACACACACATATCAAATAGCTCAATTTCTTATAGCACAAGTCTCAGAAGCAGCCTTCAGGAAGACCTTGCACCTCCATTCATCCCTCTGCTCACCCCTCACAGACTTTGCCTTCCCTCCCATGATCTCTAACTGCACAAGAATCATCTCCGGTTCTAACCCTCATCATACTCTAAATCATAGTTTGAGTGTGTGTCTGTTTTCAGCAGAATACGGATGCTTTGAAACCACTTTCCCCTCTAAAGGCTTCCTCCTTCCTTGTTAACCCAGTGCCTGGCCATTTCATAAATAATGCAGGTCCCTCTCTTGTTTCAGTTACAAATACAGCTCTCTCTCCCTCTCCCTCTCCCTCTCCCTCTCCCTCCCTCCCTCTCTCTCTCTCTTTCTCTCTCTCTCTCTCTCTCTCTCTCTCTCTCCCTCCCCCCACCATCCACCCATCTTCCTCTTTCCAGTGACCTCTCAGTTTTCAATTCTGTCTAGCAGCCACCCTTGCTTTGTCCCTGGTCTGGTCACTCGTACCAAGGTCTCACCTACCCCAGAAGGAGCCTCAGCTTGGAGCTTAGCACCCTTTTAAAGGTGTGTTCATCCTTTTCTAAGTTTCTTTTGCCAAAGCCAGGTGGCTGCAGGCTCCCTGCTCCAGCCTGACAGTCTGAGTGGGAAGTCCCTTTGTGTGTATGGTCCCCTAGAAGACACTCTTTCCATAGGGTCTGTACATACGTCATGTGGTCAGGACAATGCCCCCAGTATCACTTTCCAAATCACAATGGTTTTGAGCCCTTGCCTGTACTGGAACCATTCTGAAAGTCATACTTTCCAAATCCTTCCTAACACCATGTTGACCAGACAAATAGCTGCCCCTTGTCAGCAGAACTGGTACTCTATGAAGCCAAGTCTACAGCCCTGCATGCAGATGGCCTCCGTGAGGTTGGGGCCTCTCTGCCCTTCTTCCAGATTACTCTTCAGAACCTCATTTGGGAAGCAGACAGCACCCTTGTCCCATCTAAGCAGTCCTGAGGACACCAAAGGCTGTCCTGGAGTCCAGCTCAGGTCTTTGGAGAGCCTGAGGCCCTAATGAGAAAGCAGCCTATCTGGGTTGGTTTCACCTATTACCAGCATCAGTAAGGCCTACTCCTGAAAGAAGCTAGCTTTAAAAAGGCTGATGGGTGAAGCCCTGACCACTGAGGTCAGAGGTCAGGCTGATGGCTGGTAGATAGGCTCCCCAGAATCAGCCCTATAAGTTGATACACTTTCTGTGTTTAATTCACAGCGTTCCTGGCCACATGTGCTAAAAGTGAAAGAGTGAGTAGGGTAAAGGTTCATTAAGAAGTGAGACCAAGGAGGGGGAAGGGGCTCATGAGCTCCACCCCTAGCTGAGGAGTTATTGACAACTGGAGGGGAGAGATTTAGTTTCTTTAAGGGTGTAGCCCTGGTAGATCAGTCATACTCCAGGGGATGGCCCCATACTCATGCTTATAAAGGCAGCACAAATTAGACTCAACAGATTATAAAAAACAACTTAATTAAATTGTATTTTAATAATGAAGACATAAAGTTGCAGTGGGGTGGGGAGAGGAGTTAGAGGGAGGAACAGGAAGTGAATATGATAAAAAATAATTTCATGCAGGTATGAAATTCTCAAAGAATTAATAAAAGTATCATATTGAAAAAAGGAAGAAGTGATGCCAGAAGGTGCCATGGTGACGTTCCAGGGCAGCAGCAGCAGCTTCTTGGTAGACAAAGAGCCCTGGGGAGGAGGGAGGTTATTTTTCCACAGGAAAATATAGGCCACATACAAGAGGAGGCATACTGGCAGTAGCGGTGCTCTTTCCCAGGCCCAGCCATGAGTCGAGGGCAGTTTCATTGCTCTGGGGAAGCTAATTCTTCATGGTCTCAAGGCAGGGAGGTCTGGCGGCTACATCTGTGGTTCAGCATAGTAAAGGGGATGCTGTGGTGGGGGACTGTCCCTAGGCTGATAGCACCCTAGCCCATCCTTCTGACCTCCTGACTGGCCCCATCCCCAAAGCTGTCTCTAGGCTTGAAGCTTGGAATATGGCCTTAGGCTCACCCACGGTGGTGGTAATTTACCTTGGCCAGCCTGTGTCTTCTCAAGAACTGTCCCTCCCTCTTGGGCCAGTATCAGGTGTCACAAGAGAACCAAATGTAGGATGAAGACAAAAGTGAGATGATGAGAGAGGAGGCTGGGAAAGTAGGCAGGGTTATGGAGAGAGAGACCCAGAAGGCACGCCCTTCTTCCTTAAAGATGGTGAAGAGATGTCCATGCGGACTGAGTGAGAGCAGAGTTTCTGAAAGATGCACCCAGGCCATAGCTGTGGGGTCAAAGACTAAAATTTCAAGACCTATCGGGGGCACTGTGCCTTCCAGCTCTGCTCCTCCCAGTGGCTGACTGTCCATCAGTTGTCTTAGCCCTGCCTCATTCTCAAGCTCTTTCCTGCTCCACCCACTTGCATCTCTGGCCCTGCGCTTCTTCATTTCAGTCCTGCTCCCTCCCTCCCTCACGCGTTCTCCAGCTAAAATCCCTCCAGATTTCCCACAGTGAGACTAGCCTCCTGTCTTTGTACTTCTTGTCTCCCCATTCTCATATTTTAGGACCCCCCTTGCCCCCATAGGCTCTCTTTTGATTGGCTACTTTGAGAGTAGAAACAATACACACAACCACCATTCCCCTTGTCTTTCTGGTGGTACCTTAGAAAGCCCTCGTGAATTGCCTCTATCAGAGGGGCCCACTCCATATCTTTTTAAGAGTTAATTAATTTATTTATTTACTTTGTCCACTCCATCTCTCTTTTTCCCCCCACTCCATCTCTTAAGCTTACTAATTCCAGAACTGAGTTTAGTGTTCAACCTTCAGTTCTAGTATTATTAAAGGTATTGCCTTGTCCTCCGTTCTAGCCTTGTGCTGTGTACTGGATGCTTGTATCTTATCCCTTAATCCATAGGTTGAGATCCCAATGTCAATGGTGGCGGCATTTAATCTGGACTGTTGCTGTGATAAATATCGTGACCAAAATGACTTGGGGGGGTGGGACTATTTACCTTACATGTCCCAGGAACAGTCCAGTGGGGAAGTCAGGCAGGAGCTCAAGGCAGAAACCTGGAGGCAGCAGCTGATGCAGAGGTCACGGCGGAGCAGTGCTTACCAGCCTGCACACCACAGGTGGCTCAGCTACCTTTCTTAAGTCACCCAGCCCCACCTTCCTATGGTTAGCACACATATCTCCCCTCCAGTGGACTGAACCTGGGTTCCTGTATCAATCATTATCAAGAAAATGCCCCAGACCTGGGGAGGACACTTGTCCATACTAAAGGGGCAGCTGGGGTCCTATCTGTGTTATTACTCTGTTTTCACCTGATTCAGAATTTTAGGGAAAAAGAACTCTTTACTGGACCTTCTGGGAAATCTAAAACTACAGGCTCTCCCTTCCTTCCTTCCTTCCTTCCTTCCTTCCTTCCTTCCTTCCTTCCTTCCTTCCTTC
>CAJQZJ010032551.1:5860789-5974371 GCA_907164525.1 Lophiomys imhausi
TTCCTTCCTTCCTTCCTTCCTTCCTTCCTTCCTTCCTTCCTTCCTTCGTCTTAAGAGACCACAGCCCATTTGGCCACCTGCGTGTTTTCTCTGTTACATGGCCATGCTGTGGATGTTTTCACCTAATGTTGATTTGAAAGACAGAGAGAAGAATTTTCACTCCCGATGAGAAGTAGAAGGTGGGCTGGTTAAGAGCACACAGACTGCTTTTCCAAAGGACCCGGGTTCAATTCCCAGCACCCACATGGCAGCTCACAACTGTCTGTAATTCCAGTTCCAGGGGATTTGACACCCTCACACACACACACACACACACACACACACACACACACACACACAAGCAGGCAAAACACCAATGTACATAAAATAAAAATAAATAATTAAATTTTTTTTTAAAGAAGTAGAAGGTGGCTGCATGCAATTCAGTGCTGCAGCAGGGGAGAAAAAAAACCAGGTGAATCATGAAAATCTTATCTGCAAAGACCTTGGAGGGCTAAAGAGGCAGAGGTTTGCTTGGCTTCCAGTAAAGCACGTGGAAAAGCCCTACCGAAGACTAGAAATAAGCAAGCGGAAGTCTGTGTAAACTTGCAGCCTGCCCCAACCCAGATCCATTCTTCATAGTGCTCAGGGCTTACCCTAACATTCAGTGTGTGTGGGGGGGTGAGCTTTCTTCTACACCCTCTAGACTTACTTCTTTTATGCCAAATGTCCAGCATACATGGAAAGTTGTGTGACATGCAAAGAGGCAAGGAAATGGGGCTGCCGTTGTATATAGCCACCTGTATAGATAGCCCAGGATAATCCCTGTGCTTAGAGACTCTTAGTTCAACTGTATCTTCAATGTTCCTTTTGTAACAACATATGCAAAGGTTCCAGGATTAGAGTCTGCTTATCTTCTCTCCCACCCTCAGAGTGGAAAGGACAAAATGGCAAAGACAAGATGGAGCCTCTCCTTCCCCATGTCCTTCCCTTGCCCTCTTCTTTGTCGGCCATCTTTTACCTGCTCCATTGACTTTGCTGCTACCCCTCACTTCTTGGATCCTAGTCCTTCCTATATACTCAGGTCTCAGAAAGGCCTTGGAGTCCATTCTGGAAGGGGGATTTGGACAAAGTCATCAGCACTGGTGTATATCCAAGCCATGTCATCGTCCTTGCAAAATCTGCTAAGGAACGGTGGGCAGTGCTGGAGAGGAGACTAAAGACCTGGTAACCCAGTTTTGACAAGTGATGGTTTTGTTTCTATAAAGGAGAGAAGAGAAATGCCATGTTTCCAGTGTAGACAAGCTCCTGTTTGGCTCCTTTTTACCAACACTTGTTCCTTTCTATGACTCCCATGTCCATCCAATGCCCTGCACAATGTCCCTGCCCCGACTAGGTCCCCACTAACAATCTCAGCTGTGGTCTCAGGGCCAATGTGGGTACTCTGAGCCCCAGAAATAGATTTCCTAGGAGAGACAGCAATCACATGAGGGGCAGCTGGTTTATTCCTGAATGAGGGTCGGGCCTCGGACAGGCTGCTTTAGAGGTCACAAGAGTTCAACAGGAGTGTGGTTAAGTCTGTGACACTAGGAAGGGGAGGAAGCTGCAAGCAGACTGGGGAGTGAGGAGGAAGTGGATGGCGTTTGTGATACTGAACATAGCTGGGGGCTTTGACTTGTTTATTTTTTACTTTTTTTTTTCAGCTGTGCTTTGAAGGTATAAACGTTCTCCAGAGTCTCATTTGTTTGAACACTCCATCCCCAGGGGGCACAGGCCTCAAGGCAGGAGATAGCTTAAAGAAGCGGGTCCCTGGGGACAGGCCCACTTCTTGACCTCTCTCTGCTTCCTGTTTGCAGATGTCTTGTGACCAGCCACCTCACAGGCCTGCTGCCATGCCTCCCTTGTGGTGTCTGGTGATGGATTATGTCCTTTCTTAAACTACCAGCAAAATGGAGCCTTCTTCCTTTCAGGTGCTGCTTGCCAGGAATTTGGTCACAGCCACAAGTAACTCATCACCTGTTTTTAAGACTTTTTCCTTTGAAGTATGGCATTAGAGGCCTATAGGTGTGCCTCGATTGGTAGAGTACTTGTCTAGCAAGCTTGAAGGACAGGGTTTGATCCTAAACCCTGCATAAGTCAGTGTGGTGTGCATATCTGTGATCTCGGCCCATGGGAGGTTGACAGAAGGATCAGAAATTCAAGAGTATCCTTGGTTACAAAGTGAACCTGAGGCCAGCCTAGAAAACCTGAGAATATGGGGTTGGGGGAGAGAGAAACAGAGAGAGAGAGAGAGAGAGAGAGAGAGAGAGAGAGAGAGAGATTGAAACAGAGACAGGAAGAGAGACACAGAGGGGGGAGAGGGAGACAAAGAGAGAAACAGGAAGAGAGAGGGAGAGAGAGATTATTAGAGAAACCTTGGTCCCACTAACTATAGCTTTAAGTATGCACATCAGGCACCCACTTCTACTCTAATTAGCTTCACTTTTTAAGTTCTCAAAACAGTAAGTTCGCACAGGAATCTTCTCCTTCCCTTGGGATCAAACTTGTGCTTGAAGGCGCTGATACTCAGAGTAGTCCCCTGGTCCACTTTTAAGTTCCCAGCAAGGGCCTGTGTAGGCCCTAGAGACACTGCCGGGCCCTTCTGTGCCTCAGTCTCTTACCTGCGAGGCAGGACTCACAGCACGGTTCTAGAGAGCGTCTTGAATGTTCATGGGACTAGGCGCCACTACCTCCTTAGTGATTCCTGTGTGAGGCACTGTTCTAACGAATTTAATCTTTGCGTCTGCTCAGGAAATACGTTCTATTGTATCCCAAGTGTACGGGGAGAAGGGAAGGACACACAGGGCATTTTCAAAGCCACATGACACACATGTGGCCCTAACTCAGCAGACTTTCAGGGAGCTCCTGCTATGTTCAGCTGCCTCAGGCAGAGAGGCAGGTATGGGAACCAAACCCAAATGCCCTGCCAGGGCTTCGTGGGGCGCAGTCATGACCATGCAAAGCATCGGACACTCTAGGATTTCAAGAGAAGCTGGGCATCTGGATGTTTATTTAACAATCCCAATTTTAAAATGTCAAACCTTTTAGAACTTCCTGCGAGGAAAACACAAAACAAAGTATCATTATCTCCAGGCCATATCTAGTTCATGGGTGGTCTATCCATTACATTCTAGTGAAGGCCAAGGAAGGCTGGTTTAATCTTAACTCCATTCCATTGGTTGTGGCTGCCCAGAGAACACTGTTGATAAGGAATCTGAGCCTGGCTTCCATGAGAACAACAATGGCAGCAATCCATTGGCAATGTCTGCTATGAGTACAGCCTGGGACAATGACATTATCTATACCATGAAGTTGCTCTGATGGGGTTAGATACTGTGCTGGTGATCTAGTGGTTAATCTCATTCATCCAGACTCTGATCAAATGCCTCGGCTACAACTCTCCTCCAACCCCTTCAGATTCAATAACTATTCAGTGCCCAAAGGGTTCCAGGTGCTAAGTACCCCACACATTTGACCATTTCAGCGTCATTTAAGCAGGAACCAGAAGTCCTGCAGTCTCCAGTATTGCCACAAGAAGCCCACAGTAACCAGGCATTTTACGGCTCATCGAGGTTTTAATGGTGCCTGGCAAAGGGCCATTGTACAGTGCACACTAATTTTCCCTTAGCAAGAGCCTCTTCCCCAAAGTGCCCACTGCCTTATCTTGTTTTGGTTTGAATCTTCACTGGAATCTGGCTTTTCTCCACTGGGAAATTTTTCACTCCCCTTTCTGGGGCAACCATGTCATGTGAATTGTGCACACCCTTCAGTCTCTCTCCTTGTCCTAATTTGCTTTAAAATGTATTTTCCCCAATGAAGTCAGTCTCGCCTTAAGCAGTTCTCACATAGGCTACTAACAGAAAACTGAGCTCCAAGGCACAAGGATCACCAGTAAGCCACACAGAGGCAAATCCTCAGATACTTCAGACAGGTGACACTTCAGGCATTGTGGTGGTCTCACCCACGGGCTGATATCTTGCCTTGTTGCAGCCATGTCTGCTGAGTTCTGCTAGCACTTAATCTGACCCCCTACTTTCCCTGTTTGTGTTTCTTCATTCACACATTTGCCAGATTGTTCGGAGTGCAGGGATGCAGCCCAGAGCAGAACAGTGTCTGCTCTTCGGTGCTTACCCCGCCTTTTGAATATGCAGCAGGGACTACTCACGAACACTCTGGTTCTAGAGGTTTTGCTAGGCGTGGCCTCACTCTTGAAACTCACTCTGGCTTGCATTGGTTCCATGCAGTTGGAAATTTCCTTTTCTAGCTGCATTGACACATGCCCTGGAGAGAGCCTACTGTCACCACGTTTAGGCATTGCCATTGATTCTGGGCAAGGCATAGCACCTTCCTAGGTCCCTTTCTCCATTGTAGTAGACATTTGATTTCTATATCAGGATGTTGTGAGTGAAGAGTGAGGTGAGACTCCCCAGCATGGTGCAGGTGCTCTCTGTGTTTCTGCATAATACTCAGGAAGAAATGTCCAAGTTTCTCCTTCCCCCCATTCCAAACGTTCCTTATTGCCCCGATTCTTCCAAAAAGTCTCATTTCCTTACAAATGAAAAGATGCAAAATATAAACATAGACCAATGACTCCAGCTTTTGACTTTGGATTTTCAAAATTGGGCTTGAAAACATAGAAGAAAAAAAAGTAACCTTAGGAGTCCAGATCTTTTTTTCCTGTACAAGAATGGGACTTTTTTTGAGAAAGAAAAGGAAAAAAAAAAAGATTTACTGGATTTTAGAGAGAAACTAAATAAGTTGGGGCATATGCTTGTTTCCCAAAGAGTAAAATAGGAAGAAGGCAGTGCACCGTGTAGACAGACCCAGCTGGCCGAGGCTGTGGGAGAAGAGCAGAAGCCTGCTATTCTCTGTCCTGCCAAGATGGGTCAGGTTCTAGGGAAAAGAAAGACCCCTCTGGATGAACATGGGGAAACCTAAAGATAGGGAAGTTTTTCAACAGGCTCTTGAAAGGGAAATGGTCGAAAAGAGACAGGGATGCAAGTTAAGCAGAATGATGGCGTCTATACAGAGTGGTCTATAATCCTAAAGACACTGGGAGGAGATCCCAGCTGCCTGTTCTCATGGGATGAATAAGGCCTGAGTAGAACATTCTTGTCCTGTGGTGTTGGGCCAAGGTAGTGTGGCTCAACACCACAGGACAAGAAGACACCATCGCCAGTGACCACATGGACCGTGCAAAGTGTCAGCTAAAGAGGGCAGGCCCAGTCTCATAGGTGCTGACAGCAGCCAGTTTTGTGGTTCCAACAAATGCTGGTTGACATGAATGCTGATGGGTAAGGCTGAACATTACATATCTCAGTGGAGACCGGCCCTGAATGATTGGTACAGTCAGGATAGGACAGGCTCTGCTGTAGTAACAAATAATCACCAAGACTTATTATATCAGTATGCGAAAGTGCTTCCTTCCCATTGTCCATAGCGTGTCTAGGAGTTTTCTGAGTGGCCTCCTTCTAAGAATGAGGCAAGGATCTCATCTGGTCAGGGACTACAAGACACCTCATTCTATGGCTCCAAGACACCCGGTCTGTGACACTTTGTTAAGCAACCCTAGAAAACAAAAAGTAATTATTATTTAACACATTTGACTACCCACAGGCCTCCATGCTGTGAGGAAGTGCCCAGGCCACGAGGGGAGGCCATATATATGCATCACCTGTACCTGAGGTGTCAACTGACGACCCAACCCCAACCATCAGACATCTGAACCACGTTGTCTCCAAATAATCCCAACCCCAACTGTCAAGTCACTATCAACCCCATCCCAAATGTCTATAAATGAGGCCCAGCCACTATGTCGCAAGTACATCCCACACAATCTGTGACCATTATAGACAGGTGTCTCATCCCATGGAGCTGAGGCTTTCTGTAGCAAGAAGAATGGTTTTACAGAGGATGTCCAAAGCCAAGTTCTGAGCCCAGGTTCTCTGTCTCCAGAACAGACTTCTCTCTACACACCAATGCAGGCTCAGCAATCTTTCTATCTCAGAGGGTGCCAGGTAATATCTTTGCTGAGTCTTGTCTTTGGGGATGTAGGGCTGGCCCAGACAGGTTAGACTCGAGTTAATCCTTGAGGACCACTTTGTATCTGGGGAAACCATCTCCCTTTACACTTTCTCTGAGCTTGGAGAATGGGCCAGGATTCTGAAGGCAGTCACTGAATCTGACATCTTTCTGGGTCTGAACACTTACAGAAGGCTAGAAACTGTAGGCTTTGCTTGAATTGGTTCCCATGGTTATTTTGCTATTGGGTTCAAATAACATTAGAGCTGTTGGGAGGCAAAATATAAGCCTGGTGTCTGGTTGCCTAGGTTTAAATTCTGGCTGTATACCTTGCTAGTCATGTGACCCTAGAGAGTTGCATAACCTCCCAGGACTGTTTATTCATCTGAAAAATGAGAAAATAGGAACACCCAGAGATTTTCAGGAGCCCAGCCGAGACATTTCAGGTGAAACATCAAGTGGGGACAATCTAGCACATATTTGGTCTACAAGTACAGGTCACTTGCAGCAAGAGGTGGCTCATATTCTTCAGTACAGATCTATCTACCTGGAAGCCTCCTTGCAAGGGAGAGAAAGCCCTTAAAATAAACCTAAGCATGTTGGGCTGTTTCAAATGTGAGTTTTGTTTTAAAGATTCCAGGCTGACTTAAGGTAACCTTTTTATTTCTGGTTTTATTGTTCCAAACAGCCTCAAAAAGTAACTTTGAAGCTCCAAAGGTAACAATTACAGCCTCTGGTAGGAGGCCATCACAGCATTGTAGTCTTAGCAGTGGACTGAGCCTCCTCACTTCAGATTATGCAGCCCCTGTCTCTGAGCATCTCCCATCCTGAGGGCTTCCAGAAAGAGAGGCAGATAGGGTGATGCAAAGGGAGTCATCTCTTCCCAAGCCCATGGGCCTCAGCCTGCAGGCTACACCCTGGCAAACCCTTTCTACCTCGGACCACACTGAAGCTCAGCTCAGAGCCTTGAGATGCTCACAACCTCTTTCCCCAGAGCCAGCCAGGAGATCTGACTGCAACCTGCCTTTCTGGATCTGAGCTAATTCCCTCCCCAGCAACAGCCAGCCTCTGGGCAGGACTTTCTCAGAAAGCAATCTCTCAGCTTGAGGCTGCCCGGGTGCATGCTGGCTGCAGGGTCTTCAGCCCGCTCCCTAGCCCTGCAGGGCAAGGCTTGTCCAAATATTTGGCTCGATCCTGCTTTCTGATTCATCGTGTGCTGAAACCTCTGCAATTTCATCTTCTGTGTGACTCAGACAAGAACTGAATACAAGCGCTGTGCACCCGCGGCCGAAGCCTGCACGGAGGCCAGGCCTGCATCCAGCGCCCACTGTGCCCAGCCTGGCCTCCTGGGCTGGGTGAGAACTGCAAACGTTCATTCGCTCTCCAGCCTGGCTGGCCGGAGATTAAATCTCTTCACTCTGAGATGATTAATGGAGGCCCAAACATGCCTCAGCATAGAGTGTAAATTCACTTTGTTCCCTTTCCAAGTCCCCCCCACAACTTCTTTTTAAATGCTAAGTCCATTTGCATCTCATAAATTATATCAACTCCAATATGAAGTGGTCCTGACAGACCCAAGCAGGGTGTGGGTTCCATGGAAGCAATGCCCTTGTTGTCTCCTCACTAGGAGACCCTAGGAAAGATCCTGCTTCTCTTCTAAAGGAGGAGGGAGGAACAGCAGAGAGTGACCTAGATTCCAAATCTAAAGACAGGTAGAGCTGGATCACCGGCACATCTTCAGTGGGCTACCAGGCATGGTTTCGGAAGCAACCTGCAGAAGGAGGATCCCTTGTGGCCCATGGGGGACATGGCCATCTTAACTTTCTCAGCAAGTTAAGAAAAAAAAAAAAACCCATATTGGGCTAGTAGGGTCCCTTGATCCTTCTGATGCCTCTTGGTGATACTACCTGGGTTGGAAGTAGGGGGTAATTCATTTCTTATGGAGGCAGGGACAGGGAGGGGTGTCTGGC
Organism: Lophiomys imhausi; assembly: GCA_907164525.1. NCBI lineage: Eukaryota > Metazoa > Chordata > Mammalia > Rodentia > Muridae > Lophiomys > Lophiomys imhausi. Next base: position 5,868,799 of record CAJQZJ010032551.1, read on the forward strand.
CAGGGAGTGGGTCATGGAGGTGATAATTCAGACACCAGGGTGCCCAAGAACCAGAGACAATGAGTTCTCAGCCTTCCTTCCCAGCTGTGTGGCATCGGGCAAGGTGCTTGATCTCTCTGAAGTTGTGTTCTCATCCACGTGTTCTTTGAACATGCGTTTCCTGAGCATTCACTTTGTGTCAGGCCTGGACTTCCCCCTTGGTCTTTGAATTCTAGATAGCTGCGTGTATTCACAGCATGCCAGATGGTGGCAAATCCTAAACTGATACAGTGTCATGCAGGCCAGAGAGCCCTAAGGCCATCAGTAAGCTAGGCTGAGATGGGAAAGATGAGGGCTACACAAATCAAGAGATGGAGGAGTAGCCAGCAGGTGGGAGGGGCCTGCAGAGACACAAGAAAATCCATGTGTGGCACACAGGGTGAGCTTCTGCTGTCATTATCTAACCCCTGGCAGTGGGGTGTGGGATAAGAATGCTAAAGGAGAGAAGAAGAGAAAACTGGAAGGAAGGTGACTTAGAAGCCAGGGTGAATGACATAGCCATATTCAGCTGTCATCTTCCTGGCTCTCAGTGCACACCCCACCCCCATTCCCTGCCTCCAAGGCACAGGTGGCTTCACCATCCCAAAAGGTCAGCAGGCTGGGGTTTCACAAGCCAGCATTCCAGGCCTGGGGCCCCCACGCAGGGAGCACTCTGACTGTGGTCAACCAGGACCAGCTGCCCTGGGAACTCTGACCTATCCAGGGGCATCAGCTGCTGCCAGGGAGGGGTGGAACAGGAGAGGGAGGGAGGGGAGAGGCAAGCCTGCCTCTGGCAGCTGTCCCTGCCCGAAAATCCTGAGCCATGCATCTTAAAGGGAGTGAGTGCTGCAGGAGAGGGAAGGAACACACACATGCACGTACACGCATGCACAGATGCATGCACATACACACACGTAAATGTTTTTATAATCATGTACACCTGTGACTTTTCATTTCTATTGTTTAATTTTTTTTTTTTTTTGGTTTTTCGAGACAGGGTTTCTCTGTGTAACAGCTCTGGCTGTCCTGGTCTCACTTTTGTAGACCAGGCTGGCCTCGAACTCACAGAGATCTGCCTGCCTCTGCCTCCCAAGTGCTGGAATTAAAGGCGTGCGCCACCACCGCCCGGCTCTATTGTTTAATTTAATTCTCCATATTGTTAGCAAGGAAACGTGTCCTGGAAAAAGTCCTCATATATGAAGCAGCCATGCAAAAGACAGTCCCATGTTTTGACCTCTGTGCTCTGTGTCTTTAGGCCCTGGCCATTGTTCAGAAGGACACCATTGTGGGTTCTATTTTGTTAGGGTGCTAGGGATGGAACTCCACGATGCGCATGCTGGGCTAGTCCTCTACCACTGAATTCTACCCAGCCCATCTATGGAAGCTTTGAGAACAAATTTCTTTATAATTTATTGACAAGAACCAAGGGAAGTTTTTGGGTTCCTCTTTTACTTACCATTTATTTGTGTTTATTACAATGTTGAGGATTTAATTGAGGGCCTCCCCAACACCCTCTTTTCCACTCTTTGAGACCAGGTTTCACTTCGTTGTCCAAGATGGCCTTGAATTTGTCATCCTCCACCCTCAACTTCCCAACTCCCTGAGCTTGTTTTTAAGACTCAGAGAGTGATGTGATGAGAAGGGGGTGGGGTTTAACCCAGGCCTCCTCTGCCCCCCCCCCCCCCCCCCCGCCCTCAGAGTGAACCTTGCAGACAGGGTACAAAGCCTGCACTCAGCACTTTTCACCCCTCTTCCTTCCCCTTTCACTTCCGGACATGATTTGAGACTGTTGCTGGCCTCTTCCAGGGAGTACAATATGATTTCCTCTTCTGGGTGGGTGCCCCACAGTGCCAGGTGTGTTCTCAAACACTGACTCATTCTGGGTTTCTTCCTTTGTTCCTGTAAGGAAGATGAGAAAACACTGCAAGCCAGGCTGGGCCCAACTTGGACAGCTTGTCACTGACTCCGGTGTGCAGACTCAGCTGAGAAATACAATCCTGCCCAGGCTTTCTGTGGGCACAGGCGGTGTATGAAAGCTGTCAAGTGATGGTGAGGAAGCCAGGCTCAGCCTCAGCTGATGTGCCAGCCAGCCCGGCAGCGGACAATTCCTGTAAGCAGAAATCAGCCCTCCCTCCCGGCTCAGTCACAAAAGCAGGGCTCCCTTTCAGATGGGGCCAGAGGAGGAGTGTTTCAGTAATGAAGGAAGTAACCTTTACATCTTGGGGAAGTTTGAAGTTACCCAGAGAATGAATTTTCAGATTCTGTTGTCTGAAAGCCTGAGGCTGTCCATGATTCTCTGCCTTTGTTCCCCTCCTTTGTCTTGGTTACGTGTGCCTGGCCACACTGTACCTGTGGTTTTATTGTCATCTCTCCTGGAAGCAGGCAGGGTATAAATCAGTCAGTGAAAATTTAAAATGTAGCTCTTTGGTCTAGTGTCTAAGGAGACAAAGAAGAAAGGGGTGCTTAATGAATGCCCCTGGAAAGTTGGGGTTTGTGTTGGGCTTCAAATAAAGGCAAAGCCTACTTTGAGGCCACTCACACTAAGCCCAGGGTGGTCCTCTAGTCCCAATGTGTTTGGCAACCTCAGTGTCTACAGCCACCAACAACAATGTCCCCCATGGCCATTTATGGGGCAGGGGCAAAAGTCACGGTTAATAGCTGACAACATCCATGTCCCTCCTTCAGAAAACAGGAAGATGAATCCAAACCCTCTAACTGCTTCTTCTGGCTTCCCCAGGGTCTTCTTGTGGTTCTGAGAATAGGTCTAGCAACACCGGGTCCAGTCTCTTGGGGTCTCTCTATGAAGCAGTGTCCATTCCCACTGCTGGGCACATGGTGTCAGAATTGGTTGTTGTCTGCAGAGGGAGCAAAGCTGAGAGGCTGCTAGTGAAGGGTTCTCTGACTTGTGGAGAGGCTCCAAGGCAGGATTGTAAAATCCTGGCCAAAAGATAGAAAAGGAATGCTTTCTGTACTCCAGGCAAGTTATGGAGGGAAAGAAAAGCCCTGCCAAGCCACCCACCTCCAGCCCCTGCACTTATTTGGGAGGGCAGCCACAGTGAAAACCTTCAGTTGAAGTCAAGGTCAATGTACCATCCTGAGTCATTAGCCATACATAGATTAGTGGGTTAATACAGAGCTGTCTCGACAGATAAATTACACCCAGAAGCTGAGTAGGAGTCCTTGGGCTTGACATTGAAAGGTCCAGTTATCATAGGGAGAGTGATGCCTGCTTAATTTTGATAGGGCTTAATTATTGTGATAAATGTCCTTGGAGTTTAACTCCTTCATTGCCTATAGAGTGCACACTTGTGTCTCCCAAAGATTCACGCGTGGTAACTAGCCCAAATGAGTGGTATGTGAGGGTACCATTGGGAAGTGCTACCCTCAAGTGAAGAGATGAGGGTGAAAGCCACGACAGGATCCAAAGAGAAAGGTTAGAATTTTCACTCTTCACCCCCTGAAGATGCAAGAGAAGGTCGCTGTCGTCCAACCATACAGCTGGTCACTACCAGGCACAGGATTTGCTGTTGCCTTGATCTGGGACTTTTCCAAACACTATGAGAAAGAAATGTCTGCTCTTTAATATGCCCAAGTCTATAGCGTCTTGTTACCTTAAACTGATGCAGAACCAACAGAAGATGTATAAGAGAAGCTAGGGGCTGGGGAGATGGTTCAGAAGACATGGATGCTTGCTGGTAATCCTGACAACCCGAGTTCAGTCCCCAGGACCTTCATGGCACAAGATGAAAACTGACTCCCACAGCTAGTCCTCCCACCAAGACATGTGCATGTGTGTGTATATTCAAGCACATATACACAACAAACAAACAAAATAATACAATTTAACTTATTTATGTTTTTCAAGGGGGGTGGTCTCTGTACAACAGACCCCTCTGCCTCTGGAGTGCTGGGATTAAAGCCATGCACCGTCAGGCCTGGCTTTAAAATATTTGTAAAGGAAGTAATAATATCATGAGAACTGGCTCATGTGATTATGCAGGCCAAAATGTACCACCGTCTCCCATCAGTTACACGGAAACACAAGAATGCTGGGGCAGGGTTTGTTTTGAGTCTGAAGGCCTGAGAACTAAGGCATAAGTCTTCCTCAGAGGCAAAGGTGGGGGAAGGTATCAGAAGATAGGAGAGGCCCTATGCTGAAGGACCACAGCTCAAGGACAAAGGAAAATTAGGATTCACCTTACCATACCTTTTTCTCAAGGCTGTCACCATTAGATGATGCTGCCATGTTGGAGAGGATGGAGAATCTTCACTCCACCTACTGCTTCAGATAGTAATGTCACAGTCATACCCAGAATGTTCTACCAATTCATGGGCATCCCTGAGCCCAGACACACTGACAGACCAAACTAATATTGCAGACGCAGAGTGTCAGAGTGAGAACCAGAACCTCACCTGGAAATGAGAGGGCTGGTCTCTCCCTTCCCAGCCCCCACTGGGAGATGGGTCACAAAGGGTATAAATCTATCTCTGTATATCTCAAAAGGATGCATCCTCATCATCTGTGCTTGCCATGAACCGCACTTCAAAAAGACCCTGAAACTGATTGGAAGAAACTAGGTGTTGTTTTGGAACAAACATATAATTGATCAATGAGGGAGGAGCCAGGCATATAAAATGCTAGAAAATGGAGTAAGTTATTCTACTTTCTGAAAAAGCCACCAATGTTTGGGGTGTGTATTTGTATGTATGCTTTTTCATGTGTAGCAGCGCACATGCATGTGCAAGTGTGTGTTTGATGTGTGTATGTACATATGGAGGTCATAGGAAAACCTTAGGTGCCATTCGTTTCTCAAGTGTTGCCCACCTTGTTTTGTGAGATGGGGTTTCTTATTGGCCTGGCATTCATCAAGTAGGCTAGATTTGATTGTAGTGGGTTCCAGGGATCCACCTGTCTCTAGCTCACCACTGTTGGAGGGGGAATACACACCAGTATGCCTCTCTTTTTATGTGAATTCTAGGGATGGAACTCAGGTCCTCATGTTTGCATGTAAAAGCCTTAACTGACTAAGCCATATTCCCAACCCCAGCTTATGTTCTTGCCTCCTGTCACAGTTAGTTTTTGTCATCTTGACACAAACACAAATATATTTGTTGTGCTGGCTAGTTTTATGTCAATTTGATGCAAGCTATTATTCTGGAAGGGGTTACCTCAAATGAGAAAAATGCCTCTAGCAGATTGGTATGTGGACAAGCCTGAAGTGCATCTTATTTATTGATATTAGAGGGCCCAGTTTACTGTGGGCAATGCTAACCCTAGGCTGGTGGTCCTGGGTGCTATAAGAAAGTAGATGAGCAAGCCATGAGGATCAAGCCTGTAAGCAGCCCTCCTCCATGGCCTCTGCATCAGTTCCTGACTCCAGGTTCCTGCCTGGAGTTCCTACTCTGACTACTTTCGATGATGGACTCGAATGTAGAAGAGTAAGCGAAACAAACCATTTCTTTCCCTCTTGCTTTTGATTATGTTGTTCATCACAGAAATAGTAACCCTAACTAGAACATAACTTGGTACCAGGAGTGGGGTATTGCTGTGACAGACTTGACTGTGCTTTTGGAATGATTGTGGGGGGTTTGTGGAACTTGGAGTGAGACAAGCCATTGTGTGCTGAGAGCTCAGTGGGATTTTTCTGTAGGAACTTAGAGGATAACAGTGTTGAGAAGAGTGCAGATGATGGAAGCCTGACTTGTGGCATTTCAGAGGGAAGCAAAGATTCTGTGGTGACTCTCTGGTCAGCTGGAGCTGAAGAATCAGCCATGATTAACAAGAGATCAGCACTGCTGGAGTAAAACCTTTGTTTTGCTGGAACAATGGATCCTTGTCAGCTAGGGCTGAAGAATCATTGGTGAGGTGAAGTCTTCTGGGGAACTGTTTCCTCAGAGTTAGCACGTGTAAGCTGTGTCTCGGAGGCCGTCAAGATTGTACCTTACGCTTGCAGCTGATCTCGTAAGTATCACCGAGGTGGTACTGGTTTTGAAGGCATGAAGGGGTCATGGAGAGCAGCTGAGGCATGGCACTGTGGGGCAGAGCTAGAGTGCCCAAAGAGAGCCCAGGAGAAGGTACTGATGAAAATGCAGTCCGGTTGCAGTGAGAGACCCCTAGCATTGTGGAAATGCCAACATCCGTGGGATGACCACCAAGAACAGTGACAGGGATGGAGCGGAGCTAGCCAGAGGCTGTAAAACAAACTGTGTGTGCTTCAGAGAATCGACCCAAACCTAGAAGATTGTGAGCAAATCCCAGATACTGAACATTGAGTTATTTACATTGTTGGAGTTTGATTTTGCTTTGTTCAGATTATGACTGTGCCCTGGTTCTTCCCTCTTGAAATAAAAAAAGTATTTCTGATTTTGAAGGAGCCCACAGTTAACAGATTTTAAACTAAAAAAAAAAAAAAAAAAAAAAGAATTTTTGGAGTTTTACAGAGACTTTGGGTTTTAGAAGACAGGATATTTTTAAAGAGACAACTATTAAAGTGTTTGAGTTTGTAAAGCTCTGGGACCTTTTAAATTTGTAAAATATTTTATATTGTAATGTCTTTATCAGTGTGTGATCTTGGGGATGAAAAAGAAAGGAAAGGTTGTGGCTTAGCAGTGATCAGTTTGTGTGTCAGGTTGATAAGGAACAGTTGTGTTGGCTACATTTATGTCAACTTGACTCATGCTATTGTCATCTGAGAGGAGGGGACCTCAGCTGAGAAAATGCCTCTGCAAGATCAGGCTTGTAGGCAGGCCTGTAGGGCATTTTCTTAATTAGTGATTGATGGGAAGGGCCCAGTCCATTGTGGGTGGGGCCATCCCTGGGCTGGTGGTCCTGGGTTCTATAAGAAAGCAGGCTGAGCAAGCCAGCAAACAGCACCCCTCCATGACCTCTGAATCAGCCCCTTCCTCCAGGTTTCTGCCCTGCGTGAGTTCCCAGTTTCCTTTGATATTGAACAGTAATGTGAAGCGTGAGTCAAATAAACCCTTTCCTCTCCAAGTTACTTTTGGTCACGGTGTTCATCACAGCAACAGTAACCCTAACTAAGACACCAAAGGAAGTCAGTCCCTAGAATCAGAGAGGGGAACAAGATGGCTGAGTGACCGCAAATCAACAGATGTCCATACCTAGTCCTCCTTGCTCTGGCTAAAAAACATTTCTCAGGTGTCCTTCAAATATAATTTGTAAACTATTTCTCCAGTTCACACCATTCCCCCGGCTGCTGCTTTTGCTACTGCCACAACAGGCGCTCCACCTTCCCTCTCTCTCATCCAGAAGCACACATTGGTTCCGGGCTCTCATGCAAGACTCCTCTGTGGCTCCCAAATGGTTCCTAGTGGAGCATCAGCAGGGGCCCAAGGCTATTATGGCCTGGCTTCATGTGGCGTGTGGGCTAAGTAAGCTGGCTAAGGGACCCCCTGAGTCTAGGTCACTGTCTTTTGTCTTAAGAAGTCACCTCTTCTCTCTGTGCTACCCTGCACTCCTAGTTCTCCTTTTTCAAGTCACACGTGGTTTCTTTCCCAGATTCCCAGCAAAGTTCAGGGCTCCCTGGACTGTGATTTCAGGACCACACCACACCCTGGTGACTTGACTATGGTTGGTCACCTGCCTGGATGGTCATACCCTGGGAGGCAGGTACACTGGGCACAACCTCAGACAATAGATATCCCTTCCAGGCTAGGTCTCCCAGCCCCGCTGTAGACATCACAAGGAGCCAGGGAAAACCCCAGCCAGGCCTGTTTCCAGCTCTCCACATCCTCACAGGTCCTCTTTGCCCAAGTGTCTTCCTCTCCAGAGAGTTCCTTATCTACACCACCCGCCCACCCAAGTGCAAGCTGGAGGAGGCCCCGCTGGCCCATTTCCTGCCTCCACCACTCTGGGTCTGAGTCAGAAGGCCAGTGTTTGGAACCAGGCTCTGAACTTCTTCCCGGCTCTGTGAGGTGGGCCATTGTTTTCATTACTGCCAAACCTTCCCTTCACCTCCAAAATGAAGTGTTTTTTTTTGTTGGTGCTTTTTGTTCAGTTAAAACTAAAAGTATTCCTTCCAACAGATCTCCTCTCCCCCAAGAGTCTTTGCTAGTCCTTTCTACCGGACCTGGCTTGGCCAGAACTATTTGTGTCTGAATGTGCAAACACATGTAAGGGTGAGTCGCTGCTGTAGCAGGAATCCCATACAGGTGCCCTCTTACGCCTCGTGGATTCCTCAGCTGACTCCTTTGCTCCTCCTGTGGGTTGCTCTTAATGGTTGCTTGACTTGCAGGGCACAAATGAGCTGTGGGTCAGTTAGCCGATCTCCAACAACAGACATTTAAACTGTCCAGTGAGATGGCTCAGCGGGGAAAGACTTTTGTCATCAAGCCGGATGACCTAGATTCTAGCCCCAGAACTCAAACAGTAGAAGGTGAGAACTGACTCCTGTAAGTTGCGCTTTGTCCTTCACATTCATGCAGTGGCAAGCATGAGCCTACACACACACAAGCACACACACACACACACACACACACACACACACACACGCGCACACACACACACACGCACACACACGTGCACACACGCACGCGCGCGCGCACACACACACACACACACAAATGTAAAAAAATGTATTCAGCTTAGTGGGTAAAAGCGTTTGCCATGCAAACCTGATGACAGGAGTCCCAGAATCCATGTCAACATCCTGGTGCAGCACTAAACATCTGTAATCCCAGGGCTCCTGTTGCTGGATGGGAGGCAGGGACAGGAGCATTGGCCAGAAGTCCCAGGGCCACCTAACTTGGAGTATGTGGAGTATACAGTGCAAGGGTAGAAACAAGAGAAACCCTGCCTCAAAACAAAATAGAAACGAGAGAGCCAACTCCCTGAAAGCCATCTTCTGACCTCCACAAACATGCCACAGTGTGCCTCTGTGTGTGTGTGCGTGTGTGCACGTGTGTGCGTGTGCGCGCGCATGTCCATGTGTGTGCGCGTGTGTGTGCGCGTTTTTTTCTTTTAGTCAAATAAGTAAATAAATAAAACCAATTTGAAAAAGTTTTTACTTTGTGATCATTGTAGATCTGCCAACAGCTATAAGAAAAAGCAGAGAAATACCGTGTACCCCTTCTCTAGTTTCCCCTGATGATAAAATCCTCCAAAACCATACACAGTTTTGCAACAAGAATATTAGCATGGAAAAAGTCAACAGACACCCACAATATCCCGTTGACTGTATTAAAGATATAACTAGTTCCCTCCTACTCCCTGAACTCTATTCCTCACCCTGGGAAATAAGAAAGATACCTTCTATTTCTATCATTTTTTTATTTTATGAATGCCATGCAAATGGAGTCACACGGCAGGGCACATAGCATCTGTGGACTGGCTTTTATCTCAGCACAGTCCCCTGAAGATTTATTCAGGTTGTACGTATCAGCCATTGGTTCCTTTTTATTGCTGGCTAATATTCCTTGAAATGGATGTACCACAGTCTGCTTAACCATTCACCCTAGGAGAACACCTGGTCTGTTTACAGTGAGTATACAACTTACAAAACTGCTGTAAACATTTATGTGCGGGTTTTATAGACATATACATTTCTTTTCTCTAAAATAAAAACCCAGAGTGCAATGATGGGTCATATGACAGTTGCATGTTAGTTTATTTTACAGACATTAAAAACAATTTATTAAATTTATTTTTAAGCAGATACAAAAAGCATAAAAATGTACATATTAGTGCATACCATATAAAATCTCTATACTTATTTAAATTGCATAATGGTGAAATATATCTACTTCATCAAACAGTTATCATTTTTTAATGATTAAAAACACCCCCAAATCCTTTCTTCTAGGTTCCTGAAACATACAGCACACTCTTGGACACCTACTGAGATGTAGCACATCAGGACTCCCCAGGGTATGCAAGGGGAACTAAGTACTCACTAATGCCCCTTTCCACCCTCCTCTCTCCCCAGCTTCTGGAGACCTCACCGTCCTGTCGATGTTTTATATTCCACATTCGAGTGAGACCATGCGGGTGTCTTTCTGAGCCTGGAGTATTTCACGTAACAGTATCTCCAGTTCCATCCACATTTTTCCCCCCGAATGAAGCATGCCTAGTTTTATACCAAGCTGCTTTGCAGGGCGGCGGGGCCATTTACACCTCTACTACAGCACATATCAGCAGTCCAGTTCCTCTGCTGGCATTTAGCATCTTTTGATATGTAGAGAACCAATTGTAGGTCCCAGCCTTTATTTTAAACCATCCTGATAGATAATGTATTGAAATCTCACGGTTTCACTTTTTATGTCCTTAACCCTTGATGTTGTAGTCCGCCTCTTCATGCCGTTTTCTTTTTAAGACTTGTTTATTTTGTGTGCATCAGTGTTTTGTCTGTATGTATGTCTATGTGAGGATGTCAGATCCTCTGGACCTGGAGTTAGACATGTGTGAGCTGCGATGTGGGTGCTGGGAATTGAACCTGGGTCCTCTGGAAGAACAGCCAGTGCTCCTAACCACTGAGCCATCTCTGCAGCCCCTTCACGCTATTTTCTAACTGGCTTTTTTTTGTTTTGTTTTTAGTTTCCCTGCCCCTATGTTTTGAGATGTTGTTACATATTCTGAATACAAGTTGACCACAAGATAAATGTTCCACAAGGATTTTCTCCCAGCCTTGTGTGTCTTTTCATCCTTAGCAAAATCTATTATAAAGTTTTAAACTTTAATGAAGCCCCATTTATCAGGTTTTCCTTTGATGGAGTATTCCATTCGTATCTTGTCTGGGAACTCTTGACTCAACCCTAAATTCCAAAAAGTTCTATTTTTTTTTTAAATAAAAGTTTTACAGTTACACATTGAAGTTCATAGTCCATTTTGCATCCTGTGGGAATGAGATGAGGAATTAGGTCAAAGGTTATTCTTCTGCCCACAGGCTTCCAATTGCTCTAGCACCATCTGGTGCAGAGGCTCATTTCTCCCCTGAATTGCCTTGCACCTTTTCCAGTTATCAGCCGGGCATTTTTGTGCGGGTCTATTTCTGGGTTCTCTGTTCTATTCTATTGATCTATGTATGTAGTCCTCTGCCAGCACCAGTGTGCACTGCTCTAACTAAATAACAAGGCTTGAAACTGGGCAGGCTCTTCTCTTTCTATATATTAAATGTGAAGTTTAGCTATTTGAATTTATTCGCTTTCCCATATAAATTTAGAAAGAATTTATCAATATCTATAAAAGGCTTTGGGCAGCATTTTGATAGGGACTATGCTAAGGTTGTCTGATAGGGGGAAACTGAAATACTATGACCAGGCTTTGTTTCTTCAGGTTTTTAGACCTTTTATCTCTTTCATAAGAGCTTTGTAGTTTTCAGCGTGTAGTTCTTATATGTCTCATATCAAAATAGCATAAAATCCTCTTTTTGGTGTTTGAAAAATGCAGTCCATGCTTACTTGGTAGTGATCACCATTAACAGAAGCAGAAGCATCTGACTCTTGTACAGTTATCCTGGATCCTGCAACCTTCCCGAACTCACTAGTTCTACAGCAGTGGTTCTCATCCTTCCTGATCCTGGGACCCTTTAACGCAGTTCCTCACATTGTGGTGACCCCCAACCATAACATTATTTTCATTGCTACTTCATAACTGTAATTTTGTCATGTTATGAATCATAGTGTAAACATCTGTTTTCTGATGGTCTTAGGTGACCCCTAGGAAGAGTTGAGAACGAGTTCTCAGAAGAGATCTAGAAGGATCTTGGTTTTGGTTTGGTTTGGTAAGTGTCTTGTGATTTTCTGCATATAAAAGTACATCATTACCAGACAGGAACACTGATTTCTCCCTGTCTAAACTGTGGGGTTTTCTTATCTTACTTTGGTGGTCAGAACATTCAGGACTCTACTCAATGGGAGTGATGTCAGGGGACATCTTGGCTCTGTTTCTGATCTTAGAAAGCATTCCGCCTTCATGATTAAACACAAAGTCTGCAGTGCACTTCTTATGGGTGCTCTCAGTCAAGAGGAAGAATTTCCCGGGCTGGAGAGGTGGCTCAGAGGTTAAGAGCACTGGCTGTTCTTCCCAAGGTCCTGAGTTCAATTCCCAGCAACCACATGGTGGCTCACAGCCATCTATCTATATTGAGATCTGCCTGGGCATATATGTAGAGCAGATACTGTATACATAATAAATAAACAAAAAAAAAAAGAATTTCCCTCCCATTTCTAATTTGTTGTCTTAGACATGATCAGGTGCTAGAGTCGGTCAAGTTTATTTTGTGTCTGGGGTGGAGTCTGTCTTGACCCTTATTTTCTGTGTTTCATGGGGTCTTGAAAGATATGTATATTCAACTGCTATAGAATGAAAAGCTTTATAAATATCGATGAGATACTGATAGTATTGTTGGGTTTGTTCATATCCTGTTGCATTTCTGTCTAGATGTTGTACCAATTGTTGAACTCATTCCCATTTATACCTATAGACTTATCTATTCTTGTACTCTGTTCTGTCTTTTTTGTTTGTTTGTTTGTTTTTTCTCCTTTCAATCTTGTGTAGTGCTGTGCTCTGGAGCATATCCATTTGACTACTACAGCTCAGTGGGTTGAGCCTCCTGTTATGAAATGATTCTGCCTTTGGTGATTTTGTGTGTTCTGACACACAAACAGGTTCTTCAGGTTGTCAGGCTCAGTGGCACCTTCCACCCACTGGGTCCTTGTGTTTCCCTTTCAAAAAGAAACATTTAATTTTTAGGGCAGAGCTAGAGCTACAGAAAGGTTGTGATGAGGGTTTCCATGTATCTCACATCCAAGTTTAGTTACTAATGTCTTACATCAGCATGATGCGTTTGCCATGGTTAGCATTGATACATTGTTATTAATGAAAGTCTACATTTCATTCAGGTTTCTTCAATCTTTAACTTGTGGCCTTCCTTCCTTCCTTTCTTATTTTGGTACTAGGGACCAAACTGAACCTCCCAAAATGTTGCACATGCCACATTTCCAGCCCCTCTTCCGTCCTTCCTCTGTCCAACGCTCTTTCAGGTTACTCTATACATGTAGTCATCATATCTCCTTAGGAGACTCATAGATGTTACACTGCCTCAGACCTTCCTTGTTTTTGAGTAATGGCCAAGTAGTTTGCAGATCTCCCTTCAGCTGAAGCTCGCCTGGTTCTTTCCTCATCATTAGGCTGGATGACAGGCTTTAGAGAAAGAGATCACATCTTGTTAAGACACCATCTTCATCATTCTCATACACAGTGCACACGACGTGACTTAGCACTGTTGGTACTAACGTTGATCCCCGGCTGACGCTGTGCTAGCTAAGCTTTCTATGGTGGTTCCTCTTTACACCAAACCCCATCCCATCCTTCCCCTTAATCCCCCTCACTTTTGGACTGTAGTCTTTGGAAGGGTAATAAGGAGGCACAACTCATACTTTTAAGGAGCGAGGAGTTGCAATCCTTCTTCTAGAGGAAAGAGTATCTACATATTTTTTTCCACATGTGGAATTTATCTATTTTCTCCATCTCTCTGTCTATTTAATCGCGTACTTGTGGATCGGCAGACAGCTGTCAGTTCTAGTCTAAGGCCACCCTACTACTAAAATTGCTCTTCCTCTAGCCTTAGAAGCTCTTCCCTTAGTCACACTCTCAGCCATCAGATTTGGCTTGGGCTTGATTTTGAGTGCTTCCTTACTTCCTGGCATCAACATGACCCAGGGACACCTCACATTCCATTCTCAAGCTGTAGAACGATCATGCTGCCTCCACCAGGGAACCTGATTACTTCTGCTAGAAAGCAGTACTGGAAGTCAACATCCAGACACCAAGTGTGATCCCGGGGCGTCATTGCCTCTGAGCCTCTCACCGAGCGAGAGGGAGGAAGTCTATGTGGGTATATTAGCCTGGACACATCTGTAAATGTGTCCATCCACACGTTAAGCATGAATCCACTCCAACCTTAATCCATCCCCAGCTGGCTCATTCCTTTGCTTGTCTGTTTCAACAGTGACCATAATTGCTTGATTCCAGTATACATACACAATCATTTCAGAATTGTTAGGCCACCACCCTGTGGAAATCAGCTTACCAGCTAGCATACAGGGCTTATAGACAGTCTTCTCTCCTTCTGACTTACAGCTTCTATATTTCCATACTTGCCTAGATCAGCATCCTATTCCCCGGTCTGCACACAGTTAGATTATCTTGTCATAAAGAATGCTTACAGACATTCTGAAGGCAATGCCACCCAAACTGGGCATCCCATGAAGTGCTTGGGGCTTCAAGGAGGAAATAACCAAGATCCACGAGTACCTAACGAACACAACTTTGGGTTCTCAACCCTGATTCAGCTGCATATGCTCCCCTTTTCAACTCGTTGGCTGCTGCTGGGATTCCATTTGAAAAATATTGTTCTATGGCTAAAAAGAGAACCGAAAGCCTTTGGAAAACCACAGTGAACATACCTGAGTTTCCTTCCATCTCTGAATTTTTGTGATGACATTAATCAGAAACTGTCCCAGTCAAGTGTTTGAGGTGGTGAGGGTAGGAGCATAATGAGCTATGAGTACTTTTGAAAACAAAGAATTTGCCGTCCAATTATCTTAAGCTTCAAACTCTTAGTGCATTTAAAACTGCACTTAATTTACAATAAAGCTAATTAACATAACACAATTCTTTAGACATATATCAATTATGTGAAGCAAAGAGTATTTGCATTAAAACTCTTAGCTTCCTCAGTTCTATTTGGATGGGTCCTTAGAGCAACATGGATTTGAGAGGAAGAGTGGGTCAGGAGATTGCAAGTGTTCTGAACTTGACAATAAGTGTTCTTGGTTAACAAAAGTGCCCCGCCCCGAAGCGTCTCTTCTTATCTGCCACCTGCCTCTTCCACTCTGCATGCGAATCTCATTTCCGGAGGCAGCTACTGCATTCAGCTCGGTGATACCTTTGCTTTGATACTAAATTCGTATCAGAACAGTATTCTGTCCATGGGGACCAATTTCCTTTTCCATCACCTGTGGCCTCTCAACAGAAGATTATGGGCAGAAGCAAGTAATTGCAGCTGGTGGCAGGTCCCAAGGCTCAGCCTCCGCCAAGGGACCTGCTCTGTGTGCCTCGTTTCTTTTTCATCTCTTCCACTTCATTCCGGGATGGAGAAGATGTGAAGCTTGATCTGCAAGAAAATGGGTCCACCCAGTTACAGCACAGCTCCCCGACTGACATCTTCAGGAGGTCTAGCCCAGTTATCAAGCATCTCTGGGCCTTCCCAAATGCAGCGTTTGGAGAAAGCCCTGTAACCTACTCATGTCTGTCGGTGGCCCCTGTGGGAACCTCCACCCTGGATGGAGGGGTTGGAGGATGATGCTGTCTTCCCAGGGGAGAAGCTCTGCTGACTGACTGTTGGTTCTTCTGCCTGTTTACGGGAAGGAGACAAGCTAGAGACATGGCTTGTCAATTTATCACAATGCCCATCTGGCTCTGGCTAGAGTTACTGGTGATAGTGCCTAGTCACCCAGTCAAACTCAGGTGTGCCAAAACAAACAACAACAACACACCAAGTGGGAGGTCCACGAGTTTTGGATATAGGCAGTGAGAGAAACCTCCCAGTCAAGGAAATGACTTATGTCTAGATGGAGGAAAAGATGGAGCTGATGAGGTATTGGGAGGAGAGGCAGGGGGTGGAAGTGAGGAGTGCTGGTGGGGGAGGGGTGGCTTGTCTTTCTGAGCCCCAATTTCAGCAGCAAGGCTGCTGGGAGCTGGAGTGTGGGAGGCACCAGTTGACTGGCATATCTTCTCCAGCAACTTCGCACCTGGTAGAGGTGGCACCCATCTCATAAGTCAGATGGTCTCCCCACACCCCCTCAACGTTTTAGTGCCCCCCCCCCCCTCCCCCCCCCCCCCCCCCCTGTGGGCTGCCTGTGGACCTCTCTCCCCACCAGCTGGGCTCCTGGACTGCCGAGCTCTCTTTGTGGTGGGGCCCCACTGATAAGAGCCCACTTACAGCTGCCCACCCACACCAGCCAAGTGTCATGGAAGGAATGTGGCAGCAGCTGGGCTTGGATCATAAGACAGAAACACCCAGGACATGCAGTCAGGTCAGGAAGCGCCTTCCGGAAAGGAGAAGCCTCCGGAGCAGGCCGGGAGGGAGGTGGCTCTCAGAGGAAACCAGCACAATGACTCAGCCTGCAATTTTGAGGGATGCAGTGCACTGCCCGAGAAAACAAATTCCTCCAGCAGGTTTATCTCCCTGGGGAGGAGGTAGAATCAGAAACATGCACTGGGCAGTGAAGGAGGCCCCGGGCTCCTCCCAAGCTGAGGGCCAGGAGTCGGCTGGGTCAGCCAGGCTAAGCAAGATGGAGGATGGACTCTGGTGGGTACCACCCATGCCACACAAGCCAGATCTGGCCCATCCTATCATCCCACCGTTAGGGGCCACAAGGAACAGACAGATCTTTTAGAAAACACCGAGGAACACCGTTGAACAGTTGTATGCTCAGACTTTCAGAGGCACCGTGTAAATATCTCCATGGTGACCTGCCAAGCTTTCAGCAGGAAGCCTCTTAGGCATGGCAACACCGAGTGGGAGGAAGAGGGACGAGTTCAAGCTCATGGGATGGTGGCTCCTGATTGTGTGCAGTGCGCAACCTGCTCCGCCATCCCCTGGGGCCCTGAACACCAGGTCCCAATTCTCCACCTATATGGCAGCAATTATACTCAAAGAAAGAGGTTGTGTTCCCGTGCAAAGCCAGTGTGTGTGGGAGAACCTATCCCCCGGGTGCTGCATGTAACATTCAAGAAAATAGGACCAGGTGGGACCTGTTACAGAAAGTGGGCACACCTTAGCAATGGCTACCAGGATCTACTCATGGGGTTTCCTCTGCCTCTTCTTTCTTCTCACTCCTGCTGCACCAGTATTGCCTAGGTGCTTCTTAGAAATCCAGGAAAAGGAAAAACAAAACCTCAGGAAGAGGGTCTAACTGTGTTCTGAGCCCTCCTGGGGGACTGAGATGCCTGCTGGCTTGAAAAGCAAGGGGCTTAGTGACTCTTAGCCCTGGGATCACCTAGGGAACTTGAAAGAGTGCTGATGCCTAAATGTTTGAGGAGATAAATGTTTAATTGATTTAAATACTAAGCAATGTATACATATTACATGATACCCCAGGGATATGTGTAAGTTTTAGATTTTTATGTATTAATTAAAATTTTTAAATGCAGGTGACTTGGTTCTATCCTAAGAGATCTGGAGTTCGTTGACTGGGGTTCAGGGTGGGCATCAGGATTTTTCTCCTGTCCCAGGATGGAATAAATTTTCTGGAGGGCTTGACTCAGGGTTCCCACTTAGAACCTGAAGTTCAATTCCATAACCTGATGGGTGCCTATGACACATCACAGTCTGACCTGTACTTTGCTAGGAAGAGTTTCTTGGGTTTTGATGTGCACCAAAACCAAGCTGGCTGTTGGGGGGATATTGTAGTTGATGCAGATTCCTGGCGCCTTCTCTAGGAAGCCAAGTCAGCAGTGGGGTATGCCCAGGGAATGCTTCTGGGTACACCCAACTCCAGTTTCATCTCCACCATATCCCCCCAGCAAGTCATGCCATCATTATGGCTTCATATATAGCTCAGAGAGAGGCCTTGTCATCTCAGTGGTGTCCCCAGACCTTATATCGTTAGTTCAGCTTGCTCATCCAGGGAAAATGGGGCAGATGTAACAAATTACTGGACTGTCTTCCCATTGCCCTACAGTTGCCTTGTGCAGAAGAGGTCTTAGTAGAGGTGGATTGTGTTGTAGCTGAGAGATCAGGATGTGGGTGGGTGTATCTCCCAACTCCTAGCAGCTGTGGCTAAGGGGTATATGTCAGAGCCTAACTGTGGGGCTCTACCAGATAAAGAGCAGGTCCCAACAGAAGCCAAGCATACCCAAGAGGCTTTCTTCTGATGAACTGTACACCCTGGGTCTTCAGTTTCCCTTCTGCTTCTCCTGACCACCGCCAGCTGCAGGCACTTAACTTGATGCAAGACTGGCTTCTTCCAGAACAAGGCCAGATCCAGAGGAGGCAGGTGGAGCTGTGGGAGGAAGCACTAGGGACCTGGCCAACCTGGAGCTCCCCGTTCTGCTGTCCCTAGCATCCACTCTGTCCTTAGTCACCAGATGCCTATCCTGGCCAGACTCAACTTCTGCATTCAGGCAGGAAGTGGCGAGGAGACAGGGCGGTGACCATGTCTGGAACACCACACTTCCCCAGGCGCCCCGGCACCCTGCCACGTGCAGCTCGTTGGTCAAATGGATTCTGTCCAACCCCCAGCTTCCCCAGAACCCAGCTGCTTGGAACACAACCCAGGTGGTGAGGCAGGCACTGAGGCAAGGGTAGAGTGGGCTTCCTGCTGGCCTGGGTGGGCTTAGACAGCTCCCGGCTGACTGTCCTCCAACACTCCATGGCCAGGTCACAGTGACCCTGCCCACAGGCTGCTAGAGCAGGTCCTCCCACTCTAGAGCATCCTGGTTCCAAAACATGGAAAATGCATCCAAAGAGACAGTGCCATCGAGAGGAGAGTCCCTGACTGGGAAGACTCACTTGATCACCTTCGATGAGCCCTGTGCGGGGCGTTCCTGCGCTTGCAAACCTCTATTTCCATAATTTTCTCTGACTACCCAAAGGAATCAAATTCTCACAGAACTGTGGGTTAAAAGTCTAACCAAAGTACCAGGGCTGAAGCCTGCCTGTCTGGTTCCCCAGTTCATATCTGCCTGGCTTCCCTATCACATCTGGATTCTCACCTCTTCGCTTCTGTGGCTTCCAGCGGTGCCAGTGTCTCCTTCCAGCAGCTCCTGGCTCCAGAGACTGACTGACAGGCCTGTGCTCGGCTCTTGTGACCCAAATGTTCTCAGGCTCTGCGCTTGAGAATCAGGCAGAGCCTCCGTCAGGCCCCCGGCTGCAGGGAGTCTGACCTTGAGCAGCCTTATAACCTTTCCCGGTCAGCATTCCTTCACCTGTAATGAAGAGATAATGCCGCTGTCTCCAGTCAGGCCGAGGCTGAGGGGGGGGGGGCTCACAAAGAGCCCAGCACTTGGCAGACCAAAGCGGCCCTAGAAATGCTTCATAATGAAAATGCTTCTCCCCTCTTTTGAACACAGAAATGGAGGGAGGCTATAAAGAATGGAGAGAAGAGAATGGGGTCGCTGCTTTGAGGGAAGGAGGGAAAGGACAGCATTTCTGAGGGAACAGCCTCTCTTTGGGGCTGTGACTTTCTTCTTATGTTGCCAGGGAGCCCACCACTCACTCACTGGGCAGGTACAGGACCACAGCAGCGTGTTACTTCATGACTAGCAGGGAATGAGGGTCAAAATGCCCCATATCCTCTGTGCAGAAGTCACCAGCTTCTCAGGGGGTGCTGGAAGGGAGGAGACTGTGGGAATGACCCCTTTCCCTTCATTTAGGCTTAAATAAATGAGACTTTGCCCAGAATTTCTGAGAAGGGAATTTGGCTCACCCTGATAATCTGAACTCCTGAAGGAGGGTCCTCTTCCTGGGGTGACCCAAAGCCTCTTCCTGGGATCCTGACTTTAGTCTTTGAAGAGGCAACTGTCTCCCTCACCAAAGCCCTTCTCTGCCCTGTCCTCTCCCCTGCTGTTCATTTTATAAGTCAAATATCAGGCCATAGGCTCTCAGGAATCAGGTTCCAAGTTTGCAACTTGTCCCAGGAACTCGGAGCCTTTATTTGGGAGGGAAGGGGTGTCCCAACTGTTCCTTTTGTCAATCTTTGTCATAAGGGGCGGGTCCTTGTCATGAGGGGCGGGGCAGAGTGGGCAAGTGGAGCCTGTGATGTGTGGTCATACAATGCTCATACATGGAGGAGTCTGGAAATTTGATCTTCTAGAAAAGGCTCAAGGGGTGAGGGAGGGGGGAAGCAGGGTGTCACTCATTGTCTTGATTCCTCTAGGAGCTTTGTTCTCACTCTGGCTTGTCCTTCCTGTGAGTGGCTGACCTCACAGGGGAGAGAGGACAACCAGAACAAAGCAGAGGGACTGGGCTTCCCACTGGGAGTGGTTTCCCTCTCACTGACATGGCTAGAACAACAAATCAAGGCAGTGGGT
Source organism: Lophiomys imhausi (assembly GCA_907164525.1). Lineage (NCBI taxonomy): Eukaryota > Metazoa > Chordata > Mammalia > Rodentia > Muridae > Lophiomys > Lophiomys imhausi. Next base: position 5,888,873 of record CAJQZJ010032551.1, read on the forward strand.
CATAGAGAAGTTGCGCAAGTCAGCTTGGGGGTTGGGGCAGGGATTAGTTCTAGAATTAAGAAGCTGGGTATGGATACTTTGGAGATGGAAGCAGGGGACTTGCCTATGAGTTCTGGGCCAATATGGATTATAGAATAAGACCATGTTTTAAAACAACAACAACAAAGAGCTTCATAGGTAGGCATGTAGCACAATTGTAATCCCAGCCAGTAGGAGGTAGAGGCAACAGAAGAATCCAGTATTCAAAGACAAGGTTAGCTAAATGGAGAATTTGTGGCCAGCCTGACAAACAGAAGACCCTATCTCATAAAACAAACAAAATAATTATTTTAAATTAAAAATGGCAGGGCTTGGAACATAGCTCAGTGGTAGAGTGCTTGCCTTGTGTGCACAGAACTCTGGGGTCCGTCCATAGCACTGCATAAAAGGTAACACTCAGGATAAACCGGCCATGACACACACATCTATAATCCCAGCACTAGGAGGTGAATTGGAAGTTCAAAGTCACCCTTGTCTGTGCAGGGAACTCAATCAAGGCTGACATAAGCCAAGTGACATGCTTTGGCCTCTCTAGCTCATAAATACAGCCAAGGTCCCCATCCCCAACTCTGGGAGACTTCTGTGTCTCCCTCACTCCTTCCCTGTTGAATTCTGTTGCTGAGGCAGGGGCATGCTTGCTTTAAGCATGAGGCATTTAGGCTGCTTCTGGGGTTTAGTGTTCAAAAGTGGGCACCAAGGACATTCTCCTGACGATCTGTTTGTGGGGCAGGTACCTCGTGCTGACACTGTTTGGTAGAACAGTGTTTGCCTCCGCATTTTTATTTAGTTGCTTCCAGACAGTGGAGAGCTCTAAGACAGGCTCCCTCAATTCAGACCCACTTCCAAAAAATGAAGCCACTTCTCCTTCCCCATCCTCCTGTCTCTTTCTCATTTTCCCATTCTCACATGTAAAAAGAGACTCGGCATTCTCACCTGTTCTTCTCCACCTGTCAATGACCCTGAGGACCCCTTCACATTCGAGCAGCCACTTGTATTTGCTCAGTGACCTGTCTCTTTACAGCTCTCCCCTTTTACTTGCTGCCATGCTTTCCTTGAAGGTTGTTGGGCTTTTTTTCCTTGACTTTGGAACACTCGCTATGTATTAAAAACAGTGGTCTTAACTAGTGTCTCTTTTTGTGACCCAGTTGTGATGGCAGGGATTATCACTGTTGTCTGGGACCATGAGAGGGTTCCATTGCACGATGTTAAACATTAATGTTTTTTGCAAAGATTTTAAAAAATGATTTATTTATTTTTATTTTATGTCCATTGGTGTTTTGTCTGCGTGTCAGATCTCCTGGAACTGGAGTTACAGACAGTTGTGAGCTGCTGCGTAGGTGCTGAGAATTGAACCCAGGTCCCCTGGAAGAGCAGCCAGTGCTCTCAACCACTGAATCAATAATCCAGTCCCAAATATTAATGTTTTATATCAGCGCTTCTAGATATATGTTTTAGAAAGCCTTCTTTATCTTAAGGGTTCTAACTCCCCCCCCCCCATATTTTTCAAGGGATTGGTCAAGAGCATGAGCTCCAGGAATAGATGTTCCAAATCCCACCCCCCCCCCCCCCACACACACACACAGATACACACGTTTCCTGGTTAACTTCGCATCTCACTTTGTGAAATAGGGCTTCATAAAACCAGGTTAGAGTCTTTCTTCTCTCAGGGGTGTCTGCTTGGATCCTTAACATGAGGAAAGTTAAAAGCGTGGACCAGATTGGCTGTTTCCTGCTCTCCCACCTCTAAGTCACAGGCTTTCTCTAGGCTGTACATACTTGCTGTTTTCACTGACTCTCAACCCAGAGGCAGGAGTTTCCCAGAAAAAGGGATATAGGCTTCATCTCAGAGTTTGGCAAGTCCCAGGGAACTGGAGAGCTCCTGCCATCCTATCATGAGCTGCACTGTGTTCCTTCTCAAGATTCACATGTGGAGGTCCTTCCTCCCAGAACCTCAGAATGTAACCATATTTGGAAATAATTAAAGAGATAATTAAATTAAAATGAACTCCTTAGAGGGTTGCTAAAACAATTTGATTGGTGTCCTTATAAGAGAAAATTTGGATGGACACATACACACACACACAGAGAGAGAGAGAGAGAGAGAGAGAGAGAGAGAGAGAGAGAGAGAGAGGGAGACAAAGAAAGACCACGAGAGGGCACAGGAAGAAGTAGCTGTCTGAGTCGACAAGAAACACCTTAGAAGAAATGTTAGCACCCTGAGCTTGTATGCTGGCTGACAGAACTGTTAAAGAACGAGTTCTCATTGCTCAGTCTAGGGTGTTTTGAGGGCAGGTGTTGTAGACTGACAAACAGACTGTGCCTGTCCCATGCTGAACAGTCAGGCGTAGGACTCCTTGTTTCCCATTCTCTAGGCCCCAAATTAGGAAGAGAGAGGTATGGATCCTCTGCGCTGTCTCCTTTCCCCTCACCTGAGGCTGAGGGTCATGACCCAAGTGTAGACAGCCATTCCCAGCTTTCTTTGCTCCACAGTCACAGAATAATTTTAAAGATAACACGTGAGGTTTTGGGGTCGGACCACCATCTAAATCAAAAGACAGGTGCTCGGGCTGCTTCTTTGCTGGATGTGGACTGAGCACTCCACAAGGACGTTCCCCAAAGCCCCTACCACCCCAGAGGATCAGGGGCAGCTGCAGCAAGAACAGTCTGTAGGAAGCTGAGGTGGGCAGCCCAACAGGGTGGGTGGAGGCCAAGATGGGTGGAAAGTAACTGAGAAAAGACAGTGGGGCCCATGGTTCTGAGATACTTAGGGCTCCTGGTCGGCCTGCTGTGGTAGGTGGGACCTTCTGAGGGTGGTGGGTGGGCGGGTTTATGGGGAGCTTAGCTCTGGTGGATGGTTTGGCAGGACACCTCGACACTGCCAAAACTCTCCTGACTTTCCTTCTTATATCCCTGAAAGCTGGCCATCTAGACTCCAGACTGGTAGGGAGCAGAAGCAGTGTGAAACAGGGAGAGATGGGCAAATGCAGGGATGCTGGCTTCCATTTTAAAGACTGACAAATTTGGGAGACAGCCCTGCCTGGACAGACAGTCTGTGCCTCCCTCCATTGTTCCCTTGGCCTTGGGGAAAGCTCTATTTGGAGGGAAGAATGGGAGCAGAAGCCTCAGGGGATTTTGGAAATAAGAATCTACTCTAAGACAAGGCTACTCCGTGTAAAGTATCGCCCAAGACTTTGCTGTTTGGGATCTATGTGGGAGGGAGAGCACCATTCCTGTCATCTAGACCTGAGATCAGACAGGCCTGGGTGACATCCTGGGCCTAGCTGTCTCCTCCAGGTTGGCCATGGCTGCCAATGAATCAGAAAGGGACAGACACCATGGCTGGTTGTCCTGGACCTGCCCAGTGCGTGAGGCCCCAGGGCAGAACGACCATAGCGGTGATGTGACCTTTAGAACATACCTGTAAAGGTGTCCACAGGGCAACTGCCCTTCTCCAAATGCAGATGACACGGCATTAGCCATCAGGCAGAAGGTCAGAAGAAGCTCCTTCTCCACAGGTGAAGAAGCCTGAAGGCAGAGGAGGCAAGCTGACCTCCAGACGCAAGCAGGATGGAGTTCTAAATCTGTCATAATGGAAAAAAGAGAAAAGTGGCTAGCTCAGCTGAAGGGGCAACTCCATCACCCGGGCACAGTTCTAAGCCTTGGTTCTGTTCCTTCTCCTGGCTTACGTTATGGCCAGTGTCCTAGGATTTGCTGAATTCTGTTTTCTTGGTCTACTTCCTCTGTCTCAAGGTTACAATTATTTTCTTTTTTAGAACTTGCTAGAAGCTATGAACCTCATCCCTTAAAAAAATGCACACAAAAATAAAATGTCAAGTCGGGAATTGACTCAGTGGGTAAAGGACTTTATCAAGCATGAGAAACGTGAGAACCTGAATTCTGATCCCCACACCAGGGATAAAAAGCCAGGCTATGTGGCCACCTGTAATTTCATTGTGGGCAAGACATAGGGTGACCCCTGGGGCTTGCTGGCCCCTGTTGGAATCAGTGAACTCTAGCTTCAGTGAGAGACCCTGTCTCAGCCAAGCAACCAACAACCAACCAACCAACCAACAACAACAAACTGGTCTTGAGGAAGATGAGAATGAGCAGACATCATTCTCTGGCCTCCACATGTTTGCCTATGCACACACACAAATACATACATATGCACAAACATCTGTACATACACACTAAATAAATAAATGAACAAATAAACAAACAAATAAAATGTACACAGTCTCCAGGAGTCTCTATATTGTCTAGTTCCAACCACTAGTGATTTTCAATCGTAATCGTGTATCACAATCTCCATGTGTTCATGAAAAATACAGATGATACAGCTTGACCAGCTTGCTGGGGCTTGGCCAGTGTCCCAGGTCATCAGATGCAGAGTTCAAAACCACATTTCAGGAAACCCTGCTTAAAGGATCTGTAAAAGCCCAGGTGAGGATCCCATTTTGAGACTGTCTGCAGATGCACTGGTCTTAGCATCCCAAAGGAAGTTGCAAGCCTCCTGACAGGGGTAGGGAGAGGACACCATATATCCGAAATCTCTGCAGCCAGCCCCGGTGCCTAGAATGTCATCCATAAGCATGAAGTGCTTGTCAAAACTCTCGTCAAGGAGTTTACACAATCAACGTGGACAATCTGTTTCTCTTTCTGTGGCCCACAGGGCCAAATGATGTTGGTTGCCTCCTTGTGATAGGATGAGATTTCATTCCTTCTCCTGGTTCCATCTCCAGGAACATTTAGCAGGGTCTTTGCAAAGGTAGAAATAATCCCCAAGGCCAGTGGCATTCCTGAGGGGACCATTAGATCCGTACTCCTCTGTTAGCTAGTTTGAATTTGGAATTCTAATCTGATTGACTAAATAACTTTCACTCTAATCAGAACAGTAGGGTTTGTTCTTAATCTGCAACCATTTAATCTTCCGTCTCATTAATTGTACACAGGTCTTTATAAATATGCAGATTGGAAAGGGAATAAAAGATTATTTGACCTTGAAGAAACCACATAAAATAGGTGTACATTTTCCCAGCCTCCCATCTCCTTTTATTATGCAGATGCAAAAGTTGGTGAGGTTCCAATCCAGACTGCTGTGGGTTATGGGCAATCTTGGAGCCAATTAGCATCCGGCATTCTGATGAGCCATACAAGTTTAATAATTAGTATAGTATTTACATGTGAGCTGCTTGCTGTGAATTTGCATGTAAATAAAAATGTAGCAACCAAACCCAGTCAGCAGCAGTCTGCTGATGAGGGAAGTCAGGAAGGGCCAATGTGAAAAGGGAAAATGCTTATGCAGGAAAAGGTGACTGTCTCCTGTCCTCAAATTGAGCCCCTGATGGAGGATGCTGGCTTAATGGTAAATGGCTTCCTAAGCACATATATGTCTTCTGAATACAGTCTTGCCTTTGATGCTAATGATTTCTCCTTAAATAAAAAAGGAAAGGCTTGGGACGGGAAGCTAAATAGATTGTTGTCATAGTCAGTTTCTATTGCTGTGACAAAACTCCAAGTTGGGGAGGAAAGAGTTTATTTGGGTTACACTTACATCACTGAAGGAAGCCAGGGCAGGAACTCAGACATGACTGGAACCTGGAGAGGGCAGGAGCTGATAAAGAGGCTATGGAGGGGCGCTGCTTACTGGCTTGCTCCTCATGACTTGCTCAGCCTGCTTTCTTATAGAACCCAGGACCACCAGCCCAGGGATGGCCCCACCCACAGTGGGCTGGGCCCTCCCCCTTTGATCACTAATTAAGAAAACACCCTCCAGTCAGATCTTATGGAGGCATTTTTCTTAACTGAAGCCCCCACCTCTCTGATGACTGGTTTGTATCAAGTTGACATAAAACCAGTCAGCACAGGTGGTTGTGTGGTTAGAATCGTGGCCCTGCCCTGTCTCCGGGGGCTCTCTGAGTCTACATTTCTTCATCTTTGAAATGGGTAACATCACATATTCCCCACAGGCCTGGGAAGATTAAGTTAAGTGAGAAGATGTATGGAATTCCTGATGCCCAAAGACCGCCCAGAACATGCCCACTCCTGAATGTGTTTATTTCAGTCTTCCTTCTGACAGTATACAAGGACAACCAGGAAGAAAATGGTTTCTTGTGGCTGAATTGGCCCATAGAGAGACACCTGTACTTGCCTACAAGGAGTGTGTTTGCAGGGAATTAAGCCTTCCTTCCTGTTTAGTAAACCACCAGACTTTCTAGTTCCAATGAGGACATATAAGTCAGAGTAGGGAGATGGAAGACTGCAATTGCTGAGCAGATCTGGTGTGCTTTTTAATAAGCTGGAGTGTCCCTTGTCTGAAACACCTGGGACAAGAAGTGATTTAGAATTTTGATATACTTGCATATGTGTACTGAGGTATTTTGAAGATGAGACCTGAACCTAAACATAACATTCATTCCTGTTGCATATGCTATACACCTCACTCACAGAGCCTAAAGGTAATTTTTATCAATATTTGTAGTGGATCTGTTTATTGTGATCCTAAGTGTGAGAGCAGGTGTGAAAATTTCAGCTTAGGGGCAGGATTTTGAAGCATTTGGAATTTCAGAGCTTTGAGTTAGAGATGTGTAGAAGGAAATATTAATATCTATAATTGATTAATAAGATTATTAGAGTGGCAGAGTTATCTCTTAGCTCCCTTAGCTCAATACTTATGGATAATCACACAGACACCTGATGGATTTTTTTTTTTTTTTTTTTTTGGTTTTTCGAGACAGGATTTCTCTGTGTAATAGAACCCTGGCTGTCCTGGACTTGCTTTGTAGACCAGGCTGGCCTCGAACTCACAGAGATCCGCCTGCCTCTGCCTCCCAAGTGCTGGGATTAAAGGCGTGCGCCACCACTACCCAGCCACCTGATGGATTTTAACAAGCCTTAGCCTGGGTGGTGCAATCTTAGCCCATGTAAACTAGCTTTTAATTCTATTCCCCAAATAAAACCCCATAACATATACATACGTCCCCTGGGCTGCTATCCTCTAGGCTATTCCAATGTTCCATGCCATGTGGAGATATGATCTTCCTATATTAACCCATGGCATCTCCTTCTCCTTCTATTGCTCCTTCCTCCCATGATCCTCTGAGCTCCATAAACCTGTGAATCTTCTCCCCTCCTACCTCTCTTCTACTTAATCCAGGCTACAGGCACTTTATGCAACCAATCAACTTTAAACTAGGTAGAGCAAGGCTTATACAACAAAGACAGGTATATAAGACAATATACTCATCAGAGTGGCAACCAGAACTTAGGGGCAAATAAAAAGCAATAGAATACAAGCATATTGATGAGGTGATCTGTTGTGTGTTCTAAATGTTAATTTGCTCCCTGAGGTCTGCATGATGTATAAGGCCCTATGCACATACATCAAATGATGCTGTGTTACCTTGCTTGCTAACCATTGTCTCTGATTGGCTTTAATAGAATGCCAAGGCCTGTGATTGGAGCAGAGAGAGACATAGGCGGAGCTAAGGGTGGAGGGCTTTTGGGAGAGGGAAAGGATCACAGGAGGAGGGACGAGGAAACACACCAGTGGGTTAGATGTAGATCTTAACTCCTCGTGGCCTGCCACATCGGCATAGCATGGAGAATAACAGCCCAGGGGACATATGTATATGTATATGTAATGGGGTTTTATCTGGGGAATAGAATTAAAAGCTAGCTTAGATGGGCTTAGATAGCACAGTCTGGGCTAAGGCTTGTTAAGATCCATCAGGTGTCTGTGTGATTATTCATAAGTAGTAGGCTAAGGGATTAACTCCGCCACTCTCATAATCTTAAGTATCAGTTATAAATATTAATGTTTTCTTCTACAGGGGTGCTTAATGTACAGTTGCCTTTTCACTTAGAGAGGGCCAGTGTGAACCATCACGGCCCAGTCCCTTTTGTTGGAGCTCAGCCACCTGGCACTCTAACAGGGCCTTTAGAGGCCAAGAGGGCTAGATGTTGGAGTGGATGTGGCTGGACTTGGGGAAGAGCCAGCATGGCAGCTCAGAAATTGTGAAGGTCCTCACCATGCTAGATGACTGTCTCTTAGTCACTCAAGGTCTTTATAGCACTTTATCTCTTTCTATGGAGCCGGGTCTTTCTGCGGGTTATAAGGACTGTTGGAGGAGAGGCTTGAGTAGTGGGAGGAAACACTCGGCATACTTCAGTTACTCTTGTGGCCTATGTTTAGCCCATGCTCCCATCAATGGCTGTCACCTGCCATCCTCTTGTAGCTCAGTATCCTTTGCTGCTGCTCCCACTGCTGTTCAGTTCAACCCTTTTTCTCCAGGATCCAGGACTGATAGCACTGGCCCACTCTTCCTTACCTTGGGATGCATTCTGGGACTCAGCCTCTCCCCCATCTGTCTTCTAACTGGTCCAGTCTCTTCCATCATCACTCTTTGCATTTTGAGACAGTGGCTCTGGCTATCTGTACCACGCTCAAGTTTCATCTTTAAGGTGAACTCCCAGAGGACAGTCTGCACTCTGCTCTGACCTGATCCAGTATGAATCTCAGTGGGTGTTGTGTCAGGGAGTGGCAGCCATCAAGACACCCAATGATTTTGCTCAGTGCTTTTTCTACCAGGCGCCTGGGGGGTCGGAGCTGGCGGGAAGAGGGCATGGCTAGGGAGGAGAATGTTTTTCTGGCTAGCTCGGGGCGTGATTTTTGACATAGTTCACTAAGGCTTTCCACTGCCAAGAGCCTCTGAGGAAGGACGTGTGTGACAAAGATGGGCCAGGGTGGGCTGTTTTCTGAAGTGGAGGAAGGGGCTGTGAGATTCTCGCTACTTTCAGTCTTTACATATAGAGTCACAGAGAGCTGAGAAGTTCTCATAGTTAATCAGCAGTTTTCAGAAGACATATTTTACATTCTTCATTGTACTTAAATGCCAGCAAGAGAACTCTGGCAAAAAGATCAACTCCATAGATGCTTGGGTGATGGAAAAAAAAAACAAAACAAAACACAGTGATGCAGTTTTTCCATTGCAAATCAAAATGATAACATCTTATGTTAGTACAGGGAAATGCTTACGAACACGATGGTAAAAGGCATGTATACGTCGATTGGAAGTGTGTAGAAACAGCTGGAAGGATTCTAAACAAGCCTAGATGAAATCTCAAGGCTATGACCCTATTATAAAGATGGACTCTCTTTGGACTGAGTCATTGAGTTTTATATTATTGTTCAATATATTAACTATAATCTGGACCAACAGGTCCAAGAGGAAGGTAGCATTCCCAGGGGTCATCCAAGTGTTTCATAAACATCTGGGGCCAGGCTCTGTCCCTGCACCCAGCATAGGCACAGAGGCCCTCCTCCTCCTCCACTTCCTTCAGCCATCCACCCCAAGGCAACTCTAAACAGGGAAGGTGTAGCATGCTCTCCAAGATGAAAGCCTAGGGAAGGAAACAGGATGCAGGAAGCACATGTGGTATAGCTATGGGATCTGAACCAAACACACCCAGACCCAGGGGGACAAACACTTCAGGGAAATCAGTGCTTTGCCTGGTACAGGTCTCCTGGGAGTCAAGCAAAAGCTTGGGGATGGAGCAAGTTTGAGACTTCACTCAGTTTCAGTTGGTACTGTTTGAGTGAGGGAAAAAAAACATTAATTAATAATAACATACAAGCATTTCCTATTCCAAAAACTAGAATTTGCTGATTATTCTAAATATTTAAATGGGCCTCATCAGTGCACACAGCTGGGCTCCAAACAAGATGCCCTCAGAAGGTTAAACCTTGGCCATCCTCTTGGGTTACCATAATGATTCCATCCCTTCCCTGACCTGCTACTTCTGAGTGCCTGCCCCACCTTGAGTAACAACAGCTTCCTATATTCCCTGCACAAAGATGATTTCTAAAGGATTCTTCCCTGAACTTATCTTTTTTCCTACATTCTCGCATCTAGTCTTTTCTGGATTTCATATCCAGAGATGCTCACAAGAGGTGAAGGTATGGTAGGAATGAAAAAACAAAAAAGATATCAAGAACCAGCAATGTTTGTTTGTTTGTGTTTTGTTTTTAAATCCAAAATACCTTTTTACAAATCTAAAAGTTAGGTGGAAATAATCAGATAACTTAAAATTACTGTAGATAGGACACAGAACATCCTCTTCCTACAGCTGAGGGGGGATTTGGGCTGGGGAGAGGACAGCAGGGTGCAGAAGACTTCAGGGGAACTGAGGGTGGGAGACCGGAAGAGAGTATGAGCTAGTGGAGCAGATGAAACGGAGGATTGAAATTGAATTGCACAGTGGCGCTGTAGAAGGGGAAGCCTTTGTGTGAATTGTGGAGAGGACTGGACTGGGATGGAGTCAGATCTGCTATGCTATTCCAAACCCCTGTCCTCTGGGCAACTCTTATCTTTTTACCTGGCACCAGGCTAAGCATCCTCAGAAACCACTGTTCCAAAGTGCTCATATTATACATGAAAAACACAAGATCCAAAGAGCTTGAAAGAATTGCCTAGTCTTTTTGCAGTTGCCTATCCAATTGGTGTTAGATTCAGATGCACACTGGAGCCAAGGATTCCTCTTGGAAGGTGTGGTGGGTTTCAAGGAGGTGACTGGAGGTTCTCTCAGATTAAGTCATAACTGCCTATCCCTGACTCAAACTCAAATCCTAGGACTGGCCACTGCCCAGTAAACAGATTCAGAATCCCCTGGAAATGGTCCATGCCTTGCCCAGTGGACCCCAATGTCAGGATTATTTTTAATCAGGATTATTTCAGGTTTGAGAGTATCTCACATGAAAACATTGGAACCTCTGCTGGAGCTAGAGTGATAACGTGTCAGCGTGACCACCATAAGCAGGGTCTGGATCACAAACCTCAGAAATGAAAACTCTAGATACCGTCTCCAAACTGGATCAGAAGAAGCAGGGAACACAAACCTAAGAGTTGGTACTATCATGGGACCCCCCCCCCCTTTTTTCAGGGCGAGGGAGAAGTAGAGAGGTGAAGTTTCCTGCCTGATGTCACTCAGTCTCCAGCAGCTGATGTGAGAGTTAGACTCAAGGTTGCTCTCTGTAGGGTCTATGTTAAAGTCTGAGACAGCCAGACTGCTCCAGGTGGAACAAGCTTCCTGCTGTTCTTGGGGAAATCAAAAAGGAACAGGTGGCCCCTGATTTCAAGTCCCATTCCTTTCCTTTTCCATTTTTCTGATGATTGTGGTAGTCCCTGTGTGATGCCATGGATCCATCCTCTCAGCTGCTTAGAGGCCATGGGTGGCAGGATGGGCCAGCACCAATCTAGAGAAAATCCTGCCTTCCCCTCCCCAGGTAGTGGCATCGGAGAAGAATGTGTATCTTTCCACCATCTCAGATCTGGGGGAACCCTTTGACTTGAGAAGATGTGGTAGCAAGATAGATGGAGAAATTTAGGGCAAGAGAAGAGAAGAAAGAGAGGAAAGGAGAGGAGGGCGTCGGGGAGGATGTTTGTCTTTTCATTCCAGTTGGGGAGTGCTGCCCCGGGGACCTACCACATGCTACCCCTAGGTTTGTTGGTCCATACAGTCTAGGTATCCAAGAAATCTTTGTTTTGTGGACCACTGTATCTCTAAAACTCAGATGGAGGATAGCATAGAGTAAATGCCTAAAAGTACTTACTGAATGGATGAAGGAATGGAACTTTATTTGACAAGGTTAGATTTGGAGTGCCATATAGAACTACCTCAGTCTGGTTCAGACCTACCTATGAGCTTTCTGCCTGGGTAACCCCCTCATCCCAGCCATCTGGTTGGAAGATGGAAATAAGGAAGAAGTCCCTGCTTTGAGGACAAGCCTTTGTTTGGGATTATCTGTTTCATTAATGGACATCACCAGCCACAGGGGCAGCCCAGGCTCAATGTGTGTGAGGTCACCAGAAGCAACCTCACTCAGCAGTGGGCCTCGTCCTTTCCATATGCCCGTCCAACCTTCCCCACCCCTGGCGCCCACCTATCTCAGCCACATTTCATGGACCTGGGGTTTACTTCAGCAGCTGCTCTCCAGCCTCTGAGAATGGCTTTTATTTTTATTCCCTGAAAAGCCTTCAAAGGGCTCTTTCTGAGCTTTGAGTTTGGCGTGGGCAATTTGAAACATTTAATGGGAATTGTTATTTTTTTTTTCAAGGAAGAATTATTCTCAGCAAAGTCTGGGACTAGCCGGAAGGAGACAGCCAGACATCTCCAGGTAGAACAAGCTCCCTGCTGTTCTTGGGGAAATCAAAAGGGAGCGAGCAGCCCCTACTCCCCAGCCCCATGTCAGGCCTGACCCCTGCCTTTCATGCACAGTGGACATAGGAAAGAGAGAAAAGTATAAAACCAGACCAAACCTGCAAAGCAAAGGCTTGAAATGAAACCAACGCACAATGACAATACTCTGTTCTCTTTGTTCTACTCAAAAAACGACAGTCTTTTCCAGTGCACAGGCTGGGGTCTGGCTTTCATCCTCGAAGGCCTTTATTTTAGGTCCCTCCCTGCCTTAACTCCTTTCATTATTTCTGACTTTCTTAGAACTGGCTGGGGGGTTCGTGCAAACAGGGGCCTCCAACCTGCTCCAGCTGGGATACCTGTGGCCTGGGGCTGGGGACACGTGGAGTTGGGCCCACAGTGGTTCAGGTGATTTGAAGGGCCTGCTTTCATTCTGACAGCACAGGGGACCCCAGGGAACCTTGATGTGGATGACCGCCCCACTTCCAAAGCAGGGAGCAGCCCTGCCACTGGTTGGAAATCTGGATTCTGTGGTCCAGTCCACTTGGCCAAGCAGTACTAGGCCCCTGTGCAGTGTGCTGAGTGTGTCCATCTGGAGGTGGCCAGAAAGGCTGTGTTCCCCTAACTCTTCCCAAGTATCCATAGACCTGAATGACTCAAGAAAATGCCTCAGACTCTCAGGCCTTTATGATGCTGATCAGTGAGGAGAAAGGCAGCCCAAGGCTCCCCTAGCTTCCAGAGGAAGTGGAGTTGGGTTTCAACTGCAAAGCTGAAGTTTTCCCAGACATGAAAATTTAAAAACTGTGATAAAGTCGATATAGCCTCTGCCTCATTTTATCCTGCTTCATGCTCAAAAAAATCTAGCAAAAAATCTGGAAGAGGGAGCCCAAGAGGAAGCGGGTAGTCTAGGGAAATGTACCCAGAGGGTAGCCCATACAGAGGTCACTCTGAGGACAGTCCAGTCACCCCCTTATGGTGGGGGGGGGCACCAATGGCTGCCTGGTCCCTCTGGCATGGACCTCTCCTGCCTGATGATGTTGAGTTTGGTGCTTTGCTGGTATTTTCTCACTCACTAGTACTGAATCCCTAAAGAGGAGAGCTCCCAGCACACTGGGCTCCCCAGTAAGAAGAGATGGAGCTGATTCCCAGACCATCTCTGTCTCTAAAGATGTGTGTTTTCATGGCTGGTATCTCTCATCCTCACTGCCTGAATCCCAGGCCACATTCCCAATGGTCTGCAGCACGGAGCTGGATACTGCCCATGTACAACACAGAAAAATACAAAAGATGCTGTTCTCCTGGCCAAATCAGTGGACCTGAGAACATGTGGATGGGAGCGGGCACAGGAAGCTGTTGAGCCAAAACAGCTGGGTGGGCAGGCAACAAGGAAGACTGGATAACTCTGCCAAGGTTACACAGGACCTAGAGATTCAGTCTTCTTGGCTTAACACCTCTCCCGTCTGCCCATGGACCCCACACTACTATGTAGGGAAAGTCCTTCTGGAAGCAGGGGAGACTCCTATGACAGACTGCTCTCAGTTTCTGGGTAGGTCCTCTTTCCAGGTTAGCACAATGCTGGGAAATCCCAGGGAAGGGTGGTATTTCTATGTACCCATGCTTTACTGGGCAGAGATAGCAGCTAAGGCTGGCAGATCCCAGAGCCACACAGGGACAGATGGCCAAGGTAGCTCACAAGGGCAGAGGACTTATAAGAGAAAAACGATGGGATACTGAACTTATCCCAGGACCTATGTTACCATGTGACTATGTGGCCTATGGCACTGCTGACTTCTAGTACAAATGAGTGTGTGGACTCTTGGCCTGGAAGGAGAGTGTTGGGCCACAGAGGTCAACCTGGGATGGGGGTGGGGTCAGTATGAGATCATCCCATTACATGGGATCCTCAGTCCCATGTAACATCAGAAGGAAGGGTACATTTTATGTGGACAAAATGTAGGGGCTGCCTGAGCATTAGACCCTTGAAGCCTCTCCCAGTCCCCACAGACTTCCTTCCAGCAAAGCACGGATCATAGGTGAAATCAAATACCCTTTGCTGTCCGCGCGAACTCTGAGGCACTGGTGGGCAGCATTTGGGTCACTCAGGGCTCCATCTCAGCACCTGGTACAGTGACTGCCAACAACGGCTGGCTGGCAATGAATAGAGTACATCCAAGGAGGGGGAAGATGCTGAGGGACTGCGGCGCAATGTTGTACTGAGCTTGACATGGCCCAGGGGTTCATGTGTGCTGATATTTCCCACAGGTCTGGAGACCGAGCCAGCTCACCCTCTAACCTCTAACTTCCACATCTTCAGGTGAGTCATGCATGTCCCGAATTCCACCTTCCTCGTGTTCGTGCCACAGACCTGCTTTTCTGAAAGAAGAAGGGCTCAGTTAATTCTGTCTGTCTCTCCCTCTCTCCCTCCTTGTTATGTAGCTTGTAGCTCGGGCTGTCCTTGAACTTGCTGTATAGCTGAAGCTGGGCTCAAATTCATAATCCTCCTGTTTTGACTTCCTGAGAATGTACCCCTGTGCTCTTACTTTGTTATTTAGTATAGTTCTCAGTGCTATATCATTCAGAATTATCAGATACGGCAGAATTATCAGATACGGCAGATAGCCGCAGAGCTGCCTGGTTAGGGTGTGCAGGCTGAGTGGTCAGGGTACTCCAATTTGAAGATTACTCTAAACTCCTAAACCTGGAGGTTGATCAGATACAGCCATTGACTGTTTTCAGGAAGCTGCACCCTTCAGCTCTCAAGAGTGGCCTCCTGAGGACCCTGGGCAACTGTCCCTTGGGTGCATCCCCCTCCCCATCAGGGCCCAGATGTGAGGAGTCCCTGGCAGCCGGGCTTAGGCTTTTCTTGGTATTGCTGTCACCCTTTCCTCCCCTGCCGTCCCCACAGGCCCTACCCCAACAGCCGCTCACGCATAGGTGGTTACTGTCATAATGCCACCTTCTCCCTTCACCACGGCTAGCACACCCTGCAATTACAGCTGCTGCTTGCTGCCTTTATATTGTGCCTGCCTCGCCTCCCTACTCTGAGCTGCTAATTGCGGGTTGGCCCGTCACTGCTCCTGTGCAGTAAGGGCCTGTTCCCCTCGGCTGTCAGCGCTGACTCTTTCAGTAGCTTCAGGGAAAAGCCATCAAGATGGCTCCGACAAAGCATTCCCCTTAGCCTTGTGCAAGGGGAACATTTATAGGCAGTCCAGGGCTTCCAAAACCAAACAGTTAAATGCAGTTAAAACGCAGCAGACTCTGGTCCTGGTGGGTTCAGTGTGTGTAATATGCTCCTGAGCATTAGCGGTGCACACGGGTGTGGGCACAGGGGCTGGCTTGTTCAGGACTTGCTGGACAGCTTGGTGCAGGACCTATCTTGACCTGGGAGGACAGGCTCAGGCTAGTCCTAGTTTCAGTGTGGACCAGGAAGGGATTGCACTCCATTCTATGCCAAAGCAGGCCTTGTAAGGAGAGCTTGTCAGAGTGACGGGGTCCACAGAGGCCTTCTGATCCTGACGGAAAGCATCGTCTTCTGAAGAAAGGGTCCTTTTCTAGTTGCTCCAGAAATATTTATTGAGTTCCTATGGTGTGCTGGACACATCTCAGGTCCAGAGGCCATGGCGTAATCAAAGCTGATGTCAGTCTTCTCTGCTCCTTCGCCTCCACTGTGAGTGGGAGAGGGAAGAGACGCCAAATGAGGGAGTTGGGTGCAGGATGGACAGTGTTATTGGCAATGAGGCCGAAAAGAAGGCAAGTGGGCAGCATAGGTAGGGGCAGGGTCATTAACGTCAGCAGCGTGGCCATGGAAACATCCAGGGATTCTAGATGGACATTCAGGAGATGGGTTGTTTCAAAGAGCACAAGAGGATGGCTCTCTGCCCTCTCCCACTTTAAGTAATTTCCAGCTGGCTCTGTGTGGGTCACTGCAGGCCATGTCCAGCCCACTGCTGAGCTACTGCAGGGGTAGAAGACAATCCTTGTGAATGCTGACAGGTCAGCATAAGAGGCAAGCTCTGCTGTGTGCTTTGAGCCTGTGGCTTCCTAGGTGGGGCCTGTCCACTTGGCACTGAGGTTCCGTCTTCTAGGGGAAGGATGATGGAGATAGAACTTCTGTTCCCTCTAAGCCTGCCACCCTTGGCCCTCCATTCCCACAGCTCAGTGGTGTCCCTGCTGTGGGAGAAGTGAACCTTGAATCCTCTCCCAAGTTCAGTGAAGAGTCACGTGGGAACCTTAAGCAAACTTTCTTCATGGGCTGGGCCCAGTATATGCCATAGCTCCGAACCTCTAAATTCTCCATTTGAATCAGAACCCCATGGTTTCAAACCAACCTTCACTTAGTAAGCTAAGGCCAGAGGCTCCACTTCTCTCCAGACCTCATGTCGCTGTGACTCTCAGCCACTGGTCATTCAGGTCTAACCCAGGATAGAGGTGGAGGGGGGCGGCAGAGGGAAAGAAACCAGGAAGCTGCAGAAATAGCTTTCAGGAGGTGGAAGGATACGCATGGTGCCCACTGAAAGCTGCATACCCTCGTGGGGAACTGATTCCCCACTTGCAACGCTTGGGGGAACTTTTGAATCCATGGATAATGAGCTTCCTCTCCCACTCCAGCTTTGGTTCCCTCTCACATTGTCAACTTAAGGCAGGACCATGAAGAACTGGGTCTGTGGACTTGTGAGGAGGGTGGCCACCATGTCTCCGTGCCTAGCACCTGTTTACCTGGGTCCCCAGCCAACATCTGAGCTCCAACTGACCCCACCCCACCACAGGACACTAGCCTGCTCCAAGTGTGAGTGTGGTCAGGAGGTCTTATTGTCTCCTCCTCCTCTCTAAGCTTTTTGTGTCCTAGCCTCACCCATAGACCATTTCTGCCCTACATTGGACTCATGGTGAAGCTGTGTGGGTTGTCCATTTCTGGGCAGCTAGGAGGCAGGAGAAGCACCCAATGATAGGACCAGTAGTAAGAGATACCTGTCTGAGGACTGGTAGACAACAGAGTAAGGAAACTCCACAGCTAAAGGTGGGAGAGGAGCAAGAGGGCCCCCCAAAAACTGATAGGGAGCTGCAAGGATTATTCTTCACTGTCACTAGACTAGATTTAAACTCACCATGGAAACAGACTGAGGAGGAAGTTCTACTCTGAATGTAGGTAGTACTGTCCCATGGGCTGGGGTACTACTAGACTGAATAAAAAGGAGAAACCAAGCTGGGTCCCCGCATTCATCTCTCTCTGCCTCCTGACTGCTGACAGCGTGCATGGCCTTGTTTACGCCGCCATGCCTTGCCTGCCACAATATGCTCTATCCCCTTAAATGGTGAGTCCAAATAAACTCTTCCTTAAATTGGTTCTTGTCTGATGTTGGGTTACAGCAATAAGCTAATACAGGAGGTCTGATCACGGGGCATTCTTCACCAGAGAGCCTGCTGGAGCTGGAGCAGCTGCTTACAGCCCTGACACAGGCCTCACTACTCACTCACACCAAGCCATGCTTCCCGGCACTGCTCAGACAATAACGATCAAAACCATGCACCCGAACTAGCCCACTCTTGTCTTGACTTCTCTATGCCCAGTCTCCTTCTGGGGCTGCCCATCAACTCAACCTGAGCTGGGAGTTTCTTCTCAGGGTTGTAGTAAGAACGAGGGTTTTCCTACCTGCCCCCCTCTTCCCAGTTTCAGATCTGCATCTCCCGCTTCTTTCCACCTGCCCCAGCTCCCGTCTCTAGCTAGCATAGTTTTCCCCTTAACAAACATCCTGAAGGACTCTTTCTAGTTCAGCTACTTCCTCTGAGGATTCAGAGGGGCACGGCAGGACTCTGGCATGGCCCAGAAGGAAGTAGGTGCTTCCAAACAGGGGTCAGAGTGAGGAGTTAGGCTTTGAGCAGCCAGCCTGTAGGGATGGGAATATGGGGGTTTACCAAAAGCATCCCCTGCTCTGTATGTCCTTCCTGCTACACACCCTGCTTCTCGGGCATTGCTGAGGTGGTTTCCATGGCTGGATGTGTGCTTGCCATTAAATTATAAGAGACTGTGGACTTGCCTATCCTGAGTGAGAGCTTGCCCTAGGCCAAACAGATGCTGCAGAAGTTTTTGCTTGGGCCTTGTGTCACTAACCCATAGGGAGCGAGACCTGGGGAACCCACAAGAGATGGGCAGAGGCTACGTACATCCTGGGCAGGGCACAGTACACATAACTGGGTCCCCAGCACCAGACCAGTGCCTTGGATTGTTCCTCCTCATTCCCATGGGGTCACAGACCTCTCCCCACTATTGTGGTTTAAATGTGACATGTAAAATGCATAGGGGTGTGCATGTGCATGTGTTTGAACTTGGTATCCAGTTGGTGACATTGTTTGGAAAGGTATGGAACCTTTAGAAGGCAGAGGTTTGCTAAAGGAAGTATGGCACTTGGGCAGATTTCATAGCTTGGCCCCACTTCCTGTTCTCTGTTTCTAGACTGCTGACAACGTCATGGTCCTGGCACCGGCCTTCCCCCCACTCTGATAGGCTGTCTCCCCTCTGGAATTGTCAGCCCAAATCAACCCTTTCTCCTGTAGGTTGCTTCTGCCAGGGTATTTTTATCACATTAACAGAAACAAAGCTTGGACAGCCCCACCTCGCCCAGAAGGACCTGACCCTTCCTTCCTACAGCTGTTGTTGCTGTTTGTCCCAGGCCCCTGACATCTGGTATTCTGGCTTCCCTGCCATAGCTGAGGTGCCACACAGGTGGGTACATGCTATAGTCCTGGGCCATGTCTACAGGGCAGTTCTATGTCAGGTACAGCGTGGTTCCTAGAGAAAGGTCTTCCCCATTGTCTTCAGCTGTTGAATAAACCTAGTCCCTATGCCTCCTTTGGGTGGGCCAACATGTCACCCAGCCGTGGCTTCTCTTAGTGACTCCCCTGCCACCAGCAGGCAAGGTCTCAAGCACATCGAGTAAACTGGCCCAGCAGGTTTCTGCATGGCTGTGGTCGCAACTTATCATAGTGTCCTTGTGCTGTTCCCACTAGGGGACCAACAGAGGCCAAGGACAGATGGGTACATGGTATGGCCAGTAGGAAAAAGTCAGGGTGGGTCTTAGCAAGACACATGCAAGCAGCTGGGTCTTCAAAGGTAGGCACTGTACTCAGTGTGTACCGTGTGCTGCCACTAGCTGTGTGTCTGTTTTATTTCATTCCTTAGCCTCCCTGTGCCTCAAAATGGGAATAGAGAATTGGGTCTGCCTAGGCAGTTACTTCCTTTGTTCTACTGAGGCAGCACAGGCCCTCTTAGGCTTCAGTAGGTGTTGACAGGGGTGAAGGAACGGGTGGGTGACAAGTCCAAGGTCATGCTGCTGAGAACCAGCAGGAAATAGATTTGGATGAAGTTGCATCACTTCTCAGACTCCCAGAGAAGTGGCTAGCGCTTCCTGCCCAGGCAGAAATCAATCAGGAGGAGGCTGTTAAAAACCACCTCCCAGCGGTGGCCTGCTGCTGGCCAGGAGCTGTGGGCTTTTTAGTGTGGGTCCTGTCCTGCCCAGGAGGCACTTAGAGCCATCTCCAGGGTGTGGGGAAGGATCCAGATGACCTGAGAGGCAGAGCCAGGCTTGTGAAGGTTACATGCACTTGGCAGCTCCCTGATCCCTGCCGCATTCCCCAGGAGAGATTTCTCCCTGCCTGCTTCATAGTCAGAGGAGGTCATCAGCTCCCCAGCTCCTGTGAAAAATAAGGCAAGTGTGAAAACAGCTTTCCATGCCAACTGGGGACCTGCTTCCAGGGGAGGCCTTCCCAGGAGGCCACCTAGTCACTGCGGCTCCTTAGCCGGGCCTAGCATCACAGTCACAAAGGTCTCTTCAAGCTACAACCAGTGTGAGTGGTTCAGGCTTGGGGGAGGAAGGGTTGGAAGTGTTGGATTGGGTGGGGGACATACAAGTGCACACCAAGAGGCCCAGAACTATCACATCTGGGCCACATTGGCCAGTGGAAAATGAGATGACTTAGCTGGTATTGGTGAGAAAGCATGGGCCTTAAACATGTCATAATAGGACAGGTAAATGCTGTGGTAGCAAACAAGCCCGACTATCTGTGGCCATTAGTGGCAGGTTTTCTGGCTCACAGATCATGCCCTGAGGCCTCTTGTCTGTCCAGGGCCAGGCTGATGGGGCCCCCATGACAGTATTTTGAATGTTTTCGTCCTTACAGAGTCCTCCCTGAAGCTTAACTCCCAATGCTACAGTGCTAACAAGGATTCAGTCCAGTTGTATCAGATTTGTAGCTCATGAAAGGTCCTTCCACCCTTGTCCATGTGAGGATGAAGCATCAAGGTGCTGTCTTGCCAGCAGGGAGAGGTCCTCACCAGACGCTGAACTTCCCAGTGCCTTGGACTTGGATTTGTTGGCATCCAGAACTATAAGAAAATAAGTTTCTTCTATTTATAAATCCCCCTGCCTTAGTTTTCTGCTAATAGTAGACTGGGAAGGCCACCACAGCTTCCATTTTGGAGGGAAGGTGTGGAAGTTGTACAGTCAGGTTTTTTTTTTTTGTTTGTTTGTTTTTCTAGACAGGGTTTCTCTGTGCATCTCTGGCTATCCTGGACTCACTTTGTAGACCAGGCTGGCCTCGAACTCACAGAGATCCGCCTGCCTCTGCCTCCCTAGTGCTGGGATTAAAGGCGTGCGCCACCACGCCCGGCTTTTTGTACAGTCAGTTTTGAGATTGGCCAGGCTTAGTCTAAGGCCCCACCCTAAACCTGCAGACCAGGAAGACCATCCTGGGGGATGGCCACCACCAGTTTGCTCTAACTCTCAGGATCTCAACCACCTGCAAGCAGGAAGTCCTGCTGACAGGCCTCCAGGCCATCATGGAACATTCTGTGTTTCAGTTTTGGACTTCTGAGTGAGAACTCAGATCTCAGCTCCTGATACACACTGATATTCTTTTTTTTTTTTTTTTTTTTGGTTTTTCGAGACAGGGTTTCTCTGTTTAACAGCTCTGGCTGTCCTGGAATCGCTTTGTAGACCAGGCTGGCCTCGAACTCGCAAAGATCCGCCTGCCTCTGCCTCCCAAGTGCTGGGATTAAAGGCGTGCGCCACCACCGCCCGGCTCACACTGATATTCTTAAAAAGATGTCGGTATGCTATTGAACAGAATGAAGCTACAGACGGTAATAGTGTGCTACAGATTTCAGAAGTCTAGAATAGGGCTCCTGCACACACGCATGCACGCACACACACACAGACACAGGGAAGAAAGAAATTTGAATATTTTCCCCATAAACAAGTGATGAATCTTTGAAGAGTTATGTTTACCCTGATTTGAACATTGCATAATGCACGCATGTATTTTAACCTCATATGTAATAAATGATACCCCATTAACATATACAATTTTATGTTTTATGCATCAGTCAAAAGTTAATTTAAATAAAAATGAATATATCTGTGTGAACATATACAAAGCTATGTGCATTGTACACATATTTTGCATAGATGTATGAATATAAACACACATGAGAAGACATGCAGCAAAGATCTCCAGAGAGCCTCTTGTGCACAGGAACAGTGCCATATGTATGTAGTGCAGTGTTCCTTTCAGTGTGGGTACAGTGGTTTTAGAGAATGGAAAGTCTGTGCATCTTTGCCATTTTATCCCATTAGAACTGTCAGTCAGGGACAAAGGATTCCTGCTGTGGTCTAGCCTCCCTATCTGACAAATGATCAGAAAGAGAAAGCGGGCCTCCAGGTGAGCAATGTCTGGTACCACGTGTAGGACAGGGCAGTCTCTCATCCCATCCCAGGCATTTGGACCCTGTGAATGCTGCTGAAGCTCTGCCCAGTGGCAGCCGCTTGCTCAGGTCCTGCTGAGATGCTTCCACTTAAGCTGGACCATTCCTGTTCCACACAAACACTACTTCTCATGACCATGAATGTTCCAGTCATGCTAGCCAGTCCTGAGGGACCAGAAAAGAAATGCTCAAGCAATAGGCATGGTGAAACAGCCAATAGGATCCTCCACCTATCCCCAACCCATGCAGACCTCTCACAACTTTCCGCCAGGTAGAGCTTTCCTACTTCCACACCCTCCAACCCACTCCCCCATCCATCCATGCGTGAATCCATCCGTCCATCCCCATCCATCCCCCCAGGTAGTCAAAACCCATTTTCCTTTTTTTTCTTGTCTATTATTTATCTACTACATACATACCAGACACTCAGTCACCAACTAAGGTGATGAACAAGATGACAGACAGTCATCCCTAAAGGAGGATAACCAACCATGCTCTCATCTTTTCAGAGGCAGACTAAACTTTAGGGCAAGGAGCCTGCAGTGATGGACCTGTCTCAGGGCTAGGGGGGAATGAAGAAAAGACAGACACAGAAAAGCTGGAGGCAGGCAGACTGGGCTCTCTGTTAGAAAAACTGTAGCACCCTAGAAGCTCCGTGTGCTTATTATAGAGAGGGAACAGATAGATGGGGTTATTGCATACAGATGAACAAGGAGGCGGGGCTTATGGTGCACAGCTGGGCCATCTCAGTAGGAGCAGTCTTCAGGCCATAAATATCAGGGTGGGAGCAGAGACCCCAACCAGGCTGTGAGGGCAGGTGTGGGAGCCCCCAGTGGCTGCACGCAAGAGAAGGGTCTGTGCAGCAATTCCACAGCTGCTGACGCAGGACACCAGTGCCAAGGGGCTGGCCCTGGAAAGGAGAAAGCCTCTGTAGACCTATGCAGACTGATGTGCCATGCTTGTTACTAAATCATCTGGTTGACTCCGAGTTTTAAAATACAATTCCCAGGCTCCTGCCATCTCCTATGCGGCAGCAGCTGCTGCTACAACTGGAGACTTTCCTCATATACTGTTTCCCCTGACTACCCCATGTTAGATGTACTCAGGGGTCTTCTTCCCAGGGCAAACCTGTTGGAGTACCCCCTCCCCCCCGCCCCAGCTTAGACTACACTCCTAAGCCTCCATGTTGCTCTCTACCCTCAGCCCAGTCTGGTCTGTTGCAGGTTGTGACTCTATGCCATACCTGTGTACTGTTCCCACCTCATCCAGCCACCCGACTTGTCCCCTTGGAGTAGCCCCAGGGATCTCCTCTTGGTGCCCCTGCTATGCTCTTGAGCCTTCCAGCCTCACTCTCTGATGAGAATTCTCCCATAGGAGCTCTCCTGGAATGCTTGAGCTGTGCTCACACTTCAGTTCATTTCTGCCTGCATGTTGGCTCAGGAGGATTCTTGCCTCGCCTGTTTCCAAATCACAGCAAAAAGCTGGAGGAGGAAGAGGAGGCAGCAGCTTCGATGTGGCATAACGAAAAAGATGATGACTTCAAAACAGCTGGATGCCAATCACACCTCTGCTACCATCACAAGAGCCCACAAAAGCCCATTCCCTCATGTGGAAATGGGGCTGGATCCTGCACATCTGGAAGTGACTGAGAATCCAGTGTCTACATCTCAGACTGCAGGTGCTTTTCCTAGGCTGGTGTTGGGACCAAAGGCTGCACTCATGGATCTGCTGTATTTCCATGCTATGTATCTCTGGGTATACAGTTACGGCTTCATCAATGCAGACAACCATGAAGCAAGGCTGAGGCCTGGCAAGGGCAGGCAGGCAGTTCTGCTGAGGCACCATTGGAAAGGTGGAAGACCACAGTGAAGAGTGGAACAGCCTCCCCCCGAGGACACTTGCGGAGGGGAGGAGACTGGGAAGGCACCAGCAGGGCCTACAAACAGCACCACAGCCTTCCACCAGCCACAGATGTTGCTGGACAGTTTGCTTGACCTGAAATGCCCAGCAGACAGCCTGGAACAGAAATCGGGCTGCAACACAAGCCAACGCACATAGGGAGCCAGAGCTGTCGGCCAGCTCCCTGAGCCTGGTGGGGCTGTGTGGAAGAGTCTGCACATGTGGGTAGGTAGCCTTTGCGTATGCTACAGCTAACTTGTTCCCTGGGCTGCTGAAAACCCCAACAGGTAGCTCCTCCCCTCCCCAGTGCAGGACATGGTTGTATAGGAGACACTGGAGAAAGGATACAACCGGGGAGCAGGCAGGGGCCTATGTGTCCGGGCCTATCTTGGGATGTGAAGATGGAGACCTAGAAAGTTGTTCTGAGCTTCCGCTTTTCCCTCCTCTGCTTTCACAGCCCAGCCAGGATCTGAAATGGCAGACTTAAGGCTTACAGCATTAACCCCAGACCTGAAGCCTCCTTCCTGGCCCCAGGGTGGGACCAGTTGCATGGTCCCTGCCCAAGAAGGGTGACCACCATCTTCTCTACATTGGCTAAGGCAGACAGACCCAGGCTGGAGTCCAGATCCTCATTCCAAGTTGGCACTTGGCCTGAGCTGCAAAATCCAAACTCACTCCCGGCAGGAGGGCAAGGCTGAAGCACTCTGGGCACAGATGGGCCAGGAGAGCTTCTGCCCTTCACACCACCCCTGCCGTCTACCCAAGGCCCCATGGACAGTATCCAATACTCAGAGGGTCTCTGCTTCCTATCAGAAGCTTGAAGCCATAGCAAGCAGATCCTAAAACAATGTCAAATCTGAGAACAATCTTTCCCTTCTCTCCCAGAGAATTGTGCCAAGCCTAGCCACAACACGGCAGATCAGGAAAACGATGCCGAGAGGGAAAGGTCAGGCAGCCGGACCTCCTGAAGCTGGGAGCAGGTGGCTGCTGGAGCCAGAGGGCCAAGTGGCTCACCTCACAGGCACAGGTAGGTAGCAGTGACTGCAGATCATGGGCCCTGGCTGCTGGTGCCGAGCAGGCAAGTGTGGTCCCCCACTGTAGTGGCTGGGACACTTCAGGTCAATGCCTTAGCCTATATCCTCACTGGCTAGTTTTGTGTGTTAATGTAGAACCCAGATAGCTGCTTTCAGCCCTAGCCCTTAGATGGAGCCACCACTTAGGGAACCAGCATTTACAAAGCCCCTACTGTGTGCCTGTAAGCGCCATGTTATCACTCTTCTTGACATGGTCCTCCATGCAAGCACTTCTAACAGTAGCCCCTCTTCACAGATAAGGACATCAGAGGCCCCCGTGATTGAGCAGAGGCCAGGATGCCTCACTAGAATTCCTTGTCTGCCTACCTCTCCATACGCCTTGGAAGCATGCTCTCTCTGATGTAGGCACAACCCTGACCTCCTGGGAAATCTGTGACCCCAGAGCCCACCACCCATGAGAATGGGTGTCTGTGTCTAAGTGCCTATCTCCAGTGAGGACGTCAGAGGCCTGTGTCCTAGGCCAAAGTGAAGGCCGAGTGGCTTGAGCCCACTGTGCCCAGTGGAAATGCCTCATGTACAGTCTCTTTAGGGCCCCCCCCCCCCGGGTTCCATGACCCACATCACATCTCCTGGGGGAACAAGCCAAGCCTCTCCCAGTCAGTTTTCTGTCACTGTAACAGCATACCTGAGATTTAACTTAGAAAGTGTTCATTCGCAACATAGTTTTGAAGGTTCTGATCCACAAGCTGTAGGACCCATTGTTTTGGGTCTTTGAGTGAATCACACATCATAGAGAAAATATTGGCCAGAGCAAACTGCTTGCCTTGTACCAGAAAGTGGAGCAGCAGGAGGAGAGAGGGGCTGAGGTCCCACAACCCCATCAAAGACATGCCCCATGCACCTAAGAGCCTCCCATGGGCTCGCCACTTCTTAAAGGTATCACAGCCTCCCAAAGTGCCACACTGGGGACCAAACCTTAACACATGGGCCTTTGAGATCCAAACCAGAGCATGGGACGACCACTGTAGGAAATGTGGGTCTTTGAGATGACAGAAAGATGGACAAAGCTGGATGAGAAACCCAACCATGGTGTCTAATGAAAAAGTTTCTCAAATGTAGGTTTTCCTGGGCGAGTCATCCATACAGCTGTGATGACCTCCGGCAGAGGCTTGCCCATACCATCGTCACTTGCTGATGACAATGGGTACATTAAGGGACAGAATAATCTTGATGGAAAAGCTTAGAAATGGCCACCAGACCTTTGACAGCACTTGTGCCTATGGTGAACCTGTGGGCTGTGTTTTCCCTGTGTAACAATAGTTAGGATGCATCGGGGAAGTAAACGAGTTTCTAATCTGAGGGGAATTTAAATGTGTGAGGAGTTGTGTGTTCCCCAGCATTCTGTCTGACTGTGGTCCTAGAAGCTTCTCCATGGCTCTGGCCATGTGCTTGTGTCTGACATCTACTGACTTGGAGGTCAGCTCAGAGCAGGAGATAACCTGGTGTGCGGTGGGTGTGGAGGGGTTGGATCTGGGCAGGTTCAGGGTCACATTCCATTCCTCTCCAATCTCAGTCAAAATCTCCTCAGCTATCCCATTAGATAGTGTGCCCTGTCTTCACAAATTGTGAAAATGCCAGGTCTCACTCCTGGAGCCTGGAGTCTTCAGGCTGGATTTCTGTTTTCAAGGCAAACAGGTACTATGTGTGTATATCGGGGGCTGAGGGGCCGTATGGGAAGAGAGTTCCACCAGCAGGAATGTGGTCTTGTGCAATGGAGACTTCCTCTCCATGAAATGTTGAGATGATCTTGCCCACCTGCAGAACCCTGCAGCGTGTGAGGAGATGCTAGTGTGACAGGAAGACTCTCAGGTGACTCTCAATGACCCCTGCCTGCAACCCAGAGCTTCATTTCTACTAAGTGGAATAGGGCCACTGTCATAGGGTGTCACTTCTAAGGTCAGTAGTCCACAAGTTTACTCCCCTCAGAGCCCTCGCTTGGGAAAAGATCAGCAGAGACCATGTTTTGGGCACTCAAGGAGAGGGGCAGTCCAGTTGCGAAGAACTGACTGACATCTGCAGCCACCAACCACCAAGGATGAGAACCCTGCCAGTGGCAGAGAGGGAGAGACAGAAACAGACTCCCTAGCCCCAGAGGAGCCTGGAGAGCTGGCCCAACATCTCCACTGAGATCTTGTATGTTCCTGAGAGTTCCTGCTTGACCCTTCATGCTAGACCTTTCTCTGACCCAGCAGCCCTCACAGCAGTCCATTAGGATGTCAAAGTGACATATAAAATGGCTCCCTGCGTCTTTGGGCTCCATATCCACAGACTCAACCACCTGTGCATCAGAAACATTGAAGGGAATATTGCATCTGGACTAGCATGTACAGACCCTTTTCTGATGGCCATTCCCCACCCTGCCCCCCATAACGGCATCGTGACTGTGAACAGCACTTGCAACTTCTTAGCTTTAGTTATAGAGAGATGACTGAAGGGACACAGAAGGGAGTGCTCAGGTCACATGCAAATAGTATGCCATCTTTAAGTCTGTCTATAAAGATCTTGAGCACCTCAGATTTGGGTGTCAGGAGGAGTTCCTGAATCCAGTCTCGTGCAGATATAGAGGGGATGAATGGACTTCCCTCTGAAGGATGAAGATTAAATAGATTATTGATTCCTTCACAGGTAACAAAGACAAACGCTCAGCTCTGAGGCAGGCCTCTGCTGGCTTGTGGCAGGTCTCTTGTGATGTTCTGGGGGCATCTTCCATAAAGCACTGGCAACCTCAGGGTCACCTTGGCTTTTGCTGTCTCAGCTCTCCCCACTGGTGCAGCCCTGGCTAATTTTCTATAGATAGTGAGGCCCTCTGCCTCTGGCTTGCTTTCAGTCTCTGCCTGGCCAATCTGGCCTGCAACCCTCAGAGGCACCAGTTAATCTCTTATGCTCCAAATGTTCCCGACTCTGAGCGCCTCAAGGGGATAGGAGACAGTAAGCTTCCTCCTCTCCACATCCCCTAAAATCTGCCACAACTGGGTGGATGCTGGCTGGCCAGCAGGGTGTCAAGCTGTTGCTCTGGGGTGGATGCAGTGGAGACATGAGCCCCCTGTGAAACTCATGTTGAATTGAATTCACAAGGAGATGGTGTGGAGAAGTAATGGGACCTCTAAAAGATGTTTGGGCCATGAGGCCCCCTTCTTCTCTGGGGTTGGATTAGCCACCTCAAGAGCAATTGTCACAAGTGAGGCTGTTGGTTGTGTGAACTTACTTATCCCATTTTCCACCATGAGATGTTAGCATGGGGCCTTTGTTGTGCTAAAACACGCTGGAAAAGGGCTTGCTGTGTAAGCATGAGGACCTGTGTTCTTGTCCACATGGTGACAATACTTGTAACCCCAGTGCTGGGGAGGCAGAGACAAGAAGATTCCTAGGGCTTGCTGGCCAGCCACCGTAGTCTAACCTGGGAACACTGGGTCCCAGTGAGAGACCCTGTCTCAAAAAGCAAGGGACTAGCACCTGATGAAGGACAACCATTTGACCTCTGGCTTCTATGTGTAAGTGCATGTGTCACTCTCGTAAAACATAAACATGAACACACACACACACACACACAAACACACACACACACAAACACACACACACAAACACACACATACACACACACACACACAAACACACACACACAAACACACACACACACAAACACACACACACACAAACACACACACACACAAACACACACACACACAAACACACACACACACACAAACACACACGAGAGAGAGAGAGAGACAGAGAGACAGACAGAGAGAGACAGAGACAGAGACAGAGAGAGAACAAATGAATATATCATACTCTTAAGACTTCCTGGTCTCAGTAACTACAGGTCAAAACATATCTATTCTTTATAAACTATGCAGTCTCGGTATTCTGTAATAACAACAACATAAAACAGCCTAACATCCTCCAGGCTAGTGTCTCTCAGAGGCAGCTAGCCTGAGAGCCCAGTTGTGGTAGGTTTTAGGGGCTGGAGGAAGCTTACTTCTCCATATTCTCTCAGTGCCCACAGAGTCAGAAGCAGAGAGATCTAGGGCACATCTGAGGACAGTTTCAGGAACCTAAGAGTCTAGCTGAATGACCAGTGAACGTGTCACTGTGAGCATGTGTCCCTGCCTCTGAGGGTCGCAGGCCAGAATGCCCAGGCAGGGACTAAAAGTGGGCCACAGCCTCAGGGAGCCCCTACTGACCAAGACAGTATCCTCTGGGGGTCACACCTTCCCAGAAAGTAGGTAGATTGTGTGGGGTTGGGGTTCAGCAAAGGCAGAAGCTGGACTGCGTCATGGTCAATTACCAAGGGCTCCATAGCTGGAGTAGCACTCACAGTGTCTCACGCTGTAGAAAAAAAGACTGAAGTTTGTACATATAGCCATTTGTATGATTTGGGCTGCCCTGGAAATCCCTTTGTGAAGGAGGCAGCTCTCCTCAGTTAGGGTAATTCCCCAGAGGGTTGATGACTCCAAGACACCAACCTGGAAGATCCAAGACTTTCCAACCTCTCCTTCCCCGAGACCATAAGTGGCATGATTCAATCCTGGAGGTGGAGGAGGGTTTCAAGAGAACGCGGAGGAAGAGGGAAGGGGGAGGATCTCTCATGCAGCTTCCAGCTCCCAAGCCAGCCCCAGGCCTGCAGAGGCAAGTCCAAGCAGCAGAATCTAGACTTAACTCACCCTGGGGACCATGACCCCCGATGAATGCTCAGTAAAGCTGCTGCAGCACGTGGGCCTTTGTCTTTTCCTTTTCTGCTGCCTCTGGGATGCTCACGAGAGTCTGCCCTAGAGAGTTCTGGACACCTACATCGTAAGGGCCACCAGCCTCCTCAGTTTCTGCCTCAGTTTCCAGCTCCTCTCCAGGAAGAATCAATAGCTCATAGCACCAACAGGAGTCACATCAGCGCTACTGTTACAGTGCTGCGTGATGGTTCACCCCAGAACTTGGTGGCATAGGACAACGCACAGTTACTTAGCTCCCAACTCTGCAGGCTGCTGTCCTGGGCTAAGCTCTCCTTGGCAGTGGTCCTGGCTGTTGACTGATCTAGGGTAGCCTTAGCGGGGGATCTGGGATGCCACTTTTATTTTAGGAGCCTTGTCCACTTTCAGGTTAGTTGAATTGTGTCTATCTGCAGTCCAGGGCCACTGAGGGAGCCCCATTTGCCAGCACTTGTATATATGTTGTATGTTCATGTGATGTATGTGTGTCTGTGGGTGTGGTGTATGTATGATGTATGTGCATACGTGTGTGTTATCTGGGTGGCTAGTATGCATGTGTGTTAACACATATACATGCCCATGTGGGAATGTGGAAGCCAGAGGAGAATGTCTGAGCACCTGTTTCATCCTCCTCCACTGTTTTCCCCTGGGACAGGGTCTTTCCCTAAACCCGGAGCTAGGCTGGCAGCCAGAGAGCCCCAGTGATCTGCTTGTCTCTATATGTCCACAGGGTTACAGGGGAATGGGGCCACACCCAGCCTTTCACATGGGTGCTAGGGACTGACCCCAGTTCTTCATGCTTATACAGCAAGTGCTCTTACCTGCTGACTCATCTCCCCAGACTTGTCAATGCAACTTCAAGTCAATAGTTTCCTTTGTTTTGGGAGAACTTTTTTTTTTTTTTTTTTTTTTTTGCCAACACTGGAATTCAAACCCTAAGGCCTGCTAGGCAAGTGCACCATCAATGAACCGAAGCCCTAGCCCTGCCGATACTTTTAGGCCTCCAGTTGTACCCTACTTGCTAACATACCCTTTGCCAAAGCAAGCCTTGACTATCATGGGCTTAGAAAAGAGAGTCCTGCAAGGGGCTGATGGTGGGTGTGCACACAGGAAGGAAGGGACTGATGGCCCCTGCCCTGAAAGCTGTCAGACGGTATGACATGCTCACCACACTTGTTCTGACATCAGAATGAATGGTCGGGCCAGATTACAATATCACCAGCATCCACCAGGCCCCAGGAGTCCAGAGTAAGCAAAATGCTGAAAGATACTAATTAGCCCTGCGAGGAGCTGACCTGTGTGGATCTTGGTGTGTTACAGCCAAGACTCTGGGGAATGCTCTGGGCAGGCAGTGCAGTAGCCTGTTTCTGGTGATGCCCACAAGGCTGCCTACACTGCATGGCTAGAGGAATGAGGGGCAAAAAGGGCCAAGAAACAGTCTTCCCTGGGCCCTTTCCCAGGCTGGGCTCTTGGTGGTTGTACAGCAATGTGGTGGGCAAAAACATGACAGGGACAAATAATCCAGTTCCCCTCTGGCAGGTTTCTGTGACCTTTCTCAGTCTGATATCACCAAGTCCCCACCTCAGGCAAATATAGTCCTGCTGATCCCTGCTGCATCTCCATGGTGGGCCTCTGCTTAAAGGGTTTCTTCTCCCCTCTCCCTGCCCCCACCCACCCACACATACACAGTACTAATGTGAGAACAGGCTGCCAGGAAGATCCACCTCTTGATTAATCCACAGTTCTGGGCCTCAATGTGCTGCCTGGAGGGCATTTGGTCTTGGCCATATTTGGGAAGACTGAGGCCCAAGGCTTTAGCTGTGGTCAAGGTGCCTGAGGCCCCATCACTGGCTAGTGGACATACTGGTCCTGGTTCTGGCCCTGTTGCTAGGTAGTACTGCCTAAGCCTTCCAGACACCATTTGTCAGAGAAAGAAATCACAAGGAAATAACACATATAGGCACACATGAACACATATATAGACACATATACATACATATATACACATACACACACACACACACAGAGAGAGAGAGAGAGAGAGAGAGAGAGAGGAATTAATTTGATGAAGTCTCCATTCCTACCAACATCAAGAATAGCATTAGTAACAACAGCGCAAAGCTTGATTTCATGAGTTCATCTCACAAATGATGAATTTGGTCCTCCCACTATGCCTCTGACCTCAGAATGCCTTTCATTTCACAGATGAAGAGACCATGGCATGGGGACACTTGACAATTGGCCCAAGGTCAAACTACTAACAGCAGAGCTGTGGCTAGAACCCAGGTTCCCTGGCAGTCCAGGCCTGGAGGACTTTTCTGTTGGAGAAGATTGGACCCTCCCTGGGGCAGAGGTGGAGTGTGCTGATCCTGGGGGCATCTGTGTGGCTACTCTCCTCCTCTGGTCTTGAAGCCCACTGTCCTCAGCCCCAGTGCATCATTTTAAAGGGGATTTGGGAGGGACAAGCTAAGTCTTTATGCATGTCTGTCAATCCACATTAACCTTTCTGTAGCATCAACTTGCAGCAGCAGTGTCAGTCTTTGAGTCTCAGTGGCTAGTCACAGAGGAGGTTTGCCAAACAAGCAACCCAGCTCCTGCTCCCCTGAGATCAAAGAAGCCTCAGTTTATTAAGGTGTAAAACGATAAGGAAGCTTGCTCTCACCGATGTCTGTGCCCGTTGTTGTTGTGGACTTGAGGAGTGGCTTTATGCAGTGGCTCTGGTCTGACTTCTCAGTGACGCTTTCCTTTCCCATCCCTAACTGTATTGGCTTCATCTTCAGCCTGGCTCCTCTCGTGGTAGCAGACGTTGCAAGCTTCACACCCACGTGCCTAGGGAACTGAAGGTACTGCTTTCTAGGCTCCCTCTTAAGGGCAAGGAATCATTTTCTCATCTCACCATCTTAAACTGGGCTGAGCACTTCCACTAAGTCATTGGAGAACCAATTCTGCAGCCCAAGTTAATGTTCTGTGCTTACTGGCACAGGTCTGTATTCCTCAACCCATTGCAGGGTCCAAGCTGACGGAAACCAGCTGAGCCTTAGCGCGGGGCTGCTAGGCAGGCCTGGAGAAGGGTATCCACACTGATAGCCCTCAAACAAATAGGCAAAAAAAAAAAAAAAAAAAAAAAATTTGGGGGTCAAAAACCAGAGGAGGTGTTTCAGAAAGGAAACAAACCCCAGAAAATGAAACCTTGTCTCCCAGAGTGATCTTGTGTCTCAGGGAATGTTGGTTACACAGGGCCATATCCTGATCCTGGCTCCTCTGTGAGGTGTCCTGGATGACTTTGAAACCAAAGCCAGAGTCAGAGGGCTGAGGTGTGGGAGACACAATAGGAGGGGCAGGAGAGGGACTCCCTGGCCTTCTGACAACTTGCTGGCTGGGTGTGACAGTGTCACCCCCTGCTGGGGGCACCTTCCTGAGCTTTCTTGGGGCTTTCAAGAGTCTTGTGAACTTGGGGCCTTTGTACCTGTTATGACTTGAATACAAAATGTCCCCCTCATATTCACAGGATCATAGATTGAGGCTTGACCTTCAACTGCTGGGGCTATTTTGAGAGGTTTTGGACTGTCTGAGAGGTGGCAGATATTCCTTTGGGGTGTCTTATCCCTAGAGCTCTCTCCCTCTCCCTCTCTCTCCCCCTCCTATCCATCATAAGAGAAACAGCTGTGATCTGCTACACACTTCTGCCAGCAAGATATTCTACCCCCTAATAGGCCCTGAACATGGAGCCAAGTAACTAGAACTGAACCTTTTGAAACCCTGAACCAGCACGAGTCCTCCCCAAAGCTGTTCCTTCAGGCACTTCTTATTCATTCATTCATTCATTTATGTGCGTTTGTTTGCTTGCTTGTTTTTAAATTTTATTTATTTTTGGTTTTCCGAGACAGGGTTTTTATGTGTAGCCCTGGCTGTCCTGGAACTCACTATGTAGACCAGACTGGACTCAGAATCACCGAGATCCACCTGCCTCCACCTCCTGAGTGCTAGGATTAAAAGCCTGCACCACCCACCCACCCCTGCATCCTGCATCCCCCCACCCTCCCACCCCTGTCCATCAGTCATTTTGTAACAATGATGCAAATGTAACAAATACAATACTCACTGACTTTACATTGTGTGAAGCCTAAGCCTTCTGCCTGACTCCCACCTGAGTGAAGCAGCCCTAAGTGAATCAAGAGCTGTCATGGAAGTTGGGGGCTGGCACCTCACTCACTCCACCTCAATGGGTAGGCAAGCTCACACAGCACGAGGATGAGCCCTGAGGCCTTCCCACTAACAGCCCTGTGTGGGAAGTGTCTGCAACAAAGCCCTTTTAAGAAGGGAGCTGGTGTGAAGCGCCAGCTGCCCATGTTCTCAGTGAGGCTCTACACGGCGACTCCAGATGTGCTTAAACAAGGCACCTCTTGCACAGCGGGAACACAGAGTGGAACAATCTACAACTCAGGAGTCTGGGCTCCTCTACACCCTGCATGGTACTCTCCAGGGTGCTGTGACTGTCCAGTTCATGTTCCAGCTGTCACCCAGAGTCAGTCAACAGTTCTAAGCCAGTATGCAGGGTCCATTTCCAACATGAAATCCAAAAAAATGGGGATCTGGGGAGATGGCTCAGTTGGTAGGAGTGTTTGCTAAGCAAGTATGAGAACCTGAGTTCAAACCTCTAGCACTCATGCAAAAGGCTGGGTCAGTATGGCTACATTCATGCCTGTAATCTCAGCGCTGGGACAGGGACAGGCTTGCTGGTTGACAGCCTCACTATAGCTTCAGTGAGAGACTCTGTATCAGAGAAATAAAATTGTCAATGATAGAGCAGGTCTCTGACATCCTCCTCTGGCCTCTGTGCAAGAGCCTGCACGTGTGTAACCTCATTCACACAGGCACATATGCTACACACACACACACACACACACACACACACACACACACACACGAATATTGAACAAATGGGCCTTGTTTCTTCTTTAAGTGACCTCATTACCAAAGCGATCAGCGATCGTGTTGTGGTTTGGAAAGAGCAGCATTTCCTGGCCAGGCTCAGGCCAAAGTCAGCAAGTGCTAGTGGGCTCTGCACTAGTGGCAGCCCAGAGGAAAATGCTTATCCTTAGGGCTTTATCTCAGCAAGGCCCACTAAATTCTAGTATGTAGGATACAATATATACATATGTATCATATATAATATTATATTTATAGCATATATATATATTCAACCTTATAAAAATAGAGACCTAAGCCATAATCAACCAGTGAGGCTGAGTCTGGCCAAGGGCTGCAGCTGGGGGTGAGTGCAGCATTAACATAACAATTCACGTTTTTAGTCTTTGCAAGTTCTACACCAGACCACAGAGGGCAGAGGCCTGTCTGCACAAGGAGATATGGTACAATATCTGACCTTGTTTGGGCCTAAAGGCCTCTAAGGAACTTGTCCCAGCACTTAGAGATGCATCAAAGCCAAATGTCTCCAAAAACTGGGCCTCGAGCCACCAGGAGAGGAAAAGAGGCCATGGACTTGGCAGGTGTGTGTCATCTGAGTGGAGGCTGGATCCAGGCCCTGGGGAGTGGATCGCACTGAGGAGAGGACAAAGGCTCTCCTATACCACACAGCATCCTGACCTCACTCAGCACCATGTCTATGAAGCCATACACTTCATGGCTGAGCCCCCCCCCAGAGGAAGGATCAGGGAGGAGAGGAGAATTTGTGGCTGATGAATGGAGAGGTCGGGCATTTCTATTACTCCCATTCCTGTAGCACCTCTTGCCCTCCACGCTTATAAGACGAGGAAATGAGGAACGAGTAGCCCAAGGGGCTCAGTGTGGACACACTCTCTCTAAATGCGAACTGGTGACATTAGTCCTCCAGACCAAGGGTGCATCTGGCCCTCAGAGTCAGAAGAACATGAGGGTGTCAGTGTGTGGGAACCGGAGCATGTCACCTCCAGAGTTGGCCTCTCTTGACTCGAAAGATGGCTCAGCCTTCCTTCTTCCATTCTCCAGTTTCAGAGAACCTCGGAGGAGCCCTTGGGAACTTGAGTTCAGGGCCATAGGGAAGGCAGACTCAGGCAGTGCTGCGCAGAGAGAGGCAAGTGCCTGAGTCTCAGATCAGGCACAGTTTGCAGCAACTCAGAGCCTGTTAGCCTGACCCGCGGCTCCTTTGATTACAAAGAGAAATGGGACCTTAAAGTAGCTGTTACTTAATAACTTCAGGTTTCCAAGGTAGATAAAAATCTCTCCAGCATGTTTGGCCCTGGGGTATAGACATCAAAGGGTGCTGGTAGAGCCCTTGGGTGGCCACTTGATTCCATCTCCTCTCCCTGAGTCATCACTGGTCTGTGGCTAGAATCACCCTGCTCTCCGCCTCCCCACATTTGTCTTTATGGCACTAGAGGTACAGCTGGGGTGGCCAAAGGCAGTGTGTCTGCGTGGGGTGTGCTTCCATACACACCTGCAGACTTCTTAGCTCTGATGTTGAGGGATGCATGAACTCTCTCACCCCTAGACAGTTGACAGGAACCAGAGAGAAGGGCCAGCCTAGGTCTGACCACCCATGCCTGGTGCATCCAACCATGTTGGCCTGTCTTTGTCCCTACAGGGCCATCTGTAGGGATCCAAAGCTTCATGGGAGCAGCATGAATCCCTGAGCTGGTATGGGGTCACAGAAAGGACATCGAAGTTGCCAAGAATGGGGCTAAATTCAGGTATCTGGTTTGGAATTGTGGGAAAGTGGGACCCACCTTTAAGACAATCTGCTATTTGCCTTTTTTGTATGTGAAGAACTCTGGTTTTCATCAGGAGGACCCTTTATTTTTAAGGCATTAAGCACATCTGGCATTACTAATCCCAGCACACTGAAACCACAGAGCAGCAGCATCTGGGAGCCCCAGAACCCCGGAAGGCCCCATGGGGACACCTGGGAAGTTGACCACAGCTTCCAGAGGAAGGACTCAAAATCTCTTCACAAGCTTCTGGCCCATAGGCAGCCTCAGCATGAAGACAGCTTAAAAATTTTATTTTGCAGCAAATTTAGGATCCAAGATTATTTTCCTAAATCAGAAGACAGGGAGGTGGCGTCACTCCACATCTATAAGAGTCACTTTAAGTTGGGGAAGCAGAGCCATCCCTCTGACAACAGCTATACTTTCTCATTTCCCAGGAAGGAGCTTAGGTGCCCTGAGCCCTCTGAGAATATGGCCTTCAATTTCTTCAACCACAGCTTGCCTAAGGGTGGTTAGGGTAGACATGGTAATATCTGGAGGAGGATGGGGACTAAGACTCCAGGAGAATCTTCTCCAGAAGGGGCCGTGTCGACACCCTTGCCCTGTAGGCCAGGGACACAGTCTGTAATAGTGTACATGTTTAATGTCCATGGCCTTGTGCTAAAGGCTTGGTCCCCAGAGTAGGGCTTTCAGGAGATAGTAGAACCTTTAAGAAGTAGGGCACAGTAGGGGGTCCTTAGTACAGTAGAGACATGCCCTTGGAGAGGACTATGGCCAACGGCTCCTTCCTTTTCCTCATGTTTCCTGTCCACAGGGTGAAAAGCATTGTCCCACCATGTGCTTCCACCACAGTGTGCTGCCTCACCACAGGGCCAAAGCAACAAGGTCAGCCAGTCACAGGCTAGAACCCTCAACTCTGTGAGCCAAAATGAGCCCCTTTCCCCCCTTTCTAAGTAGGTTATTCAAGGTATTTTGTTACAGTAACAGAAAGTTATGCTATGGGATCATGAGGGTGAAACACAGACATTCCTACTGTTTGACTTACTTTCTCATTTGCTTGCTTCATCTATTCATATGCCTGATCTTTTGAGCTACCCTTACTAAAAAGTAAGGTTTTCTTATGTATAGCCCCTTTCCCAAGGTCCTGTTTCTTCAACAATCTCTTAAATTCCCACTAGCTTTTGCTGTATTTGACTTATAGTCTTGGCGGTTCTAGCCTGTGATTTGGTGTCCCTGTTGCCCTCTCAACAATCCCACCCTGAAGATCTAATTTAAAAAAGTCATTTTCTTTAATGTGTATGGGTGTTTTACCTGTATGTATATCTGTGCCTCACTTGCATGAAGTGACCACAGAGACCAGAAGAGAGTGTTCGGAGTCCTTGAACTGGAGTTAAGAGTTGAGAGTTGCTATGTGGGTGCTGGAAATCAAACCTGAGTCCTTTGCAAGAACAACTGGTGCTCTTAACCGCTGAGCCATCTCTCCAGTCCAGACTCTGTCCATTTCTTACCACATCTGGTCATATTTGTCTTCTCTCAGTCCCAGAACATTTCCAGTGTCCTCTTGCCTCAGAGCTGCCCACCACAATGTTCTTCTGTCTGGAACATTCTTCTTTGCTCTTCTCCTATCTGACAGCTTTGCATCTTTCAGACGCCCTGGCCACATCTGCCCTTCTCAACTCCCCCTTCCTGGGAACTTGTGTTCATGTGGTCTGCTTTTGTTACAGTCTGTTTTTCACTTGAGGACAGGCTCCAGTTCTGTACTGCTCACTAGAGTCCCAGAGTAAATTTTAACCTTGAATCTTTTGCAACCAGGCTGTGAAATTTTAGCTTCAACTCCCCCATGTCCTTTGGTCAATGTGGGTGTAAATATCCCTCCTCACAACAATTTCTCAGGACTGTAACACAGCAGCTTTTATTATTTTTGTACTTAATTATACACTCTAATTATTTTTACCTTACTTAATACCTCTACCTCCCTCTAACCTTCTTTCTCTCCCACCTAGTGTTGAGGGGTTAGAAGGAACAAGGGTTAGAAGGGATGTTCTCTTTGAGGTATTTCCTGCTGATTAGGGTCATTGGGTTCTTTAGGGGCAATACCAATCTCAGTAGTCACAATATCCAGAAGTCCTGCAAACCAGCAAACCAGGACACAGCAACAGGAAAAAGCAGCAGAAGTTTGGGGGAACACGGAGCAGCAACCTCTTTCTTCTTTGTATTCCCTCTCTTTGTTCTTTGTAGTGGTCTCTTTTTCTTCTTTATAGTGCCCCTCTTCCTTTTTTTGGAGCCCCCTCTTTTTCTTCTTTATAGCATCCCTCTTTCTTCTTTGTAGCCCCTCCTTTCCTGGGGTGGGCCTCTGGTTTTTTACCCCTCAAATCCTCAACTCAGCTGGCTAAGCCACGCCCACCGCTGACAGCTCATGAGGCACTTAATAGTTTATACCTGTGGCCTTACTGAAGCAGCCTCAACCTGGGATTAAACAAAAACATTCTCATAACTTTTTTTTTAAATAAACAAAACTGTTGTTACCACATAGGACTGCTTTGGAAAGATGACATTCCTGTGTAGGTACACAGTTCTGCTTGGTGGCCCAAGCCATGGGAAACTGTGGCTTCCTGCTGGCATTTGGATCCACACACACAGATCTGCCCCGCCTCACACAGGGGCCTGGCAGGAAGAGGAGGCTGATACCCTAGAGAGGGCTGGGTGGGTGCTGGTTTTGGCCACCTCCCCTGGGGGCGCTGTTTTCCCACAACTCCCCCCACCAGCCTGGCCCCACTTGCAGGTCTCTCCACAAAGCTCACCAAGGCACACTCTGTTTCCCCATGGCTTTCTGGCAAGTCACGATTTCACAGGGATGGTGTCTGGAGTGAGATCTCCCTCCTTCCCTTGCTGACACACTGCCAATCTGTAAACGTTGTTTTGGTTTTCCCTTTGTTGTTTTGATGCTGTGAAGTCGGCCTCGTTAACACCAGGTGCTGAAAAATGAAAACTTATCTACAACCATCAGCATCATCAAAGCAAGGTGGGGTAGGATAGTTTCAACTAGTCCCATGTGTCCTGAGGGCATCTGGCCTCCCGTCAATTCCTCTCTCCCTGAGGGGCACAATACTACCCACCCAAGCCCAGTGCAGCCGCCTCAGCTTTGCTCAGTGAAGTCTCACGTGATGTGCACAGGAAGGAGCTGGCATTTCTCCGCTAAGGGTGTATCTTCTGCTTCCTGCCGCTGGACTGTGAGGCGGCGCTAAGAATAGTATTTTTTTCTGGTAGCAGAGTTTTAACCACCTAGAAAGCTTAATTAAGCTTTCCCACTGCATTTTTTTAATTGAATTTGTAGCAAGAGAGTATTTTTAGGACCGAGGTGATTATTTCATGTAACAGATACATGTCTGGATATTCTTAACCTCTATGTAGGCCAGAACAGCTAGAGAGCAGGCTGGATGAGTCTGAGAGCACAGTGCTTGCTTCTCAGACACGACATCACCAAGACAGTTATTTATTCTATTCATTCATTATTTATGCCCTCAATTCTTTTTCCTAAGCAGAGAGGGGAGGATTTTTCTCTTAATGAACTTGTAGCCAAGAATGGTCTACTAATGAACATGCAATGTACTCAGCCATCATCTCCACCTCCAAGTGCAGGGACTCCAGATGTTCACCCAACCACTCACCTTTGGGAAGGAGTTTTGATTTTTTTTTTTTTTTTTTTTTTAGTGTTGTACAGAGTGGTGGGCCCTCACTAGTTTTAAGTTTTCTTTGATCTGGAAGTGGGGCTCCTTCCCAGATTTCAGCTGCACCTGGAATTTTTCTTGAGTTTCAGAGGAGCCAGGATATCACTTGGCGGAGAATTTTTGTATGGAATGCTGCTTTGAAAAGATGCAACATCAGGACATTTTGCCAGGAGGGAGCTGCAGGTTCAAGAAGCCACATAAGTTAAGCTTGGGAGTGGGCATTGTCTCACCAGCTAGAGTGATGATTCAAAGTTGAGGTAACAGATGGCATATTTTCAAAAGGAAGGCTCCAGTGAAAAACACCACATGAAATGTTCCAAGTAAAATTCCCGGGTTTTCCTGGAAGGTACTTTCTGTACAAGAGGGCTGAGAATTCTTTCAATTTAGGTAATGGGTGCACTGTAGTATGTACTCTGGTCATAATTCCAGGTCAAGGCTGGCCACCTGTTGATGCACAACACTGGGTGCATCCAGCAGAAACAGAGGACGGGATCTATGGAGATGATCTGCATTCCCGTGCAGAGGATTTGGCAAAGGGACCCAAGAGGGATCCTGAGAAGGAGCCCAAGGGTGAGAGGGGGGGGGGGGGGGGGGGCTTGATGAATTGTATTTGTGGAATTTTCCACCTCCTTTGAGATGGGTTTGCCAATTGAGATACATCAGTGAGATCCATGCAAAGATATGGAGCTGGGCAGGAGTGTCCCAGAGGAAGGTGGCATGTGAAGACAACTCCTGAAGGTGGCCACAGGCACATGTACAAATCAAGTTATCTCTTGCTTTCTTTTGATATTGGTGGTATCAGATGATTCTGCTCTTTAATCTCACGTTTCCACACTTTTCTTTAGAGTTTCAGTATTTCTTATGTCTCTTCTTCTGCCAACTATGGCAAATCTAGGGGGGGTTACTTTGTACAGAACCATGCATCATTTCTTCTGAAGTAGCACACAGTATCTTGATTTGGCCTTGTTTCATCGACCTGCAAATCACCACTATCCACTTAGCTTAGCTTCCTACAGAGTAAGCTGAGGTGGGTTCACTTACAGCCCAAACTGTGGTCCTGGTTCAAAGCACCAACATCATCACCATGAGCCTGGAGACAGACTAGTGCAATCTCAGCTGCGGGCAAGGAGCACCCAGCAAGCAAGAAAACGGCATTGAATCCCAGGACTGTGGCTTGGTGG
Source organism: Lophiomys imhausi (assembly GCA_907164525.1). NCBI lineage: Eukaryota > Metazoa > Chordata > Mammalia > Rodentia > Muridae > Lophiomys > Lophiomys imhausi. The sequence continues at coordinate 5,930,176 of CAJQZJ010032551.1, forward strand.
AGGCAGAGGTACCAGCTCATAGCATCTCTTTCCTTATAATTAGATTTTCTTCCACTGTGCACATTGCATAACTTTAAAACAAAAGATAGTGAGGATACATGGGCACTGGAAGACTCATGGTCAATTTTAAGACTTGCCATCTTCTGAAAGTGGTGGTGGTTTTGTTCTCAGCCCTCCACACCCTACTCTCCTCATTCCAATCTCTTCACACTTGTTTGTCTGCAGAGCTCCTTGGCCACCAAGGCTTGGGAAGGCGAGGATACTTTGCGTTTCTGCAGCCTGCCACCCAGCCTCCTTCTGCTGTCTGGATTTTGGTGCCATTTTCTCCTTGGCATTAGTACAGCTCTTTCTCTGAGTTGTTTGTTTGAACTATAGCTAGATCTTAAGTCCCATTTCTCAGTGACCCTGTGAACCATTCTTATTTTGGCCTTACTTCAGATGCAAAGGAACACAGTGAATTTAGCATTAAATAAAGGCTTAATTGATCCCATCACAGACATTTTGTTGTTGCCCTTAATGGGCTGAGCAGAGTCAATTTTGAGAGACCTTTGAGAGACCTCATGGCAGTGGCATGGCAGTCATAGGAACTGAAGTGTACTCTGACTTAAATCATATTGCACGGCTCTACTAAAAAATGGATTTGACATAAACAAAAGGGTAAAAAAATTCCATGATTGCTCTGGTTGCAAAGAGCTAAAGTAACATGTTTAAAACAGCAATAGTCATCCAATGCTTGTTTATTAAAGAATTAATCTGTTTGCCTTCTCAAAGAAATGCAACTGCATAGCAAAAAGGGGGAGGAGCCCGATAGTTCCAAGTACAGTAGAACAAAAAACATATTAGGTTTAAAAATACACTAAATATACAAATACACAGACAATACATTAAACATACATGGTGCCAGGAACTGGTACAATGTTCACTACCTATTAGGTAATAACAACTGACTATGATAGTAAGATATGTCCACCCAAACTAAAGCAGTAACTAGGGTTCTAAGTATTGTCTTCATGGTCTGCTCTGGCCTGAAGAATTGCTTTTATAATCCAAATAAGGCATTTAAATTTGAATTCGAAGTTATGTGAATAAACACAACATTGAGCATCTCCAAAAGGAGACCGGGACTGAGTATATTCCCATCTTGAACCAGAGAGCAGGCTTCCCTCATAGGGAAGCTGCTTTCCTGGATGGTTTAGCTATAGGAGCAGCTCAAAAGCCAGCTTTCTTAGGTACTCTCAAGTAGTAAGCTCTTACTAATGATGTCAGGACAGGAATTTATGTTTTCTCAGAATTCCTTAACAGCCCAGTGAACTGAAAACAAACACATACCTCAAGAGATTTAAGACTCTCTATCCTGTATTTAGAATCATGACAGTTCTGATCCACCCAGTCTTCGAGCTATCACAAAGAGCAGAGTAACTCTTTGGCCTGTGAATCGAACAGTAACTTTGATCCGTATCAGAGAATCACAAAGTGCTTTGGCTTACTTCAAGACTACTTGGTAATATTATGAATATTTAATAATTTTACTGAAAAGATAGGACTTTTAGTAAATAATTCCTCCCTGTACATCTATCTTTGTTCTAAAGAATGATACACTAAAGCAATTCTGGGAATCTAGGTAAAAGGCAAGTGTGATTTCCAACTACTTGAGAGTACTTCTTAGTACTTAATGGTCTCTCACTTGTTCTTAAATACATCAGTTCAGTGTTGTCTAATGTTCAGTGGGCTCTTGAGGGGCCTTTACTGCAATGGTTACTGATGACTCCATAGTGGAATGAGCTATTACAAGGTAGAGCCTAGAGAGAGGAAATGACTCACCAGGCATGTACCTTGGCAGGATGAAGACCCAGGTTCCTTCATCTCTGTTTCCTCGCCACCCAGAGAGAAGCCACTTCCTTTGACACATGCTCTGGCTGCCATGATGTTCTGGAATAGAGCCAGCTGATCATGGGATAAGACCCCCCCGAAAGCCTGGGCTAAAATACAGCTTCCACCTTTGAAATTTTTCTCAGGAGGTGTTTTGTCATAGCGATGGAAATTAACACAACCAGCGAGAACAAAATCTTAGACAAGATGGGCCACTAACACTGTTTCTATTTCCTTTGCACCCAGACATAGTGACAGCAGTTTTATTTACAGCTTCTGGAAGGATTGTTGGACCAGTCCATGTTTTTTAACACACACATAAGGCAAACTGCATCACCAGGTTTGATTAAACTGAGATAAAAAATCCATCTAAGTATATTGGTCTCCAATATATTTACAAGCTTATATAGTGTTCATTATTAGACTATTTTCATCACTCCCCTCCCCTCCAAATTCGATACCCATTATCAATCATTATCCATTTTTCTTTTCCTTCAGACCCTGGAAACCATTAATCTACTTTCCATCTCTATGGATTTGAAAATTTTGGACATTTCCTAAAAACTGACTCATCTGGCTTATGGACTTAAGCACCTGGCTCTTTTCATTACTTTTTATGTAATAATGTGTTTGAGGTCTCCCCGTGTTGTATCATATGCACGTAGCTTATTCATTTTTATGTCTGGATCACACCATACCATATAGAGATACTGCACTTTACTTAACCACATACATGGGCATTAGAGGTGAGTAGAGTAACCCCTTTGAGTAGTTTAGGAGAAAGCATGCACTACTGTCTCAGTTTAGCTATCTGAGGCATCATGAGCCTATTTCCTGTAAATGTTGAGCAGGATTGTATATTCCAACTAGCAGTGCGTGCGGTAGGTATGGTTTCACATCCCCGCCCCCATCATTCTTGTCAACATTACTGTTCACCTTTAAGAAAATAGTGAATGCTAAGTGGTGTCTCCTGGTTCTGACTGCTTCCTGAATGGCCCTGATGGGAATTTCTTTTCACTTGGTTTTGAATGTTTACATCCAATCTTTTCTGGGAAACATTTATTCAAATTCTTTGTCCTTTAGTTGGAAGTTTTTCTTTCTATTGTTGAATCATAGGAGTTCTGAATATTAGTCCATTGATGGCATTTTCCCAATATGCAGATATCCTTCTACTTCCTTGTCACTGTCATTTGAGAAATTTTAAAATTTTGATAAAGTACAAATCATCTTTTTGTTATTCATGTAGCCCAATGCCATGAAGGTTTAGTCCTTCAATTTCTTCTAAAGAATTTTTAGTTCCTAAATTGCAGTCTATGATCCATTTAGGACATTTTTTGGATATGGTATGAGGCTGGGATCTAATTTTATTTTGTTATATGTGACCATTATAGTAGTGTTACTGACTTAAAAAAAAAAAAAGGCCACATATTCCTTCATCAAACTGTCTTGGAACCATTGCCAAAATTAAGTCGATCATAAATATAGAAATTGATTTCTGGAATCTCAACTTTATTCTGCTTACATGTGTTATCTTTGTGCAATTATCACATTGTTATAAATGCTAGCATTGTAGCATGTTTTTACATTGAGAAGTGTGAATCCACTTAAGATTATTTGATATTCAAGATGTTTTGCATTTTATATTAATATAAGTTTGTCTTTTTCTGCAAAAAAAAGTGCATCTAGTATATTGACAAATATTTAACTGAGTTACAAATCAATTTGGGGAGTGTACCATCCTGAGAGTCCTGGGTCCCAGCAGGAGGCACCTACCTTCTTATCTTTAGTTTCTTAAATGTTTTGTGATTTTTTTTTCCCCTCCACATAACATTTTTATTGATCTCTGGGAGTTTCACATCATGTACCCTGGTCACAATCCCTTCCCAGTCCTTCCAAGTCCAACCCTCTACCCCTTATGATCACGACCCCAGAAGTAAAAAAAAAAAGGAAAAAAAAAACCCAGAAAAGCAAGTCCATTCTGTGTCATCTCCATATACTCACTGGAGCATGGCCAAACTCTCAGTGGTCTGCCCCTTAAATAGGCATGAGTCCTTCCCCTCCCTCACCCCTGTCAGAAGCCATCAACTATAGGGAGCTACTCTTCAGCACCTCTCACATTTTAAAGAGTTCTCTTTGGTGGCTTCCTGTCTAGGTTGTTACTTTTTTTTTCTTTTTCTTTTTTCTGGTGGGGGGATGGATGGGTAGGGGAGGGGTTGTCACAGAAGCCTTCCGTCGCCGTCCCTGTCACTGTGCATCTGCAGCCATCCATGTCACAGCATAAGCAGCCTCCTTGATCTTCAGTCATGGAGAGCACAGATCATGGGCCTCCACATGGTTTCTGATGACAGCACAAACATGCCCCCTGCTACAGTAGGACCACAGACCGAAACAGTCCTCGGAGGCAGCTCAGACCACAGACATCACCATGGCCTCAGGTGGCAGTTCAGGCCACTTAGACCAGTCTAGTCCCTGGACATCAGCAAGGTGGCAGGCAGCAGCAGTCCATGGACCTCCACATGGCCTTTGACCGCTTAGTCCTGATTTCAGAAGGCAGAGGGAAGGCTGAAGGGATTTTGCCATTTGTCACTAATTTAACTATTGAGTTTTTGTAGCTTGCCTTTATCTGGTTGAGGAAGTTCATCCATTTTTATTTTTTGAATGTTCATGAAGAAAGTGTGTTGAATATTTGCCAAATGTTGAATATTATTCTGTGGCTAACAGGAAGACTGTTTTGCCCTGTATATTAATAATCTGATATAGTACTGTCTTATTTTGGGTTTTATTGCTGTGAAGAGACACCATGACCACAGTAACTCTTATAAAAGAAAACATCTAATTGGGGCTGGCTTACAGTTCATTGGTTTAGTCCATTATCATCATAGTAGGAAACATGGAAGCATATAGGTCAACATGCTGGAGAAGACGCTGAGAGTTCTATATCTTTTTTTTTTTTCGAGATTGGGTTTCTCTGTGTAAACAAACTCTGGCTGTCCAAGACTCACTTTGTAAACCAGGCTGACCTCGAACTCACAGACATCTGCTTGACTCTGCCTCCCAAGTGCTGGGATTAAAGGTGTGCATCGCCATGCCCAGCTGAGCTCTGCATCGTGATCCAAAGAGAGCAGCAGGAGACTGTGTGCCATACTGGGTGTAGTTTGAACATATGAGACCTCAATATCTCACCCTCACAGTGACACACTTCCTCCAACAAGGCCACACCTCCTCAATAGTGCCATTTTTTATGGGCCAAGCATTCAAATACATGAGGCCATGTGGGGGCCATTCCTATTCAAACTACCACAAGTATATTGACTGGATATTTTTCTACATTGAACTTTGCATCCCCAAGATGAATCCTATTGGATTATGGTGTATAATCCTTTCTATATGCCACTGGATTCAGTTTTGTCAATATCTTGTTGAGTACTGCATCCATTTTAAGTGATATTGGCCTAAAGATTAATTTTACTTTGTCTAACTTTGGTACGTAATAATTGGCCAAAGCAATGAATTGGGGAAAGTATTTTCTATAATCTGTAAGGTTGTCCATAATTAGTGTTAAATATTTTTTGAAATGCTTGGAAGAATTCACCAACGAAGAACTCTAATACTGTGATGAAACACTTGGCAAGGATTTATTTTGGACTCACAGTTTGAAGGTACAGTCCAGCACAGTGGGAAGGTCTAGGGGCAGGAGCTTAAGGTGATCGCCGATCAGGAAGCAGAGACCAACACCAGTCAGTGCTTAGCTAGATTTCTTCTTTATATGCGGCTGGAGACTTCAGCTACAGAATGGTGTCACCACAGTAGGGTTAGTTCTTCCCACTTGAGTTACCCTGATCGCAGCCATTCCAGAAACTTATTTCATTGTGGTTCTAGATCCTATCAAGTTAAAAAAAAAATCCCTATTTGCCAAGCATCACGTGGACACACTCATTTTCTTGTAATTCTTTTATTTCTGTAAGGAATAATCCTTCAGCCTTGGCATAACCTGAATCTCCCCTACATTTTTCTAACCTAGCTAAAGGTGTGTTAATTTTCCTTCCCCCCCCCTTTTTAAAAAAGACGTTAAAATTTTTTTTTATTTCTGTGTGTGCACACTTGGGTTCCGCAGCAAGCATGTGGCGGTCAGATGACTTCTTCCAGTTGTTTCTCCCCATCTACCTTGTCAAGGCAGGCTCTCTCATTTCTGCTGCTCTATTTCGTATTCTATGCTAGCTGACCCCTGAGTTTTGGGACAATTTTCCTTTTTTCTCTCATGTCGCCTAGGAACATTGAGATTATAAACGCCTGCCACTGTACCTGGATTTTGTGTGGGTTCTGGGCACTGAACTCAGTCTTCAGGCTTGAGCAACTAGCATTAAATGTGCTGGGCCATTTCCCTACTCCCTCCTTTATTTTACTCTTGTCTACATTACTCCATTTTCCTTGCTTTATGTTTGTCAATACTGTTTTGTAAAGTTGGAGGCTATGTTATTAAGAGCTTTTTAAATTTTAGGCATTTATAGCTAGTTATTACCACATGATGCTTTATATTTAACTAACTATATATATGTATATATCACATAGTTTTTGAGGTAGGGTCTTGCAATATAGTACAGGTTAGCTTCTAATCCGCCATCTTCCTGCCTTAGCCTGAAGCTTAGTCACCAGGCTTGTGACTGAGCCATCTCACTGGCCATGGCTTATATTCTTTAGCCATTTTCTTAATTGTTTTCCCTGATGATTACACTCAATATCCTAACTTATAACCTATTTGGTTTTAAACTAACTTAATATGAATAGCATACAAAAATTCTGTTCCTATTACCTTAACATAAAGTCACACTAAATCTAATAGAAGAGAAAGTGGGGAAAAGCCTCGAACTCATCGGCACAGGAGACAACTTCCTGAACAGAACACCAACAGCTCAGGACCTGAGACCAACAATCAATAAATGGGACCTCATGAAACTGAAAAGGTTCTGTAAGACAAAAGACACTGTCATTCGAACAAAACAGCAGCCTACAGATTGGGAAAAAATCTTCACAAACCCCACTTCCGACAGAGGGCTAATATCCAAAATTTATAAAGAACTCAAGAAATTAAACACCAAGAAACCAAATACTCCAATGAAAAAATGGGAAACAGAGCTAAACTGAGAATTCACAAAGGTGGAATCTCTAATGGCAGTGAGACATTTGAAAAAATGCTCAACATCCTTAATCATCAGAGAAATGCAACTCAAGATGACTCTGAGATTCCATCCCACTTCTGTCAGAATGGCTAAGATCAAAAGCTCAAATGACAGCACATGCTGGCGAGGGTATGGAGAAAGGGGAACCCTCATCCATTGCTGGTGGGAGTGCAAACTTGTACAACCACTATGGAGGTCAGTCTGACAATAACTTAGAAAACTTGGAATAGCTCTATCTCAAGACCCAGCCATACCACTTGTGGGTATACATCCAAATAATCCCTCACCAAACCACAAGGACATATCCTCATCTATGTTCATAGCAGCTTTATTTGTAATAGCTAGAAACTTTATTTGAAATAGCTAGGAAACAACCCAGATGTCCCTCAACCAATGAATGGATTAAAAAATTGTGGTACATTTACACAATGGAATACTACTCAGCTATCAGAAACAAGGAAATCATGCAATTTGCAGCCAAATGGATGGAACTAGAAAAGCTCATCCTGAATGAGCTAACCCAGACTCAGAAAGGTGCACATGGCATCTACTCACTTATAAGTGGATTTTAGCCATATAGTACAGGATAACTATCCTACAACCAATACACCAAAAGGATCAGGAACATAGACTTTGTTACCAATTAAGGGGACAATTTGCCCTAGGAATGCCACCATGTTGGGCCCCCCAGTACAAGAGAAAGCTCTTAGCCTGCATATGACGGTTGAGCTAAGAGGGACTAATATGTAGGGAAACTCCACATCAGAGGAGTGGGAAGGGTGGGAGAGGGAGGAGAGGGTGGAACTGGGAGGGGTGGAATGAGGACACTGTGATGGAGATGAAACTTGAAGCAATAAATAAGCAACAACAACAACAAAAATGCTGTTCCTATTTGTGCTGGTTAGTTTCTATTGTCAACTTGATATAATTTAAGAGTCACCTGGGAAGACAGATCTTCAGTTGAAGAACTGCCTCACCAGGCTGGCCTGTGGCCACGTCCATGAAGAACTGTCTTAGATTGATGTGGGAGGGCCCAGCCCACATCATGGAGACATGGGCCTGAACTGTATCACAAAGTTAGCAGAGAGACAGAACAAGTCAGTAAGTAGCAGTAGGCCATGGCTTCTGCTCCGAGGCATCCCTCATTGATGACTCTTCCTCGGAACTGTAAGCTGAAATAAACCCTTTCTTCCTGTGGTGGTTTGAACAGGTTTGGCTCCCAATGTCTTGAATGCTTGGCCTATGGGCATGGCACTATAAGGAGGTGTGGCCTCGTTGGAGGAAGTGTTTCACTGTGGGGGTGGGCTTGGAGGTCTCCTATGCTCAAGCTCCACCCAGTGTGGAACTCAGTCTCCTCCTGGCTGTCTGCATCAAGATGTAGAACTCTCAGCTCCTTCCCCACCACGTCTGCCTGCACGTTGCCATGTTTCCTCGCCATGACGATAATGGCCCAAACTTCTGAAACTGTAAGCCAGTCCCAGTTAAATGTTTGCCTTTATAAGAGCTGCCACGGTCATGGTGTCTCTTCACAGCAATAAAACCCTAACTAAGACACCTCCCCAAGTTGCTGTTGGTCATGGTGTTTATCACAGCAACAGAAAGCTAACTATAATACTGTGGAAGTTTATTACTGTCCTCTGGCTTTGCACTTTTGTCAGACAAATTGTTTTTGTATGTGTGACCATTACCCGAGATGAATATTGTCTTATACACTTGCTTAACTCAGGAGGGAAAGAGAATTATGCAGAAAAATCAATTTAAGTTATCATATATTACCTTTACCAGCACGCTTTCCTTGTGTAGCCTTGTGCTACTGTCTGTGCTCGTGCCAGCCTGATGGACTGTTGGTATTCTGCAAGGAAATGCTCTGATTCTGCCTCGGCCTCTGAGGACAGGTGGACACTGAGTTCTCAGTTGACAGCCATTTACTTTCTGTACTTGAATATGTCACTCTACTACCTTCCGGTCTCCATGCTCTTGGTGAAGACCACCCAAAATTTGAGCTACTTCTTCCCTATTTCAGGACTCTCTTTGATAATGTGACTACACTTCTTTTTATATGCTGAGTTTCCTGAGTTGCAAATCAGCCATTTTCACCCAACTGTAGTCTTTGATCATAAATATCTATATATGTCTTCCCCTCTTTAAAGGTCCAATCAAGCTTAAGTTCAGTGCTTGGTAATATTCCGCAGGTCTCTGAGACTATTAAGTTTTCTTCACTCTTTTTTTGTTTCTGTCCTTTGGAAGTGGATCATCTCTTTCTTGGTTGTTGTTTTGAGACAGGATTTCTCCATGCAGCCCTGGCTGTCCTGGAACTCTCTCTGAAGACCAGGCTGGCCTTGAACTAACAGAGATGCACCTGCCTCTATCTCCTGAATGCTGGGAGTAAAGGCGTGCACTGTCACCAACTAGCTCGGAAATGGATACTATTAACTGGCCTATATTTGAGTTTTGTCATTCTTCTAGTAACTCAAATAAGTTGTTGGGTATATCTTGCGAAGTCTTTATTTTAGCTGGTACTTTCAATTTCAGAATTTACATATGTTTTCTATTTGGTAAAACACTGTTTTTATATTCCCCTCATCTTTGTTTTTAAAGACAGATAACCCACACTGGCCTGGAACTCTACATAACTGAAACAGACAACCTTGTACTTCTGACCCTCTTGCCTCTATTTCCTGAGTTTTGGGATTGCAGATATTTGCCACCACGGAATCAGCATATTTATCTTTTTATTATTTTAACGTTTATTTATTTAAGTTAGATCTCAATCACAGTTCTCTCCCTCCCTCCTCCTCCTCCTCCTCCTCCAGGCCCTACCCTCCTACTTTAAGCATATTTCAACTAACATGTTTTAAAGTCTTTGTCTAAAAGTCCAATGGTCCAAAGTCAGGACTTCGTCAGGTGCAGTTTATACTTACTGTTTTTCTTATATACTTTCTTTAAATGCTTCACTCCTGTGTGTGTGTGTAACCAGACACTTTGAAGGATGCTGTGGTGACTCAACCCCAAGAGGTTCCCTGTGGCTGTGGTTTTGGTGAGTCTTCTAAATGGTTCAGCAGTGTCTGTATTCTCTGATACATGCAAACTAAAGTGTCTCCTCCGGTAGTTTAGTGATCAGCTAATGATGGGACAGATTTTCCTACCCCAAACTAGTCATTCTCCCCACTTATTAGGGCTCTGAGTGGATGCAGGGACAATCCTTCAACACACAGTCAGAGGTGACAGCGCTGCCTTTGGGTTTACTGTCTGCTTTCACAGAGCCTCAAGGACAACTTGAATGAGTGCTTAGGGCGTGATCAGGTCTTTCCTGAGAAGAGTATGGCCCTCTGGACATGCAGAGCTCTCTCTATACAGGTGACCATCTGACCTCAGAAACATCAAAGCTTCCTCAAACGCTCTGGCTGGCTCATCCCCACAGTGTTCCTTTAAAATTCTTAGCCTATTGCTAGTTCCACAGGTTATCCACTGGTTCAAGCAGCCACATGCTACTCAATTTTCTGAAGATCTTCCAGCAAATGCTACCGAAGAAAAGCTCCTTCACATCTGACAAGCTCCTATCAAGTAAAATAAAGACGACTTACAGGTCGCATCTTGGAAACAGAAAACAGATCAAGTGACAACGATCTGGAAATGAGGGCCCAAGAAAGTCCCAGTTCATTCTGCCCCTCTGTGTGACTCCAACATAGCTGCCAGCTATGTTTTGTGTTCTGCAGTGGAGATGGGAACAGGGTAGGTTATACCTCACGTATAACCAGGTTTGCTGAGGTCTCTCTTAACAAGCAAACACTCCTCGGATTGATGCACATCGTTTTTTTTTGAGACAGGGTTTCTCTGTGTATCTTTGGCTGTTCTGGACTCACTCTGTAGACCAGGCTGGCTTTGAACTCACAGAGATCCACCTGCCTCTGCCTCCCGAGTGCTGGGATTAAAGGCGTGTGTCTACCACACCCAGTTATGCACATCTTAGTAATTGTTGAATTCTGGAAAAAGCAGATTCTAATATTCTGGACAAATTTCTCTTTGCTTGTATGAACTATGGAAAATTTTTAGATGTCTTTCACCCACCATTTTACTGGCCTTGACCTATTTATATATAATGTTCCCTTTCCCTTAACAAAGTGGATTTGGTTGAAACAATGAAGACTCTATCACCTATATTTCTGAAGATTCATTTAACTTATATTAAATTATTCTATACATACCAATTATTCCAAAGCATGTGATCAAACTAGATATAATATGCATTTTAGACAATGACTATGCTCCAAGTGAATGTATGTATATATGTATGTATATATGTACACACACCCTTAGAACAGTATGAAAACAAAACCTGATATTCTTTAACAAAGATGAGAAGTTAATCCTGTCCCTACTGTAAGGTGACAAAACCAAAAACCAAACCAAACCAAAACCTAGTGACCCTTGTATCATGTAGAAATGATCTCCAAAGGCCACACCCTCTGCCACACTGCCACTCTGGCTGACAGCACTCTGCTGTCTCTCAAGAACAAAGGACTGTGCAGTCATGCTTCAAAGGGCATCTTGGGCTGAGCGGCAGTCTTTCCTGAGGATGACAGTGGCTGGGCTATGCTCAGTCCCTCTCCTACAGACACCACACCACTTAGATCTACTAGCTGATGTCCCTGGAGGGGCTTCCTGGATAGAGCCAAGTCAGACTTGGGTTTAAGCATGGAGCTATTTTCAGGGCTTGTTATATCGTCTCTGATTAAAGAAAAGTCAAGATGCTCAGAGTTCCTGCAGAAATGCAGCAGAGGTTCACTGGGACAAACAAGGTAGATGGAAATCACAGAAAATAAAAATGTGCAATGGCCCAGCATTATAAAAAGGTACACAAATATAAAGAACGTGTGTTATGTCTCCTGATCATAGGAGTTTGCATGGTGTTCGTCCATGAGCAATTTGTGTTCATAACTTGATTCGACTCGATGTGCTGGGGTGGGATGGTATGGGGGGGGCTCCCCTTTTCTGAGGAGGGGGGGGGGGATAGAGGGAGGGGGATGTGAGTGCAGGACCCACAGGAGGGGACTATGATCAGGATGTAAAATGAATAAATAAACTTTAATAAAGTTTGATTTCCACTAAAGCATTTATCACATTTCAGCTATCTATAGTAAACATAAAGTCTGCATTTTCAACTCAAGTAATTTTTACTACTATTATAATCTTAAAGCTCCTTTGAAAGCCCCTCAAGACTGTAAAGTACACATATATTTTAAAGAAAATTACATGTGCAGTCTGTAAAGTGGTATTGAATGCTTTTTTCTTAGACTGTATTTTAACTCATAATACTCAATGTAAGACAAATGTGAGATGGGTGTTAAAGCAGTGAGTTGTGTGTGAAAGGCTCCAGTGAGTGTTCATGACAGTGACCAAAAGATGTTTCTAGAAGAGGACCAGAAAACAAGAACAGTTCAGAATTCTGTGCTGACCTTCAGAGCTATTCTGTGTTCTTAACAACAAGGACATCATAAACTTGGGACTGTGTGTGGTTCATCCCGGATGCAGGAGAGGACAACCAGGCCTTCCCCAGGGATACTCCAGCTAAAGGCTGATCCAGGGGGAGGTGTCATTATCTACATGGTGTAGCCACTGGTGAACTACTCTTGCTCCAGTGGATAACTTCCCACCCACACTCAGACAGGAAACTCAGTAGGTCATGCAGAAAAGACATAAAAGTAGAAGGGGACTTGGAGAAAAGAAGGGCTCCATCCAGAGGGAAGGGGATGGGAAAAAGGTATTTGGGGGTGTCAACAACTAAAAGTCACTATATAAATGTGTGAAACTGTCAAACAGCAAAAACTTTAAACTAAGTATATGGAGTATAATATGTATATATTGTATATATATATATTAATTGAAGATACAACACTTTTCACTGCACAATGTTAATGCAATCAGGACGTTTTTGTTATGGTAACAATTATACTGAAGAACACCAGTGGGGAATCAACTAAAAAGGACTCTTTGGGTCTGTGAAATGCCACAGAAAGACCTGACTTCAAAAGCTATCCTAGCTTTTAACTTAGCACTAACCACACACGAGCTGAAGATGAAAGCTTACCTGAACAGATTACATTTTCCCAAGCAGCCCATTTGCTTTATTGTTATTATTATTATTATTATTGCTGCATGAAATATCTGTCTACCCAATGAGGAAAAATAGCACATAGGGCTGGAGGTATAGCTCAGCAGCAGGGTACTTACCTAGTGTGTGCAGTACTCTGGACAGGATCCCCAGGAAAGAAAGGGAGGGAGGGAGAGTGTGGTTGGTGCTAAGTTAGAAGGAAGAAGATACAAAACCAAAGTGAGTCTTGCTTTTTTCTAAAGCTTTGGTCACAACTGGAGTACACAGCATACAGGCAAGGTTTCTCTAGTTGACAAGGTTTGTTTTTTTTTTTATAATAATGGAACATTAGCAATGACATCTGTGAGTCCAGCACAAAGTCTCCATGAGGAACAGCACCAGGGAAGCCACCTTATAAATTCTATTTCTCATCAAAAAATTAAGCCCAGATGCTGAGCCCAAAGTTTACGACTGACGATCTGGAGGCTGTCTGTCCAGCCCTTGTTGGTGTTCAATACATTGCAGTTCATAGCAGGTAGAGAGAAGATGCCTGCAGTGTAAATACCTTTGTAAGAATTTAAACAGGTTAAAACAAGATTATCCCACACCTTATCTCGATGATAATTCCTGAGTATCAGGATGACACATTTCACAGCTCCACTTAGGACACAGGACAGTAGAGGGTGGTACAGAAAGATGTAGCCCTGTGTTTGCTGCCATTCATGTGACAGCAGTTACTTAAGCCAGGCATATATGTGAAGTTTCAGGCCACATTTTTCTGCCTCCAACTTCGACACATGTAGAGGTTATGCTGAAACTTCCATTATTCTGAAGGATGAAAGGACTGGCACATTTGATCCAGACCCTTAGTTCCTATTATACTCTAGGCCTTTGAAATATTAAGGCTGAACAGAGGAGTTATGAAAGGGACAGGAGGAAGTAGGAACAGTGATGACACAGTTGGCATGCATGGTCGCTTTCTGCCTCTGCCATTACTTGGAGAGTCTGCTTTTCGGGCAGCAGGTGGTGTGACTGCAAAGAGATCACACATTTGTCAGTAACTATGTAGGATTTTTGGCACTGTTAGAGCCTAGAATTACAGTTTGGCTGACTAACAAAATGTCATCAACCAAATTTTTGGGAAATAGTTTTTCCACCTAGCAACCCTTCTTGATTCTACTTTCAACCTTGTCTTATATAAATCACAGCACTGAAACATGGACACCCCCTCCCCCCAAAGAAGCACTGCACAGCAACCAGATGAACATCTGGAAGCAAAGCAGAATAAAATGCCATCCATTTAAAGGAAGATCAAGTCTGACTCCCCCACAGAGAGCAAGTCTCTCTGGCAAGGGAAAGCTCATACATAGGCTTTGTAAACGCTGGAGGTGGAATAAGGGCCCGTTCATTCCTTCTGTTTTCCTAGTGAGAATTCAAAGGCAAAATGAAGGCAATTTCACGCACCGGGTAAACAACACTAAGCCCCATCCATGGCGGAGGATCAGAGGCCTCAAAGTTCCCAATTATATATAAGAAAATCTGAACAAAACAACTGACCATTTCAAAAACTTGTTTTCCTGTAGTAGTTGAGAACAAGAGTGAATTTAATTAGTCTCTACATTTTTGTTTTTAAATCCCTCTAAAAAAAGGCTTTATAGGTTGCAAAACTTAGAAATAAGACAGGAACTTTCCAGAGGGCGTGTGCTCCAGAGCCTGCTGTGCCTCCTCATGAGTCTCACTGCGCCAGCCTGGGCACCCTGCCCTGCTGTGCAGGCTGCTGAGGCCATAGGGGCTGCCTGCCGAGACTCTGGAAACTGACAAGTTTCCAATGGAGAAGCCACGGAGAATAAAATAATCTCAAGGGGAAGTAATCCTCTGGAGAAAGTCAGAGCATCATCACCAAAGGTATGTCGTCCAACAGTTAATTTGGTTCTATTATCAAATTAAAGAGTTCTTCAGGGAACTGCAATTTGCTTTAAATTAGTTGTGGGGAAGCTCATCTGACTAAATAGTTTACATATGAGACACACTCACATAAAAAGAAAAACACAGAAGACAAAATGTTCTTAATTGGGGGGAGGATATATTCCAACTTGAGGGAAGGGTGAAGGCCGTTTAGTTGTGAAGCCCAGAGTTCGGCATGCCCCCGTGCTGGACAGGGCAGGGCAGGACAGAAGGGTCTGTTCTGCCTGGCTGGACTCTTCTGTCCCCGCCATACACACTGGCAATGGCAGGCAGCTGCAGTGCTGATCTGGCAGTGCTCCTAAGGCTCTTGAGTGTTTATCGGCTCAGCAGGTCAAAAGTCCGCAGACACAGGGTGGAACAGCAGTAAGCCACGAAGCCAATAGTTGTCTTCCTGGGAGGGCGGGACAGAGGGAGAGAGGAGCACTGTTAACTCGGTTCTTCCCCACAGGAGACAGTGACTAGGCATGTATGGCAGATTGCATTGTAGAAACGTAAGATGCCATTTTCAAGGCGAGCCCAGGCATGTGTGTGCATGTGCACTCCTGCCATTGGTGGGGTTGGATGACAACCATCCCTGTTAATTAACAGCTAAGAGAAAAGCTTTTCCATCTTCTTTTTTTTTTTTGAGACAGGGTTTCTCTGTGTAGCCCTGGCTGTCCTAGAACTCACTCTGTAGACCAGGCTGGCCTTGAACTCACAGAGATACACCTGCCTCTGTCTCCCAAGTGCTGGGATTAAAGGCGTGCGCCACCACGCCAGGCGCTTTTCCATCTTCTAAAGCCAACAGGGCAGTCAAACAATTTGAAGTACATTGTAAAAGTCACAGTTAAGTACAGTTTTTCACATCTGTATTCCAAGTACCTGGGAGGCTGAGGCAGGAGGACTGCTATGAGCTTCAGGGCAGCCTGGGCTATAGAGCCAGACCCTGTCTCAAAACAACAACAAAAACATAAGAAAAAAGAAAATACCACCAGTGTAGCTATAAAACATACACACTGCAGAGCTGAAGTACTATCATTTGAAGGAATTTATCCTCCTAATACATTCACAGAGAACTCACGAAGTAATTTCAGAATCTGCTTATGTGACACAAAGGCCTTACGCAATAGAGAAGCTCTTCTCAAACTCCTGCTTGGGTACCTTTGCATGGTAAGTCACGAGTTCCTGGGGTTCCTCATAGGCTCTGGGCACTGCAGGCTCTTAGAGGCCCTCTCCTCCCACTCAGAGAGCCATCCTCTGGCGAGGGGAGAGTGGTTAGCTGTTTTCCCAGGACTGTCTGTGCTGACAGTTCAGCACTTGACCCTGTCTCTGCCTTTCTCTGTGCTCCTGGGAAGTATCTACAGACTGCCTCTGAGGCTGCGCTGCTCATCAGGGGTTCAACCTGTTGGACAGTGACAGTGGATGGCAAGGCTCTGAGATAGCAACTGGTTGGAGCACTCAATAGTTACAGCACCATGGATGAGTTCAGTATGTGGGGTGAGATGGCTAACCCTGACTGAAGAGAATTCAAAACCAACTAACCAACCAAATAAATGAACCCAAACCCAGTTATGCTTAGTGTGTTCCAATCTCAGTTCATGACACAGTAAGAGAATTTCCATGGTGGTCCTAAATGAATCACTTTCTCATGAGCTGAAGGATATGGCTGAAGCCCAAATATAGAAGATAGTAAATCACATACCAAGTAAAGTTATCTTGATTTTTTTTGTATGTGTAAGTGTGTGTAGTGTGAGTTCCTGCTAGAATGTGTATGGGATGCATGTGTGTGCACATATGTGTGGGGCCAGGGACTGACACTGTGCATCTTTCTTGATCTTTCAACCTTATATATGAGGCAGTGCTCCTACTATATGAGGCAGTGCTCCTCGTTTGAACCTACAGTCATCAGTTCAGCTGGGCTGGCTGCTTGACCCGCTCTGGGATCCCATCTCTGACTCCTGGGGGCTACAATTACTACATAGACAGCGTGCTATGCCAACACAGCTTTATGTGGGTGCTGGGGACCGAAATCCAGTTGTCACATCTGTGCATAAGGCAAAGTTTCAGGTTGGTGAGGACATGAACTTGAGGCTTTGGACAATCAATTAAAGAACCCTGAGCCTCTACAGATTTCTTCACAAATGAATCTGTCCACCCCCCTAAGAATATTAGTGTTTATATAAAAAAGCTTCAATGGCTTCACATAGGGTGGCTGTCTAAAAAGGAAGCACCTAACCCATCTATTCAATCTGAACCTATTATCACCAATACTCAAAGAGTAAAATTCCAGGACCATTTGGAGATCTTGCCTTGGAGGTAATGGACACACTGAAGGGATCTGCCAGGATGCACCAGTGGAACCTGGAGAGCTCATGAGACCTGCCTTCTCAGCACATTAGCCAGGCAGAAGGTTGGCCCTGGCCAACAAGGGTGCTCCACCTAGGCCTCAGTGTTCAATGTGTCACTAAAGCATCTGGGAATGGACTGCAGACGACTCGACTCAGGGAGCCTGCGGTCACTGGGATGATGAGATAAGATCAGAACTTGGAAATGGAATGTCACAGGGAAGCAAGCAAAAGGAGACAGAAAAGGAAGCAATGAGATTTAAAAAAATCTCTTAGCTGAAGAAGTTCAATAATAGTTCAATGCCTTTAACAAGATGAACAGAGATAGCACACAAATTCTTCTGGAAGTGAAATGAAGAAGACTATCACTACAGATCTCATGGCTACTAAAAAGGAATAAGGGACACTATGAACATTTTTGAATACATAAACTTGTTGACCTAGAAGATCATTGTCTTGAACAGTACAAATGACCAAAATGGAACTCTGCCAAGATGAAGTAGACAGCCCATGGAACCTCTGACCACTGAAGAAGCTAGATTTGTAATTTAAAAGATATTCCATTAACAGATGGGTTTTCTTAGAAAATCCTAGCAAACAGTTAAAGACAAATAAGAAGGGATTTTAGTACAATTTCCTTTACAGAAAAAAAGAAGAGTTTCTAATTCATGAGGACAGTATTCTCTTGACTCTCAAATAAAAAAGAAACAAAACCCCAAGTCCCAGAATATTATAGACTAATATCTCTCATGAGGCTAGGTTAAAGAGTACTCTCAACAAGTAATATTGAAAAGCATAAAACAAAAACAAAACAAAACCCTATACATAATGATCAAGTAAGAATCACTGTAGGTGTGTAATGTGGGTCAATATCTGAATGTATCAACAAGTTAAATAAGGAGAATCATGTGATCTTAATAATACTTATAAAAAGCATTTGTGCTGGGAGTAGTGGTTCATGCTGAGAAGCCTAGAACTTGGGAGGGTAAGACAGGACAGCCATGAGTTAAAGGCTAGCTTGGGCTACACAGGAAGTTCTAGACCAGCCAGGATTAATAAGACCTGTGTCAAGAAAGACAGGAAGGAAGGAAGGAAGGAAGGAAGGAAGGAAGGAAGGAAGGAAGGAAGGAAGGAAGGAAGGAAGGAAGAAATGAATGAAGGGAGGGAGGGGCCGGAGAGATGACTCAGAGGTTAAGAACACTGTTGCTCTTGCAGAGGACCTGGATTCAATTCCCAGCACCCACATGGTGGTTCACAGCCATCTGTAACTCTAGTTCCAGAGGATCCAACAGGCATGCATGTGGTGCACAAACATATATGTGGGCAGTCATATACATAAAATAAAATAAACAACACAGATGTCCCTCAACTGAATGGATTAAAAAAAATGGTACATTTAAACAATGGATTACTATTCAGCTATCAGAAACAACGAAATCATACAATTTGCAGCCAAATGGATGGAACTAGAAAAGCTCATCCTGAGTGAGCTAACCCAGACCCAGAAAGATGCACATGGCATGTATTCACTTATAATCGGATTTTAGCTATATAGTACAGGATAACTATCCTACAACCAACAGACTGAAAGGAACAGGAACATAAGACTTTGTTACCTGTTAGTGGGACACTTCACCCCTGTGGAGCTGCCATGTAGGGCCCCAGGGCAAGAAGAAGCTCTTAGTCCTTGTATGACTAATGAACTGGGCGGGGGGGATGACTAATGAACTGGGCGGGGGGGGGGGGGGGGGATGGGGGGGGGGGGGAGTAGAGGAGGGGAGGGTGGGACTGAGAAGAGTGGAGGGGGGAGCTGTGATGGAGATTTAACTTGAAGTAATAAACATAAAAATAAAAATAAACTGTAGAAATTGTGACTAGGTAGATAAACTAAATAAATATTAGCCATACAAAAAAAATTAAAATAAGCAAACATTAAAGAAAGAGATGAAAGAGAAAGAAAGGAAGGAAGAAAGGGAGGAAAGGAGAGAAAGCATTTGACAAAATATACTTTTCACCCTTAAGAATTTTCACCATACAAATAAAGGAAATCTTCCTCAATCTGCTAAAAAGAATGTATTTAAAAGTAAACACTATTATCATTCTCCTTAGCAATGAAAGAGTAAATGGTGTTCCCCTTGAGGATGGGTAAGAAAAGAAGGAGTTATTCTCAAAGCCACAGCAAATAATAGAAATTCTACCCACTGCAATAGAGAGAAAGAGAAAAGGCACACAGAAGGGAAGATATTTACTGACAGATGGCAAGACACAATTGTCTATGCAGAAAATCCCATGTAATCTACAAAAAAAATACTCCCAAAAAACTAGTAAGCTACAGCATATAAGGCAGTTGCAAAAACAAACTATATTTCTTTATATTAACAGTGAACACATGGAAACTGAAGTAAAAATACCATTTATGACTACAAAAATAAAACGAAATCTCAAGTATAAACAAAGCATTTCAGCCTTTATATGCTGGCAATCAGAAAATATTGATAATAGAAATAAAGGAAAACTTTAATCAGTGGAGATATGCTGCACTCATTAGTAAATCCAGTATTGTAAAAACATCAATTCTGAACTGAGTTTTGACTAAATCCAATTCTCACAGAAAATCCAAACGGGGGTTTTGGAGACAAAACTGACAAAAACCAACCAAGCAGATCCAAGAAATAAACAAAACAAAACAAAACAAAACAAAACGTAAAAACAAAAACAAAAAAACCCAGACCCAAGAATGACCTAAAACAACTTCCAAGGGAGGGAGAGAGAGGGACAGAAACGGAGGATGGGAGAGAAGGATGGAAGGAGAGAGGGAAGGAGAGGGAGAGAAAGAGAGAGAGACTTTGTCTCAAAAGACAAACATAAAATAAAAACAACAGACAAACCAAAGCTATCTTTTAAAAGGGAGAAGGCAATAAGGACATTTCACTTTGCTGAGCTCTCTTCCATGGCACTAGGAACTGATTTTAAGGCACGGCACAACACAGGCAAGTAAGTGCTCTGCCACTGAGCTGTCTTTCCAGCTGTTTTTACTTTTCATTTTGAGACATGGTCTTTATTATTATTTTTTTTTTCCAGGCTGGCCTTGATCTCAGTCAAAATAGCTCAGGAAGATGCTGGAGTTGCAATTCGCCTGCCTCAGTTACTCCCTGGTCCTGAACCACCAAGTCTGGCTGGAACCGTTTTTCCTAATGCAGGAAATTATATAAGCTTTCTGTCAGATATTTTCCATTGCTTGCAATTTTGTCTTTTGATAGTGCTAGAGGTGGTAGAGTCCAGGAATTTGTGCATCCCAGGCAAGCACTCTAATGCTGAGCTATGTCTCCTTGTCCTTCTCAATTGTTAAAGTCAGTCAGAACTCTCGCCCTAGTTATTTTTATTCAACACTGGAATATATACATTTATATACGTCAAAAGTAAAATGGCTTCAGACACAAAAAATCTTAAGTGTGTAATGCATTTTGGAGAATTAGACTGATGATAAAACTGGACACTCCCTTTTATGGTTTATTTTTAGCTTTAATTGTGTGTATGTGTTCGTGTGTGGGTATATGCCTGTGAGTGCAGGTGCCCTCAAGGCTGGAGAATGCCTCTAGAGCTGAAGTTCCAGGTGGCTGTGAGCTGCTCAACATGGGAGCTGGGAACCATATCAGGTCCTCTGCAAGAGCAGCACACATTTAACTGCTGAGGCGGCTCTCCAGCCCCCTGCCTTGGTTCTAATGATAATTATGCTAAGCCAAGATCTTCATAGCAAGGATACTATCCCTAATACTTGAACCACTGAGCTTCTAAGAGTTAAGCTTTTAAGCAAAAGAAACCAAGTCTGTGAAGGCCTGGGCCTGGCAGGATGAGTGACCTGGAGGTGTTTTATCTGTGCTACAAGGGCATGGGCGTGTCTCTGCTTCTGAGAGGCTCCTGTATCAACTAGCCGTGTCTGCTGATTGTACGAATGGTCGAGTTGTCACAAGTCTACTGGTGAGCCCACCACCACTACCACGAGTATGTGCTTGCTGAGGCCCCAGAGGCTTGAGGGCTTGAGGGGAGAAACTGAGCTAAGCAATAGCTCCAGTTAGGAAAGGGTACTGACAAGTTCTACAAAGAACACAAGGCACTAAGGATACTTAGAATCTGTGTGTATTTACAGTTAAGGCAGAAGAAAGAGCATTTGAGCTAGTTTTAAAATACAGAACTACAATGACTATGAGACAAATCACAATGCTGCTGGCACAGACAAGAGCCTGCAAGCATTGTGAGAAATGTGGGATTTTGTGAATGTGTTTCCTGATTAAAAATAAAAAGCATATCTTTGACTCATTGCAGAAATTCAAGCCAAAAGAAAAATATTTATACGAGCTGATAGGACGAAGTCCCACGCACATAACTTGTGGAAGAGTCACCTAACAATGCATCATATACAGTCACATTTATGCCACAGTGACTTTCTCAGAATATCCCTGTGCAAAGCCAGAGGCTGCCCCAGACTCTGGGAGTGAGGAGAACTAGGTGATGTAGTTACAGTAAATTCCCAGTAGTAGGTGGTCCATCAGTAATTTCTGAATAATGCACTGAGAAAGAAACAAGGGAGAATAATTGCTGGGGCAGTGACACAGGCCTGTGATCTGAGGCATACAATTCTACTTAGCAATAGTAGAGCAAGGAGACACCTAGCCTATCACATAGTGTGAAGAAACGTATCCTAGGTTACCGTTCACCTTCCAAGCTCCATTCCTGGTCCCACGTCTTTTCAGTGTGCACCCTCAGGGCCCAGATGCACAGAGACAGAGCCATTAGCCACCCAACCCAAAATGCTCTTTATACTATCTGCTATGTAAAACTTAACCCAGCATTACGGGAAGAACCATGCAGGTGGTTGTTTCTAAACACCCTGGTGATTTGAGGGAGACCTTTTAGAGCCAGTGGTAGCTGATCTTAGGCCAAATTGCTTAGTCTATGAGCCCCAACGGTTCAGGCAAGTCAGTCTCAATGTTGCTGTGGTCATTTTTTTTTTAGATGTGATTAATATTTAAATTAACATACTTTGAGTTATGCAGATCATCCCCATCCCATACAGTAGGGTGAACCTCTTCCAATTACTCTTAAGAGCAAAGTTGTAGAAGACATCTCCCCAAAACACAGAAACCCTGCCTGCAACTCTCAGCTGCTACCCAGCTACAGCAAGTCCCTATCTGCAGCTCCACTCTTAACCCACCCTGAGGCTGTGAGGAGCAGCCCCTCATAACTGTCCTTGAAATCCTTTCTCTCTCATTCTGGGAGGAAAATGAAAATCTCTATAACAACCTGTTACAGAAAAGTGGTGGCTAGCTGTAATAAATGCTGGGGAATGTGGAAATGGTGCCCACACTGGGTAACAGGTGGAGGCTGGAAGGCTTTGAGGTACATGAAAGAAAAAGCCTATGGGGCTTGTAACTGGTACTGCAGAAATAAAGGAGAATGCGGGGAGGAAAGATGGGGGCTATGGAGTGCATTTTTACTGTCTTAGGGATATGTAGCCACCATGAATACAATGCTGATAGAAGTGAGTGCAAGCATGCTCCCGTGAAGGAATAGGAACATGGCCCTGGAAACCATGGAGTCATCTCTTGTCATGAGACAGAAGATGACATGACTGAGTTGTGTGCTCTGAGGCAGAAAGCAGAACTTAGAGGTGATAATGAAATAACTTATCTGCGGTTTCTAAGCCAGATGTTGAATGCAGCACTTGCTGCTTACAGTAAGATGCAAAGGGTGAGACAGAAAGCAGGGTATTCACCGTCAAGCACAAGTGAAGCAGACCTTGATGATTGGAAAATTCTCAAGCTTTCTTGAGCCAAATGGTGAGTATGGTGTGGTGGGGCATCCTTCCTCAAAGACATCAGATGTGTGTGGTGGTTACTCTAGCAGGAATGCCTCCATCTTGGTGTGGACAGGTCAAAGAAAGAGTAAGAAGGAGGAGGACTGTAAGACGGTTGGGTCCAATGGATCAGAATGGGCTCATGGGCTATCTGGCTCCAAGCACGGTATGCTTGAAGGAAAGAGTCAGTTTCTGATTCTGAGGTGGGGACATCTCAATTCTTTGGCTTACTAGGCCCGAGGGGTGGGGCCACCCTGCTAGGTGGCAAAGAAGACAGATCATGGAGCCCTTTGGGGCTTGAACTTGTTTAGAACCTAGAATCCCTTTTTTCCTTCAAAAGTTCTCTCATTTCAAATGGGGCAATGTAGCCTCTACCTGTCCCACATCATACAGTGGCAGTGCAGACACTGTCTCCTTTCATATTTGCAGATGGAAAGTTCTGCCTAGAAAGAGTCATATTCTAAGTTTTGCTTATACCTAATTTAAACAATATGTAAGACAAGACTTTGCCCTTAAGAGTAGATGCCAAAGCTGGACATTGAGGAGCACGCTTTTAATCCCAGCATTCGGGAGGCAGAGGCACGTGGATCTCTGTGAGTTCAAGGCCAGCCTGGTCTACAGAGTGAGTTCTAGGACAGCTAGGGATAAACAGAGAAACCCTGTCTCAAAAAACAAAGTTGATGCCGAAGGTGCTGAACGCTTTTCTAAATTTGTTTATTTTTCTGTTGTTCAGTTTTATTTTGTTTTTTTTTTAAAGTTCCTTTTCTATTTTAGATATAAACCCTCTATTGGATGCGTAGTTGGTAAAGATCTTTTCCTATTCTGAAGCCTGACACTGCCTAAATGATGGCAGTGCCCTTTGTGCTGAAGCTTTTCAGTGTCATGAGGTCCCATTTATTGTTGTTCTTGGTACCTTTTCTTGTACCAATGAGTTCAAGTTTACTTCTCACTTTCTATCAGATAATCTACATTAAGGTTCTTGATCTACTTAGAGTTGAGTTTTGTGCAGGGTGATAAATATGGATCTACTTATATTCTACTACATATAGCCACCCAGTTTGACCAGCTCAATTTGTTGAAGATGCTGTCCTTTCCTTTCTGGTATAAATTTTTGCCTTCTCTGTCAAACATCATGTGTCTACAGGTGTGTAGGCTATGTTTGGGTGGACATGTTGGCTCATGCCTGTAATCCTAGAAGTATGGAGGTCAGTGTGGCTTACAGGAAACAAAACCAAAAAAGTACTGGTGCTAGAAGAGGACATGGCTTTACATGCTGGAATGGAGTGAGCTATTTTGTGAGGCAAGCACGAACTGCATGTTTGGAGTAACACGCCAAACTACACGTGGTCTTTACATGCCTTTCCTCACAATGGTCCTAAGCCCTTCAGAAACTTCTGAATGCTAATGACCCTGACTGGCACCCCACTGCACAATGACACAGATTCCACTTCAACCCCACCCCCATCGTCACAGGACAGCTTAAGTGCTGAGTTGATTGGTTCCCAGTGGCCAATGACTTAATCTATTACGTCTATGAAGTATATTAGAAATTCAAAGAACTGGGGTTGGAGAGCTTCCGGAGGACCACATGGTAGTAGAGGGCAGTGTACCTCAGAGGGCACGGCAGCTCAGTACAGCTCTCACATGCTTCTCCCTGTGCAATTCTTCCCTCTGGCTGCTCGTCAGGAGTCTCTGTAACATCCTTGGTAACAAGCAGGAAAACAGGAGTGAAGTGCTTCCCTGAACTATGAGCAGCTCTAGATTAACTGAACCCAAGGCAGAGAAGACATACTGTCAGATTGTCTCTAAATATGTTTATATCCACAGATTAGTGCTGCTTTCAGCCTTGGCCAGAAAAGCCTCTGTTTCAGTGGGAAATTGTTAGCAGAGAGTTATAACTGGTCAAGGCACTGAGAGTAGGCGACTCTCAAGTGCCAGGCCCTAAGTGGAGCATTATATAACAACCTCCAAGGCTTAGGGAATATTGTGGAAGACGTCCTGAGAAGAAAGTGAGAGCCAGAGGACAGGGAAGACTGCTAAGAAACACCGTCTTTAGTTGCACCCGTGAACTCATAGCGCTGGTGCTTAAACCTGCACAAGCCCAAGCCGATCAAAGTTCTATCGTGGATGGGGAAGAGTTTTCAAAAGCACATACCTCCCTGTGCAATGATGCCACTTGTTACTGGGGAAAGGGGGAGCCATATTTCAAGGTGATGCAGGCACTGTTAAGATGCTTTTCCTCAAGTAAATAATCTCCCAACCATGTCCATACAAGAACTCCCAGTGAAATGCAGTAGGATCTCTCTCTCTCATACACACAAAATTGTGAAAGAATAAATTTTAAATGTTTATTAAAAAAAAAGAAGTGAAGTTTCCAGGGTGTTTTTTGTTTGTTTTTCTTATCTCAAATGTGCTAGAGATTATGGGTACAGTTCTGTCTGTTCCAAATTCCTTATAAGTGGTCCCATCCCCTAGTATCTCAGAATGTGTCATATGACCCTCCTCTTTCCAGAGGGCTCCTGCACGTATCCCAAAGGGAAGAATGACACATGTGCACAGAGAGTCCAAGAAAAATGCTGAGAAAGACACATCCTGCTGGATTCCCAAACCAGGTCTACTAGCAATCACATCACACAGCGGAGTGTCCATAAAAACCGAAAGGACAAGTTTCAGGGGGCTTTCAGATAGGTGAATACAAGGGATGGTCAGAAGAGGCCTGGGGAAGATATGTGGAGTGTCCTTCCCTCCCCTAGGTATGCCAGCCTCCCTGAATTTCCTTGTATGTATCCTTGTGATGTTCTTTACAATAAGTTGGTTTAAATGCTTTCCTGGGTCCTGTGAGTGGCTCAGATATATTAATTGAACCCAAAGAAGGGACTCTGTTGGAGCCTTGATTTGTACCCACCATTCAGGGGCACAGATAAAGCTAGCCGTGGCTTGTGCGTGGTTTCTAGATGGGGAGGACAGCCTTAGGGGCTCAGCCTGTGGGATCTGTTACCATGTCCAGGTAAGCATTTCAGACAACTAATGTCATTGAACACTATATTGTGTATACAGTAAAACAAACAGTGTGAGTTTGAATTGGGCGCTTATTTGCTTTTTCTGAGAACAAACATCAAATTAAAAAGGTTCAGAGTAGAGCTTCTGTATGCAGAAAACATTAAAAAATACAAGAATGTTGGAACAGGAACCTAAGGCATATCAAATAGGATTATTCAGGGCAAGGGAAAAATAAGCACAGCTTGGGAAAGGAGCAGGTAGAGACACAGAAAAGGCAGCTCCATGTGCTGAAGAACTATCATGTGCCAGGTGCTTGCCTTCCTCATCTGCTAATCATAACTATGGCCAACAATGCAGACTGTTCTGTCCCCATTTTGAGGCTCAGGGAAGCTTGGCAGGCTGCCCAAGTTCTCAGTGCAAAGTCTTTGCTTTCTGTGTCTTATTCCATTTAGATTAAGAAACAAAAAACAGGGCTGGGGGTATATCTTGCCTAGGCCTAGGATACCCACCAGACTGTGGGCTCTATTCCCAGCCCTGGGAGAAAACTAGGGAAACAAAAGGACTGGGAAAGAGGGAGAAAAAGAGAGTAGAAGATTTTGGGAAAGTTCTATAACGTGATCCCAACAATGCTGGTGTGCACCTATAAGCCCATCCTCCCTCAGGAGGCTGAGGCAGAAAGTTCCCGGGTTTGAGGCCAAATCAGGTTGTTCCATATCAAGATTCTGACTTAACAAAAATGGTCCCGATGGAAATGCTTGCTAGCATCAACAAGGTATAAGGCCAGGTGTGGTGCCGCACGCCTTTAATCCCAGCACTCGAGAGGCAGAGGCAGGAGAATCTGTCAGTTCGAGGCCAGCCTGGTCTACAAAGTGAGTTCAGGACAGGCAGCGCTACACAGAGAAACCCTGTCTCTAAAAACAAAACAACAACAACAACAACAAACAAGGAGTAAGAAGCTTCTACCATCTGGCAATTTCTGTACTCCAACTCTACAGACAAGTGAGATAGCATCTTTTTTTGTTTTTCTTTCTTAGCTTTAAGGTACTCAAACTTGTGGTAGTGCATTTCTGCAGCCCCAGTATTTTGGGAGCAGAGGTAGAAGGATGAGGCCACCCTCTCCTGCCCAGCTATTTCCATACTGCTCTGGCTTATTTGAGACCCTGTCTCAAAAGGAGGAGGAGGAGGAGGAGGAAAAAGAAGATCAAACGTGAAAACCCATAAGCCAAGGCCAGGCACATGGGGACTTTTCCGATGCTTTCTACCTTTCACTCTCTGGCATTCTTTCTCTAAATGGCAGTACCAGCTCTGGATTTTACTTTGTGAACATTCTTCATGAATTCAAGGCATTTTGCCAAGAAATACAGAGTGACATGGGAATGCCATTGGAAGAGTTAAATTCTGACCAGAAACAAGCATGTGTGTGCACAGTGTGGCTACACACTTTTGGCATGCCAGGAGAACACAAGGGCTACGCTCTCCTCATACAAAGACTCCTTCCCTTGCACCCGGGGTCCAGCTGGAAAGAATGAGCCACTCCAAGCACACACAGCTGTGCGTGTGTTCTGTACATGCTCTAAAGCTGAACTAAGGAGGGCGGGCAGGCTTTCTTGGAGTAGCAAAAATGAGCACGCTTCCTTTAGCCCAGTGGTTCTCAACCTTCCTAAGGCTGCAGCCCTTTAATACGTCCCTCATGTTGTGGTGACCTCCAATAATAAAGTTAATCTCATTGCTACTTTATAACTGTAAATTTGCTACTGTTATGAGTTGGGATATAAATATCTGTGTTTTACGATGGTCTTAGGCGACCCCAACCTAGTAAAGGATGGTTTGAAATCCCAGGGGGTCACTGCCCACAAGTAAAAAGACACTGATTTAGTCCCTTTAAGCTGCAGACTCAGCACCCTTCCATGTGACCCCCTCATTCCCGTGCTGCATGAGTGGCCCAGGTTAATCTCTAGTGCCCACTGAGGCTTCATTACCCCTGGTGCAGGCTTGCCATTGGTGTCTCTCTCAAGGGGAAGAGCTTGGGATAGACGAAGGTAAACATGGGCTCACTACACTGGTGACAGTGTCCCAGCGGGCAGTTTAGCAGCTCCAGGAGACTTCTGGGTAATGAGACTGGAGACAAAAAGTTCATATCTGGAATACAAGAGAAAAATCAGGCACATGAGTAAAAAATCCTATTTCCTTAAACTAGACGTTTGAAGCTTCTCTTTGTTACCAAATAAGTTCAAATAGTTAAAAGTACTTCATGTTGAAAATTCTGTTATCTGATAGACATTCAATAAAAATCTAACATTATTAGAAAATGAAAGATGTTTTTTATATATTTTTGATACTAAAGGAAAATGAAAATCCACTCTTTTAAGAGCAGCTAGAAGCTGTCCTGAGGCAGAGGCAAGGAAAGAATTAGATCAAATAGTCTTTAGGAACAAGGATCAAAAAGGCATCCATCTATGCAGAGCGGGCTTTGCAGGCTTTCATAAGTCAGAGAATTAAAGGAGGGTGAGGTCTCAAGACTCTCACGGGCTCCCCTCAAGGTCTCCCCAAAGCTATCAGGCACTTGGTCAATTAAACACCAATGAACACAAGTTATGAAAAGGCTAGTTATGAAAAGTATCAGACCCTGGAAGTCAGAGAGGATGAGTAACACATGAGGAGACCAAGCTTCCCTTGTTCATTCTCATGGAACGTGTCCCCAGCCTAGGTTGAGCCACACAAGGGACACATCTCAGCCACCCAGGCAATCCTGACACACATTTTACACTAGTTTTTATACTTGTGTCAGACATGCAATGGAAGGAGGAACGCTCAAAATGAGGTGAAATCTCAAGTCTACCAGCTAATCTCGGCAAGGAAACAGAAACTATCTTTTATTAACCTTTTATATCTGTCCAGAACAATCAATATCCACTTAGAAAAAAAAACTTTATACAAGTAAATAACTAAAAATTTTCTGTTCAGCATAAGCAGAAAAGATAAACAGAACCAGCCCACAGGCCAGCAATATGGCTTAGGTTGCTAAGGGTGACTGCCATCAAACCTGAAGATCTGAGTTTGATCTCTGGAACACACATGGTGGGAGCAGGGAACTAACTACCCAAGTTATCCTCTGACCTCCATATGTGCAGTGTGTACACCTACACACCTACACACCTACACACACACACACACACACACACACACACACACACACACACACACACACACCCCATAAATGAATGTATTTTTTAAAATAGCTTAATTTTGGACTAACTAGATATTCCTGGGAGGTTAAGTTGGTTTTTGTTGTTTTAGTAGAACTCCACAGTTCCTCTCCAAATGCAAAGACAAAGCTTTAGCAGCTTTAAAAACATAAGAAATGACCAGCCGTGGTGCTGCACACCTTTAATCCCAGCACTCGGGAGGCAGAGGCAGGCAGATCTCTGTGAGTTCCAGGCCAGCCTGGTCTACAGTGAGTCCAGGACAGCCAAGGATACACAGAGAAACCCTGTCTCAAAAAAAAAACCCCAAAAAAACAAACAAACAAAAAAAAACCCCAAAACTCCATCAGCTGCCCAGATGAAAAGGACAGCAACCTCACCTCACACCATGGTTGGTTTGTCACGGTAGGTAAGAGCACTGGATGCTCCTGCAGAGGGCCTGAATTTGAGCTCCAGCACCCATGTCAAGTGGTGGGGAAATGTGATACCCTCTTCTGGCCTCTGTGGGTATCCCCATCCCCAAAACATGTGCATGCAGACAAACACATAAACAAAAAAATTAAAGATACAAGATGTATTTTATTAACACTGTTCTGGACACTTGTTTGGTTATTTTTTTTGCTTCCTTTCCTCCCACTGTTTCTTTGGCACTGGAACTGGTTGATCTCAGGGTCTTGTACATGCTCTACTGCTGAGCCACATTCCCAGTCCCATCACACACTTTCTTGAGGAGCTTCAGATATTTGCTGAACAATACTATATAATCTATGCATTGCTAGACCCTTTCCAAACAGGCATCAGCCTGCTTGCCAACACTGCAAAGGCTTTCGGTATTTCTTCTCCTTATGGTTGCTGGATACTAGGAGACAGAAGCAAAACCTAGCTCTTCTGGAAGAGACATTTGACTTTGCTTTGCTACTGTCAGCCTTCCACTTCAACCAAACACACTTTTCCACACACACTCGTTTTTCTAACTTATTAGATTCTCTGGGAACTGCTGTCCTTTGCAATGAAAATGACATTTTAATGAATCCTTCTGTATGTATGCAGGGAGTGCCAAAGGAACCAGTGTTAAAAATATTAAAAGCTTTTAAAAGAAAAGCCCCAGGCCTACTCAGTGCATGTGACCGCAGGACAAGCTTCACAGGAGGCTGATACAGGGAGACCACTAATACACTCAATACCAGGAACTGTACACTTGGTTAAGATGGTGTGAAATGTGCATGGTGTCATGATAAAAATAATTTAAGATGAAAACCAGAACAGACAGGATAGAAGCCAAGTATTCGTTTCCTGACTGAGAGAAGAGCAGGCTCACACACATACCTTTCCAAAGCCTGTGGTAGGTGCGGTAGAGACTCCTCATGACCAGTTCTTGCAGAGGCAGGACACGATCGCTCTCTGTGCCTATGGCCTTTATCTCAGCTGGGAGGAAGATGGTCAGCTGCCCAGATGAAAAGGTCAGCAGCCTCACCTCAGACACTTGGAAGGGGATGCCACAGCTGGATAAAATACAGCACAGTGGCATCAGCCATGAGGTAAGGCTGTGTGCCAGGTCACAGGCGAGTACAACACATATACAACAACTCATGGTGGCTGAGCTGCCAGTTTCCTTTCAAAGTGAGTCGCAGCTGATCCAGGCTCTTTACTCGATCCTGGCTAGAGACACAGATGCAGATGCCTCACTCACAGAAAGACTGCCTCTGTTCTAGCCTTCCCTCAGAGAATCTGTATGGTGTGCTGTGCAGGCTCCACTTTCCCCTATTTTAGAACCCTCTCCAAGCTTATGTGACTGGAAGCTTCCAAGTTAATGTTGTTTTCTTGAGACAGAATCTCACTGCATAGAGAATTCACTGCATAGAGGAGGTAGATCACTTTTTCTAAATTTGGAGAGATCCTCCTGCTTCTGCCTCCTAAGTGCTGGGGTTACAGGGTACACTACCATGCTGGCCTTAACTTTCAAGAGTGGAGAAGGAGCTGGTTAGATGTCTAAGTAGGTAAAGTGCTTGCTCACCACAAGAAAGCCTCATCACCTGAATCTGAATCCTCAGATTGTACAAAAAAGCCAGGCAAAAACAGTCATCCGTAATCCAAATGTGTCCCTACCAAGGCATGGGAGATGGGGTCAGGAGATTTGTCAGAAGATTGCAGGCCAGCTAGCATGGCTGTGAAGCAGTGAACAAGACTGATTCTATCTAAAAAAGGTGGAAGGTGACATTCCAAGTTGTCCTCTGACCTCTACATATATGCTGTGGTATGCAACACCATCCCCCAATGTCAGGGGGGGGTTAGTGGGTGGGGAGACTCATACTCTGTTGAGTTACAATATTCTAGTTTAATCTTTTTAACATTTTGGTAGTAAAAGCTAAGTCCACAGACATACATTTAAAGTGGCAGATATTAACTATTTTTATGTTTATTTATTACTTCAGGTTACATCTCCATCACAGTGCCCTCTTTCCACCCCTCCCAGTCCCACCCTCCCACACTCTACCCTCTATCCCTTCCATCCCACTCTTCTGGAGTGGAGTGTCCCTACATAACAGTCCCCTGCCCCAGTTCAGCAGTCATATGAGGGCCAAGAGCCTCCTCATACACTGGGGGACTACAAGGCAGCACCACTAGGGCAAAGTGTCTCATTGACAGTAAAAAACACCTATGCTCACGTTCCCTTTGGTGCATTGGTTGTAGTATAGTTATCCTGTACTATATGTCTAAAATCTGATTATAAGTGAATAGATGCCATGTGCATCCTTCTGAGTCTGGGTTAGCTCACTCAGGATGAGCTTCTCTAGTTCCATCCATTTGGCTGCAAATTGCATGATTTCGTTGTTTCTGATGGCTGAGTAGTATTCCATTGTGTAGATGTACCACAGTTTTTTTTTTTTTTTTTTTTTTTTTGGTTTTTCGAGACAGGGTTTCTCTGTTTAACAGCTCTGGCTGTCCTGGACTCGCTTTGTAGACCAGGCTGGCCTCGAACTCGCAAAGATCCGCCTGCCTCTGCCTCCCAAGTGCTGGGATTAAAGGCGTGCGCCACCACCGCCCGGCCCACAGTTTTTTTTATCCATTCCTTAGTTGAGGGACATCTGGGTTGTTTCCAGTTTCTAGCTATTACAAATAAGGCTGCTATGAACACAGATGAGGAAACATCTTTGTGGTTTGGTGAGGAATCATTTGGATGTATACCCAGAAGTGGTATGGCTGGGTCTTGAGGTAGAGCTATTCCAAGTTTTCTAAGATATCGCCAGAGTGATTTCCATAGTGGTTGTACAAGCCTGCACTCCCACCAGCAATGGAGGAGAGTTCCCCTTTCTCCACACCCTCACCAGCATGTGCTGTCATTTGAGTTTTTGATCTTAGCCATTCTGACAGGTGTGAGATGGAATCTCAGAGTCCTCTTGAGTTACATTTCTCTGATGATTAAGGATGTTGAACATTTCTTCAAGTGTCTCTCAGCCATTAGGGATTCCTCCTTTGTGAATTCTCTATTTAGCTCTGTCCCCCATTTTTTGATTGGATTATTTGGTTTCTTGGCATTTAATTTCTTGAGTTCTTTGTAAATTTCGGATATTAGCCTTCTGTCAGATGTGGGGTTGGTGAAGATTTTTTTCCCCAATCTGTAGGTTGCTGTTTTGTTCGAATGACAGGGTCTTTTGCCTTACAGAAGCTTTTCAGTTTCAAACCAAGGGAAGAGAACAGGAACTATGGGCAGACAGTAACTTCAGTGAGTCTTTCCATATACGTGTGGGCCAGGAATATTAACTTAATTTTATGGTTTTAATTCATGGCCCTCCCTCCCACAACCTGGGGCCTTTTTTCCAGTCCCTGAATAGGCCAAGTCATATTCTATTTCCTTCTCTTTTTGCTATGGGGTTGCTCTAACCATACCCCCAACTTTGAGGCCATTAGGTTTCTGAAAGTCTAAATTCCTTTCCTCTTCAATGCCAAAAGGTATTAACAAAGGCAGTTCTCACAGTGCAGCCCTAGTTAGTGTCAGCTGTCAACATGACATAGCCTAGAGTCATCTGAGGGAACTCAACTGAAGAACAGCCAGATCAGACTGGCCTGTGGCCAGGTCTGCAAGAGTCTGTCTTAATTGATGACTGATGTGGGGGGGGGGCATGCCCACTGTAGGAGGCTCTATTCCTAGGCAGGCGGACCTGGGCTGTGTAAGAAGGCTAGCTGAGCAGGAGCCAGTGAGCAAGCCAGAGAGCGGTAGTGTTTCTCCATGGTTTCTGCTGACTTCCCTCCATGATAAAATATGATCAGGAAGTGTAAGATAAATAAATCGTTTCCTCCCTAAGTTGCTTTTGGTCCGAGTGTTTTATCACAGCACCAGAAAAACAAACCAAAATAACTACTAAGATAATATTTTTTACTTTGGCCAGAAAAGGCAAGGGTACAGTGGGCGCAGGACTGGAAGGCAGAAGCCCTGGGCTCCTTTGTTCATTAAAAGTTTCTTCCTGTCCCTACTTTCATCCCACTGGCAAACAGCTACAAAGCAGTTATCTTGTAATATTATCACTTATGTTATCAACTGTAATCCTTGTGAGGTGGGGTGGGGGACAGAGGAGGAGCTGAATGAGTCTGTCCATGGGACTTTGAGGGGGCATGTTTCAGAGGGGTTCACTTTGACTTAGAGCACCCTACTTTCAACAGGAAGGCTGACAGACTAGAATGTCACATAGAATGAAGAGGGGCTGCAACAGGTGTTGGAGCCTGAAGACTAAAGCCATGCATGCATTTCAGGTTGTGGGAGGGTGGGCCAGGACTGTTAGCTGAAGGGTTTTAACTCATGGTGAAGACTACTGGATGTCTCTTTCCAAACTGTCTGGCGACATGGACCAAGAAGAGACTGATTACAAAGAGGGACAGACAACTGCAGACACGGAAGGGAACAGGCCTGAGGAGTTATGAGGGTTTGGACAAAGATGACCAGAAGAGATATGGAATGGCTAGTTGGGTAAGAAGCCAGTGGCCTTCTCCACAAGTTGTGAATGCATATAATTCACACTTTCTAACTACTGATAATTTGGGGGTCTGATCTGTCTTAAAGAGAAGTGTCACCACATTTCAGAAGCAGGAAAACATGAGGTGAACTGGGCTAATCCTATTTGGTGATATCTCTTTCAAAATAACTGGTCTTATTCATCTGATAATATGAGCGCTGGTATTTTAGCCAGAAATTTTTTCATAAGGTTATTCTGAAACAATCTAATATTGTAAACTTAAATTGTAAAAATAACATAACTTATTGCCATGAGTTAAGCAATACAAAAAAACAGGAGGAAAAAACGAATGATTTTTTTCTAGGCTTCCATCTTTAAATGCTACCTCCAGTCTCTTAGTCTCCATGCTGCTTTGATGTTTTTCAGTTTACTCTCTATATACTCATGAGAGGGGGGAAAAAAGCAGAAATAGACTCTTTCAGTCTTCCCCCCTTAATCAAACGAGATCACACGACACTGTAATATTCTATATAATCATGTGGCCCATCAAGACAGAACTAGAGAAATCTATTAAACAGCCCTGTAAAAGTCCAGATTGTGACTGGAACATTACTTACTATATTCATCTCAATTTTTTCAGTTTTCCCTATCACACAACACCACAATAAAAGAAACATATCCTTATGTACAGAAATTTTCATTACTGAAGATAATATTCCCCAAATGGACACTGCCAGCCAGAAAAACAAATATGTAAATACCGAGAGGTTGTAAATTGTACTATCCAAAGATTATGGGACAGTACTTGCTTGTATAATCACAACGAAGTTACCGATCACTTCAGTCTGGCAGATCTGACTGATGAAACTCGACAGCACAGTTTCTGAATTTATAACCTTTGGGGTGTTCATTGGTTATGCAAATTTCTTCTTCTTGTGACCTACCATTCACACTTGTTGCTTAATATTCACTGACTTAAAATCAATTCTTAGAACCTTTTGTAGTGGCCAATCCTCCCCACAGAGATGGTACCTTCCCCTCAGCGGCCTCCCTTCTGCTGTCTCAGGCATCCCCTGTCCCTTCACAGAGTCTAACTCTTCTGGCTCTGTCAGGAGGGTTGTCCTACAACTTCTCAGTACTTTCTATATTATTGTACATGTAGGTGCTGTTTTTCATTTTTTTGGTCTGTGATATAAAATAGAACAAACTGTAGCATTACCAAATAAATGCTCACCTTTGGGTTGAAATGCTGTCTTCACCATGTTCAGTTCCCAACCAAACACTTTTGCATTTGGTGAGGATTTCCCTATCTGCATTAGTGCTGCGTTTGTTTAATCCACTGTCAGTGCTACAAAGGATTCTGTCAGCTGCCCTGTGCCTGCAGGACCCTTCTTAAATTCTTTTTCTTGCAACTCTCAGCTGCTTATTCTTCTCCTTGAACTTTACACTCCTTTTATCTGGACATCTCCCAAACTTCCCTGGGATTCAGCTCTTTTAATATGAAGTATATGATACTGATAATTGGTTTTCAAAGATCCACTTTATCAGACAAAGACACCCAAAATCCCTATCCTCTAGTTTGCTGACAGGTTTTTCTGTTTGTCTTCTGAATTAGAATATCTGTTGTTGTTGTTTTCTGCCACAGTAAGTAGGAATACAAAGTTGTGGTCATCTTAGGGACTGAAACCTCATTTCAACTCATCTCAAGTTGCACACTGAGACAGCTGTCAGTGACTGAAAGCTGCCAGAAAGTCACTGTACCAGTGAGGGTCCAGCAAGGAGTCAGAAGACTGAAAAGTAAAAACCAGCCAAACAAAGTCCACTGTGACTGAACAGGAAAAATTCTTAAGACTAATAACCAGTGAAAAGGCTGTTAACTACAAAAAAGAGCAGCTATGGCTAATACTGACTGCCAACTTGACAGGATCTAGAATCACTTAAGAGACAAACCTCTGGGTGTGTCTGGAAGGGCATCCAGATCGGGCTGAGGTGGGAAGACCCACCCTACATGTGGGAGCACCACTCTAAGGGCTAGGGTTAAAGACTGAGGAAAAGGGGAGAGCAAGCTGAGCACCAGCATTCATCTCTCCCTGTTTCCTGCCTGCTCCACTGGCTCATATTCCTGCTGCCTTGGCTTCCCTGCAGCAGCAGACTGTGTCCTTCAAATCTTTCCTTCCTTTAGTTACTTCTTGTCAGGTATTTTGTCTTCAACCCCCCACCCCCCACCCCACCAATACACTCATAATAACAAAACTCTTAATTCAGGGATGTGGAAGGAACAAGAGCAGAAGGCAAGTAGAATTTAAGGAGCATGAGAAAAAAGGAAACTACAGAAAACCCTCTAACTGTTGGAGAACTCTTTGAGGTCCATAGTTCTTGGGGTAAGGAGTTACGTTAAGAGGATTGAATATTACAATGTTTTATGTGTGGTGACCCAACAGGAAGAGGATGCCACATGTAAGGAAACATCGACTTAGGAAAACAACAGCCATCTGTCAAGTGGAATTTTGGCAAATGTCTTTTTTTGTGGCAACCCAGCAAGGGCATGGTGCCCAGGTATTGAGTCAAATACCAGGCTAGATGTCCTTGTGAAGATATTTTTAGACAGGATTAACATTTATAATAGTATACCAGAAGCAAAGGACATCACCCGCTAGAACCCCATGTAAACTCATGTAGCACTCTTGTGCTCAATGAAGGCCAAAAGAACAAAGATAGAGCTTCTCCATAGAATGGGGATTTCTGCCCTTCCTTTCAGATCCTGAACTTGTCAGCCTCCATGACTATGGGAGGTGAACCCTGAAAACACATGTCTAAGATAATATTCCTATTTCTAAACTTTGGCGTGTTTAGTGTGATAGATATTTGTGGATTTCTCTGAGAGCATTCTTTGTGGCCTTGTGGATCACCCCAAAGACTTAATATCATGAATGGGTACCATAGGGACATCGTTATAAAATAAACATAACATAGCCCTGACTAAGGAGGACTGATCTGAGCTATAGCTTGAAGGGTATGCTTCCAAACTTTACACCCACACTGAAGAATGAGAACCCTGAGTAAGAAAATTGGTTTCCAATTCATGGTCCTCCCCTGCCTTGGCCTCCTGAACAGTGGTGTTATAGTTCATTATAAACATTTACTTCACAATGTAGCTGCTGCAATGGCTGCTTCTTCTCAGCCCAATCCTGAGTGTTTCTATATGGACAAAGCCCAAACCCATTCACAACGAAAGGGTAGGACACTGAAAGCCAGGCTTTCTTACGGTTCTTACTGTCCCTTGTAATTATAATGACAGATTAAATAGAAGAGGCTCACACCAAATAAGTATACCCTTATTTTTTTTATGTTTATTTATTACTTCAAGTTACATCTCCATCACAGTCCCCTCCCTCCACCCCTCCTGGTCCCACCTTCCCACCCTTTTCCCCTTCTCCCAAACTCGTAATTCTTTTTCTTTTTAATAATTAGGCCACAATTATGAAAATTATAAGGTATAACATACATTCCCAATGCCAAGTCCATATGTATTTGGCAACTGATATTAATATTCTATTATCTATGTATCTCCATGAGCTTAAAGTTCTATAATTAACTCAGTTTCCATCCTAACTTATATTACCAACTTAAAAACATCTTCTTACATTTAGGACATCCTTATAATTCCTAAACAACTTGAAAAATTTAACTGTGAGACTATAACTATCTAGTCTTCAAGCACATCAGAGACCTGAGAAGGATAAATATATCTGATTATACAGGAAGTGCAGAGCAAGCAGCTTCCAAAACTAAGAAATGACAGACAACTGGCTGCCTGGACAGTCCCCGTTTTTTCTCTATACATGCGAGTATCAATCTTCAGCCTTTTGGCCCAGTATCTCTGACAGACATTAGTTGTAAAGCAGGAATTATGAAGGACTTGTCTACCCTGTCTTGGCAGAGCTAGGCTGTCAACTTACCTGCTTCCAAGTTTTGTCTTTTTAGGACAGCATTCTGTCTACAGTTGAAGTAGACTTGTCACTCTTGCCCAGTGACAAGCTTGCCACTAATGCAGCCATCTCCAAATGGAGATTCTTGGATTCTCATCATCTACTTGGAGGAGTATGGGGGTTTTGTCAGGAGCTGATGTGTCAGATGATCCTGCCTCGCAGACTTCCTCAAAAATCCTCAACCACAACAACTCAAAATGGCTAACTAAGATGGTTCAACCCCACAGTCTGCTCCAGCCAGGACTTTGTAAAGCCCTGAAGTTCAACTTCTGACTACAAACTTCTTAGGACATTTAAATAGCTGAGCACAAAAGGACTGAACATCAAATGTTACTATTAACTTGCTTAACCATTTTTCCATTCTTATTTGGGCCCCAAACAGGTTTCCTACATCTCAAATCAGCAGGAAGTCATTTTAAGAGAGCAATGTCCCATTCCCAGAAGGTGGGGAGGGTGTTTTTTTTTTTTTATCTCCCCTTTTTGGTCATTTGATGGGTTATAGATGTTTGTTGTTATTTAGGGGAATTGTTTACAAGTTGTTAAATGGTCATGTTAAATAGGTTTTTGGAGGTTAGACCCAGGGATTTCTCTTTTTCTTTTCTCTATCCTTCTTTCTCTATGTAGGGGGAAAAAGACTTGAAAAAAAATGAGATTTATAGGAATGATAAATAAAAAGGTACAGATTATTGAATATGCTCTTATATCTTTGTATATTGATACAAAATTAAGATTATATTTGGCTACATTGGCATTGATCTTTGTATATTGATACAGAATTAAGGTTAACCCTTTTTAAGGTGTTGTACTTATGTAATGCTTAAAAATGCAATGTGAAGTTTTGGCCTTTTGATAGCAACTATCACAAACTGTTTAGGATAATTAAGAAATGCAAATTAACAATCATTCAAACATGTCATTTTGTTAGGTAGTAGGATAGTTTATCACAGATATTTTCTAAGTTAACCAGAAATAAAGTTGCTAAGAGACAAGCAACATTTGCTTATCCAAATATATGGAGATATATAGGTGGTCTTCAAAAACCTCAAGAGATCTGTAGAATATGGCATTAAAGGACATTTTCTTAACCTAAAATTTTTTGATATTGAGACACGTCAGCTCCTGAAAGTATACCCTTATTTTATAGAAAGTTTAGTTTTTCTTTGATAATTCTTTTAGCAGAGACCCCTGTTCTTCACCACCGAATATAAGAAGCGAATTAAATTTAAGATCCATCTATTCAATGCCTTCTATGATTCACCCTCAATAGCCAGTTCAGCAAGGAGCTGCAAGGACGCAAGGACGTCAGCCATTCTGCTGCCCACATTCCTGAGCTGCTTCAGAGGACTTGCCTCTGGAGGAGTCAGCAGAAGAGTCCCAGCTCACACAGGTGAGAGCCCAGGCAAAGGAGAGAAAGGGACAAGGAGAAGGAGGCAGTATGGCTGCAGTACAGGCTAAGAGTGGACAAGGACATGGCTGCTACTGGGTTCTCAGACAATTTCCTTCATCCTCCCATTTCTACATTTCTAAAATAGGGATAATTCACAAGGTTTGTTGGGAGGATTTTGTTCAAAAACAAAAATGAACCAAGAGTACCCTGTCTTATACACAGCAAATTCTAATTCATGTGTACAGCTAAGCTTTCTTTTTAATATTAATTATTAATATTATTATTAATTACTGCTTCAGAGTAAGATTAGAGCTGTGGCAGTCAAGGGAAGATGAAAACATGAACTGGGATTTAGTCATTTAATGCACAGGGCACAGGGTACAGGGGATATGGCATTAACCAAAGTTCCAACCGGCCAGAGTCTGGTACATAAAAGAAGCTGGAAGGTATTGCCTTGAAACATGAGCATCATACATCTAAAAAATGAAGTGATGTCAGGTGGTGGTGGAGCATACCTTTAATCCCAGCACTCAGGAGACAGAGGCAGGGAGATCTCTGAGTTCAAGGCCAGCCTGGTCTACAGAGTTCTAAGACAGCCAGGGCTACAAAGAGAATATTATCTCAAAAACCAAGTTTTCTTTTTGAAAAAAAAAAACTTTTTTTAGAGAGAAAGTAACAATCAATGAAGTAAACTATCAATAAAAAGGAATGGAAGACACAAAATGCTTCAGTTCACAACAAATGTGATTCTTATCTAGCAATTATTAAATATTGGTAGTCTAGGTTATAAAAAAGATGTTCATTGAACCCGTAAGTAGCTTACTAAAGTTTTCATATTAGTATCCTTGGTTTAGATCATTCTAATAATTATTAGACAAGTTTGCTTTAATTCAGTATTGTCATAGCTGTCACTCATCATTTAGCTTAAAACAGGTTAACTGAATAGCAATGTCATCATGCCACTGAGATTTTGCTACATATTTGCCCCAAAATATATGACCTAGCAAATTAATTCATATTCATTTTCACTTTCATTATTCCAACTAACAGTATGTCAAAAATGAAGTCAGGGCTAGAAAGAAGGCTTAGTGTGCGACGTGCTTGCTGTGTAACCCTGAGAACCTGCGATTGACTCCTCAGAACCAATGCAGAAGAGCTGGGTGCAGCAGCAGCACACGTCTGTGCCTTCAGTGTTCCTAGAGCAAGACAGGGGTGGAGATAAGACTTAGGATCACTCAGGAGCTGTGGGCGGCCCGCGTGGTGTCCTCAAACACGGCGCGAGGCGGAGACAGACACTAGAGTTGCCTTCTGACAACAAGCATGCCATGGAGCCTGTGTAACCACACACACAGAGATACACACACACACACACAGATACACACACACACACACACACACACACACACACACACACACACACCGAGAGAGGCAGACAGACAGACATACACATATAGACACACATACACAGAGAGACAGACAGACACAGAGAGATAGACACAGAGAGACATACACACACACAGATAGACATATACACACGTAGAAAGACAGACACATACACTGACAGACACACACACATACACACACACACACACACACAGAGAGAGAGAGAGAGAGAGAGAGAGAGAGAGAGAGAAGATAGACAGACACATAAGGAGAAAAAGAGATTTTTTAACTGAAGATTCAAATTCTCTTGCCAAGGCATCCAAATCACTATCCTTCAGAAACTGCCCACAACATCCATCTGCCATCATGGGGATACTACAGACCTTACCCTCCCTTGTAACAAAGAAAAAAAAAAACAAATAAAAATCTTTTCACTTTTATTCTTAGGAACGGACCAAATTCCTCCAATTCTTTACATGCCACAAAATTCTGAACTGCATCCTAGACATTAACACCTAGATTGCAGAGACTCTAGATTTTGTTATATTCCTCTAATGCTTAAGGGAAACACTAGTATTTTTGTTTTACCATTTAATTCACTTTGTTGGAGTCAAAATGCAAATTTTGTCTTGACTGATGACAGCTCAAGTAACACTTTTGTTAGATGCAGTTGGGGTGCTCTGGGCCTGCCTCAAGGAGGTGCAATTTGGATACTCAATACTGTTTTCAGGGTAGGAAGCCCTTACATAAAAAGGGTTTGTGAACAAAGGAGACTACCAGCAGAACATACAGCCAACACAGTGAGAGTCTCAGCTAGCTGTATTTAACCAGAAGTTAATATCCAGAGCATATAAGGAACTACAAAAATTAAACAACCCACCCCCCCCAAATTACCAACCAACAAATGGGTTAGCTGTGTGTGATGGTCCATGCCTTTAAGCTCAAGAAGCAGAAGCATGCTAATCTCTATGAGTTCAAGGCTAGCCTAGTCTACAAAGTGAATTCCAGCCCAGCCAGGGCTATATAAGCAAGATCACGTTTCAAAAATAATGACTGAACAGACAATTCTCAATATATATATGCTCAATAAATATTTTAAAAAACATTTAGCATCTGTTGCCATCGGGGAAATGTAAATTAAAACTGTTTTGAGATTCTCTTTCACCCTAGTCAGAATGGATACCCTCTAGAAAACAAATGACAACAAATGCTGACGAGGGTGTAAGCGAAGAGGATTCTTTACTCGCGGCTAGTGAGACTGCAATCAGTACAGCCATTATATAAATAAGTATGAAGATTTCTCAAAAACTTAACAGAACTACCACGTGACTCACTCATAACACTCTTGGGTACGTACCCAAAAGACTATACCCTACCACGGAGACACTTGCACATCTATGTTTTTTGTTGTTTTAGTCACAACAGCTAGAAGATGGAACCAGCCTAGATTCTATCAACAGATGAATGGATAATGAAAATTACAAAATTTTCAGAAAATGGAGGATCTGGAAATTATATTAATCTAGGAAACCCAGACTCACAAAGACAAGTATTGCACATTCTCTCATATGTGAATTCTAGCTTTCAGTGTTTATATGTATGCATACATGTGGTTAGACATTGTAAAACTACAGACTGTTAGAGAGGGGAAAGAGGTGTTGAGGAGCAAATGTAAAAAGAAAGAGGAAAAGGGCTGCTGGGGACGAAGGGAAGAGGGTAAACAAAAATAAATTAGCTTGAAACATAATTCTTTGTATGCTAATTCAAAACAAATAACTCCCAAACGTACTATAGTAAGTCTATCTGTGATATGTTAATAACAGTTTCCAATGATTGTGAAAAAAAAAAAACAACTAAAACTGGTCTGTTGTCTAGAAAATTTTTAGTCCACTGTCTCAACTCAGTTGAACAATTCTATTATCTTGAGTGACTGCTCAATAAACCCTTCAGTCACTTAAACTGCTCCCAGATCCAGTGGGAAAGGAGGATATACAGACGCTTGTTTTCTTTTCCTCACACCATGTGGGACCAATTTTACTACTAAGTGCTCCTGAACACTCAAATGTGCCACCTAACCTCCCTCTCAAATGCTAACTTGTACTCAAATACTCTTCCTGGGCATAATGTAAAAGAACTCAAGGCATTTACTCTATAGTAAGAGACAGACAATCCCAGAGAAAACAGTCCTACGAAGCTGGCAAAGAGCACGAATGCAAGGCACTGTGGTAGCCAGTTAGCCTCTACTCTCCAGGGCCCTTCCCTCCTAGCCGTGGCTTCCTGTGACGCTCCTTCCATCGTGGAGATGGCTGACCCATGTAATCAGCAGGCTTCCATGTGTGACTCTGAGCTGGGACACTGCAGTTAGTTCATGCTTCGGTGCCAATCATCCTCTCTTGGGGTATTTACTATTTGTACTGTTCTTTTTGTCAGAATAAACATTTAAATTCTTTGTTTTGCTAGTAACTTCTAGACTAGCATAGTCCTGACATCTTGTTAGTGCTCAGTATTTGAACAGCAAATAAACATACAACGAAGAGGGACTTTTTTCACATTTCTATAAATATCAAAGTTAATTTCATTAGACTTCTGAAACTTTTGTGAATAATTTTGTT
The DNA here is from genome assembly GCA_907164525.1 of Lophiomys imhausi. NCBI lineage: Eukaryota > Metazoa > Chordata > Mammalia > Rodentia > Muridae > Lophiomys > Lophiomys imhausi. Next base: position 5,973,979 of record CAJQZJ010032551.1, read on the forward strand.
TGTATTTTATGTCTGTTTGTATATTTTATATTCCATTCTCTAGTCTGCCCCAGAGTTGTGACTTATTTATGTGTGTGTATGTGTGTGTTTAGGTACAACATAAGCAAAATGCTATCAATAAAATACCTAAGGCAGTGTTTCTATATTTGTACACATATACAGATTTTTACTCTAAGTTCTACGGGTCCTTATGGCTGTGTCATTCTATACTGTTGGTGCTCTGATTTCCCGGATCCTTAAGCTGAACAGAGCTGTTGTGTTTTTGTGTCTGGGCCTGTAAGGCAGCTGAAAGCAACACGAGCCAGAGTGAAGAGCCAAGTGAACAGAGCCTGTGTGTCAGTTCATGCAACATCTTCTCCAAGTCCCTTCCAGAACAGTCGCTCCCTGATCCCC
>CAJQZJ010032551.1:5981621-5999903 GCA_907164525.1 Lophiomys imhausi
TGGGCTGGGATCTTCACCCTCTGCTCAGTGGATATGTGTGTGGCCTTAGGGTCTCATCTGTACAACAGGGAAAATAAAACTGTCTCCTAAGTTTGGCAGCAATGACTAGGTTTATAAACGGTCAAGTAGGATTCTTGATACAGAGCTTTCTCTAGTATATGATAGTATTCTCATTATTATTAGTCAGTGACACACTGGGAAGCATGGCCAATTAACAGAGAACTTTCTGTGACATGCAGCAAGGGCACTCACTCTTTTCTGGACTGTAACTGCACAGAAAGAGTTGGAGTCTACATCTCTGGAGAATGCGATTCATCCCTTCAAGCCAAGGACACAAAGTGGGACATGACAGAGGAAGCACCTCTCTGCTCTAATATAGCACAAAAAGTTGTGTGCAAATTAACTGAGGTGACATTCAGGTCACACCACAAGTTAGACACACACTGACACTTGCCACTTCTTACCTACTTTAGCCTTCTCTCCTCTTGTTGCTTTATGGGGAAAAGATGACTAGCAAATGATATAAAAATACCATTTGGTTTACATTTTACATTAGGAGAATCTGGCTGGTACTTCCTGACCACTTTGTAATTTATTACATAGGCTTCCTAACAGTATGTACTATTTTGTGCTATAGCTGAATCAAAACTAGTATCAAAGCTGTATTAAAACCTATTACATTTAGACTGCAGGTGGCCACATAGATTACACAAACTGGATAGCAGCTTAAAAGTTTTTTCTTGTAGATGTATAGGATATTTTCATGGTTTGGCATTAAAAAGCAGGTAACAGGTTTAAAATACTGTAAATAAATTAAAGGTTACTGCTGCTCAACCTGGTTTTCTGAACCTCCAAGAGTTGAAAAAACTTAGAGCTAAGGTAAAATACATGAAATGCGTGGTGTTAGCCCATGCCTTTAATGCCAGCAGAGACAGGAGGATCACTATAGAGTTAGTTGTCTTATAAATTCTAGAGTTACAAGGAACAGGGTAGAGATGGTGCACACCCTTAATCCCATCATTTGAGAAGAATACACCCTTAATCCCAACACACTAGAGACAGAAACAGGCAGATCTCAGAGCTCAAGGTCAGATTTATACAAAACAAGCTCTAAATAGAGAAAAACTCTGATCCAGGGGTGGTGGAGTACATCTTTAATCCCATCAGTTGGGAACCACATGTCTTTGATCCCAATACTTAGAATGCAGAGACAGGCACATAGGATTTGGAAGGATTTAAGTTTAAAAACTACTTACAAAAGGCATGCTCAATGCAAACAAATTGTCCTTTGAGATCTCAAAATATATACACTAAAGGTTTGTTTAGCTCCAAAATATCAAAATAATTTCTTCTTTAATCCAAATTAAAGATAATACTTTATATATTGTCAAAAAACCAAATTTGCTCCAGGAAAAATATTACCTGACCCCCCCCCCCAAAAAAAAAAGTAGTGTCCCAGAGTTAGGATTAGGGCAGGGCTCTGTTCTTATTTTTCCAGGAGATTTAAAGCATCCATTCAAGGAATCCAAGGACCACTGGACAACAGAAACCTCAGAAGAAAACAGATCAGACACCAAAGAAGACAAGTAGCCCAGATGATCCAGCCTTGCAGACTTCCTGAATAGGTGTTTCCTCAAAAGTCTACAACTACAACAACTCAAAATCGCTAAGATTGTTCAGCTCCACAGACTGCTCCAGCCAGAACTCCAGTAAAGCCCTGAAGTTCAGCTTCTGTCTACAAACTTCTTAGGACATTTAAATAGCTGAGCACAAAAGGACTGAACATCAAATGATTCTATTAACCTTTTTTAAACCACTTTTCCATTCTTATTTGGGCCCCAAACAGGTTTACTATGTCCCAAATCAGCAGGAAGTCATTTTAAGAGAGTGATGTCCCATCCCCAGAAGGTGGGGAGGGTGTTTCCCCCCCGCCTTTGGTCATTTGATGGATAATAGAAAGTCTTCTTATTTAGGGGAAGAGACTACAAGCTGTTAAATGGTCTTGTTAAATGGGTTTGGAGGTTAGATCCAGGGACTTTCTCTTTTTCTTTTCTGTATCCTTCTTTCTCTCCTATGTAGGAGTGAACAGACTTGAGAAAAAAGGGGACATAGACATAATATAGGAAAGATCAAGAAAAAAGGAGAGATTATTGAATATGCCTTTATACCTTTGTATATTGATACAAAATTAATATTATATTTGGCTAAATTGGTAGTGAGCTTTGTATATAAATGCAAAATTAAGATTGTATTGGGCTACATCGGTATTGATCTTTGTATATTGATACAAAATTAATATTATATTTGGCCACAATGGTATTGACCCTTGTATACTGATGCAAAATTAAGATTGTATTGGGCTACATAGTTATTGCTCTTTGTATATTGATACGAAACTAAGATTATATTTGGCCATATTGGTATTGATCTTTGTATATTGCTACAAAATTAAGGGTAACACTTTTTAAAGGTATTATATCTAGCAATGCTTAAAAATGCAATGTGAAGTTTTGGCCTTTTGCTACCAACTATCATAAACTGTTTAGGATAATTAAGAAATGTAAACTGATAGTCAGGCAAGCTTGTCATTTTCTTAGGTACTATGACAGTCTATCACAGTTATTTTCTAAGCTAATCAGAAATCAAGTTCCTAAGAGACAAGCAACATTTGCTTATCTAAATAAATATAAGAGATAGATAGGGCGTCTTCAAAACCTCAAGAGATCTGCAGACTATGGCATTCAAAGATGTTTTCTTAACCTAAGATTTTTTGATATCGAGACACGTCAGCTCCTGACAGCACCCCCTATTCTACTCCAAGTAGAAGATGAGCATCGAAGACTCTCCAGTGGGAGATGGTTGAATTAGTGGCAAGCCTATCTCTTGGCAAGAAAAACCCCTTGCTTCAACTGTAGACAGAATGCTTTCCAAAAAGGACAAAACTTGGAAGCAGGTAAGTCGACAGCCTAGCTCTGCCAAGACAGGGTAGGCAAGTCCTTCATAATTCCTTGCTCTACAATCAATGTCTGTCAGAGAAATGGGGCCAAACGGCTGAAGATTGTTGCTGTATGTATGGAGAGAAAATGGGAACTGTCCAGGCACCCACTGGTATGTCATTTCTTAGTTTTGGAAGCTGTGGGTCCTGCACTTCCTATATAATCAGATATATTTATCCCTCTCAGGTCTCTGAGGTGATTGAAGACTAGATAGCTAGAGTCTCATAGTTAAATTTTGAGTTGTTTAGGAATCAAGAAGGTGTTCTGGATCTAAGAAGATGTTTTTAAAATTGTGATGCAAGTTAGTATGAAAGCTGAGTTAGATATAGAACTTTAAACTCATGGAGCTGGTTAGATAGTAGAAGGTTAAAGTCAGGTGCCAAATACATATGGACTGGACATTGGGAATGTATGCTAAGCCATATAACTCTCATAATTGTGGCCTATTTATTTCTGTTGTTTTGTATTGTATTTATGGTTATAAGAGAAAGAACCATTTGTTGAACTGAAAGGGGCAGCTGTTGGGGGGAAAAAGATATACCTTTAAAAAAAGGGGAAGAGGATGGGGGGTTGAGAGGGAAGAGGGTGGGAGGGTGGGACTGGAGGGGGTAGTAGGGAGGGGATTGTGATTGAGATGTAACTTGAAGAAATAAAAAATAAATTATTTTTAAAAACCTATTACATATTAATGGTACTTAATATTTCCAAGTAGCACAATGTGAGGGAGTGAAAGAGTGGGGGGAGAGGAAAGGGAGAGAAAGGGAGCGGGAAGAGAGAGCAAAGAGTGAGTGAAGAGAGCACGAGAGGCGGGTAGAAGAGAGAGAGAGAGAGCTCTGGCACAATGGCATGTTCTTAGTGTGTTTGGAGTTAGAACTGAGCCTGGATCCTGGCTCCCCACTTGGTAACTGGTTCCTGATTCAGAGTCTCTTCCTTTGCTGTACAATGAGGATGATACTGTAACAGCTCACAGATTTGTGATCCTATGAAATTAGTGTGTATGGAGCCAACGCTGACTGCACAGCATTGTAGTCTGGTGTTCAGTACATCCTGCTCATTTACTTCCCTCTTCTGAGGGTAAAGAGATCAGAAAGGGAGTGGAGATCCCAAAGAGAGCTAGGCAGCTGTTTTAGCTGACACAGCACAGCCTGCTGGTGAGGGTGAGACAGCTACATGTTGGGCAAGGTCTCAGCTGAGAAAATTATGCTTTGGCAGGAAAGCGAGCTCTTAGTTAGCCAGAATACAGTCTGCTGGCAAGACTCCCAAGCCCAGAAGACTAGCATTTTAAGTACATGAGACTGAAACATGAGTATTTGCTGCATGGATAAGCTTTGAGACTGTTTTTATATTGTTTTGCTCAGACTAACCTGAAATTCACTGAGCAGCTCAGGCTCATGTCAAACTCATGGCAAACCTCTTGCTTCAGCACCTCAATTGCTAGGATTGCAGGGATGAGCCCCTATGCCTGGCTTGGTTCTTATTATATATATAGTGTGTTATTTCTTATTTAGATTATTTATTTTATGTGTATGAAGGGTTTTTTTTACCTGCATGTATGCATATGCACCACATTATGCCTGTTCTTATGGACTACTAGCTCTGAAGTTATGAGTTACAGATGGCTATGAGCCACCACATGTATGCTGGGAATTGAACCCAGGCCATCTTCAAAAGAAATAAGTGTTGTAATCCACTGCACCATCACTCCAGCCCCTGCTTCTTACATTCTTAACACAGAAAATGTTCACCCAACGACAGGTTTTGAAAGAGACTATTTACCTACTAGTAAATGATGGTTTACTTTCTTCTTTTGATTAATATAATTAATTCACCAATACCCTATGCTAAATAAAAATCTTTACATTTTAAAAAACGTTTTATGGTACTCGGGAAACAAACACAGGTGAATCTCCGAGCTTACAGACATCCTAGTCAACATACTGAGTTCTAGGACAGCCAGAGCTATGTAGAGCGACTCTGCCTCAAAAAAACCAAACACACACACACACACACACACACACACACACACACACACACACAAGTCTTGTGAAAAGATTCAATATATAAAACTTAGAAAAATAGAAATATCTATCTGCCTGCCTAGATTTTAAAGCCACAAATAACTTTTCAGGTTTCTCTGTGTAGTTCTGGCTGTCCTGGAACTCACTCTGTAGACCAGGTTAGCCCTGAACTCACAGAAATCCTCCTGCCTCTGCCCCCTAAATACTGGGATTAAAGGTATGCATCATCACTGGCTTCAGGTTACTTTTAAAGGAACTGTACCACACTTCAAGTAATTCCTTTCTTTAGAGTCACAGACCAAAGTGTGTTGTTTAGAAATTAGCAAAAGCTAAGAGTCCTGCACAAACCCTAGTTCTTTCCTTTTTTTTCTTCCCACTTCAAGGCTCTGGCATATGCAGTCCACATGGCTACAGGAACAAAAAGTTCCTATGTGTTGTAGCTATTGCTCTCTTCACCATGAAGTATGAGCAAGCACAGAGCAATGCATGTCAGAACAGAACACAGTCTGTGTTTATTATACCCTGACTAGTATAAAATACACTTACGTATCAAAAGTTAATGATAAAATATTTTAAACAAAAAGATGGGGCTAACAGAAACCAAAGTATCAAAGCAGCAGATCAAAACTGTCTGCTTGGAATGTTCTAGCAATGTCAAGCCACTCACCACAGTTCAGAAAGCCGCATACCCAGTCCTACAAAACTCGTGGTTCCCTGCACAACAAGTTCAGAGCAGTTTACAGCCCATTCCAAAATGGCTTTCAAAGTTAAGCTGAATTACCTGTATGACCCCAAATAACAAGCACACGCGAGCCATGCTTCCAGAACACGGAATCCCTTTAGGTGCTAATTCCTTTGAACACAGACAGACTCATGAACCAGACTCCATTACACCTTTTGTACAGCCATAGTCATTCTGATAGAGACCTGAGGACTCAACACAACACCAGTGCCATGGCCGACGACAGCCGAAGAGCAGACCGTCTCTGCTATGCAGCATACTGAGCTGCTGTTCGGTTGGACTCTGGCCTGTGTATTTTGAACTTAGGCCCTTTAGAGCAATGTCTGATGGAAAGTCCAGATTCTTGCTTTTCAGGCAGTGATGACATCATCCAGACACTGCCAGCATGGCACATTCTTGTCACCATTCTAAACAACTGTAAGTGGCACAGCCAACATAACAAAGAGTTTTGCTGGCAAGTATCTGGCCCCAGGCTTAGCCCTCATGGCACTTAAGTTTTCTAAATTTCACATCTGTATCTTTCTATGAATGGGTGACATGCTGCCTGTTTGCTTGTTTGAGATAGGATTTTATGTAGGCCGAGACGCTCAATATCATTGTGTGACTAAGGGTGACCTCAAACTCCCAGTTCTCCTACCTCTACCTCCCAAGTGCTGGGATTAGAGTCATGTGCCACCCATCTGGCTTTGTTTTGTTTTTAATTGGTACTTTCAAGATAACAGGGCTTGATTTTTTTTCCATCTCGATCTCTTCCCACCCCACCAAATCCTACTCAAGCTTAGCAAAAAATACATATTTGTTCATATAAAGCTTAGCTAATCTCAGTGTGCTTTCTCATTACACACTAGCATAGAAAGTCAACATCTGGCCTGAACATGTTTATAGAAAGTGCATTAAATAATCCTTGTTAATTCTCTAAGAAAATCTAAAGCCAGAACAAAGACTTTGGAGGACAATGTGGCCCCATCACCCAACAGCAGAAAGGGATCAGAGAAGGAAAATTACTTTGGTCGTGAATATTTACAAAAGGGAGCACTGAACCTCATTACTCCTCTCTCTCTCTCTCCCCTACTTCCCTCCCTCTCATCCGCCCACATGGATGTGGACACATGGACATGGAGGCCAGAGGTCAGCCTCGGGTGTTGCTGCTCAGGTGCCCTCCAGCTTCTTTTCTGAGATGGGGTCTCTGGTGGCCCTGAGACCCAGCTCTCTGATAGGCCCTGGCTACCACCTCTCCCTCATGCCAGGCTTACATGTGAGAGTCACAGCCAGCTCTTTTACAAGGGTCTGGATTTGGGATCAGGTGCAAGCACTTAGCTCTAGCCCTGACCATCCATTTTCTTGAAGAAATTTGGATTCCAGAACTAAAGCTTCACTTTAAAACATTATTTATCAATTTATATGCACATTGGGGTTTAGCCTGCATATATGTCTAGGTGAGGTTTTCAGATCTGCTGGAACTGGAGTTACAGACAGTTGTGAGCTGCCATGTAGGTGCCGGGAATTGAACCCAGATCTTTTGGAAGAGCAGCCAGTGCTCTTAACCCCTAAGCAATCTTTCCAGCCCCTAAAACTTCACTCTTAAAGGAAGATCTCTATAGATTTTAATTAATAGATTAATTCCCTCTTATGTCATCTCACTACTAATTTTTGGACTTTATTATCAAGACTTTCTTTTTCATTATTTCTACTTTGTAATTACTTTAATTTCTGTTTTGATTGTTCATTTTATTACTATTTCTCCTTTGATTACAGACTTATCTAACATTATTCCTACAGACTAAAATTTTAGCCTCATGCTTTCCCTTTGGAAAGCTGTTGTCATGCTTTGAGGTAAGAGGTAGGTCTAACTCCAACTCCTGAGACTGTTTCCACTAATACAAACTTGCTAGCATTCAAACTTATTGAAGGCCACAAACCTGGTAATTAACTCCCATTAACGGGAAATACAAGGGCCTCATGGTAGCAATTCTTCAAACTACGTCCACACATTTGCAGTTCAGTAGAATAGAGTTGACAGGGTATCCCATAAATATACATTTTTACCTTTCTATGTATAAGCTAAAAATTAAAACTGAAGTTATTAGTTAAATACAGCTCTAATAGTGATCTGCAGTTTGATTAGTATTACTGTGTAGATTAAAAAAAAAAAACCTATAATAGAAATTCTAGATTTTCTCAGCAAATAAGTGGCAATAAACAAGAGGTAAAATAAACAGCACAAACAAGTGCCATACTTGTGTGTTTCATCCTCTATTTGCAGTGAGAAAGGGTCTGCTTCGGTGCGTGTTTAAAATTGTGGGAGCTACTTTGTAACACTAACTCGCCATGTCTATTTTTCCTAATGAAGTGCCCAATCCTTATACAGCAAGTGGACAACCACTCCAAAACCACCATTGTTCTCTTATTGTGTGACAGAGAGACAGTTTAAACCCTTCTCCAGGTCACAGTGGAGGAGACAGTAGAGGGCCTATCATTCATTGTAGCACTAGTCCTTAACACTCGCAACTTCCCAAGAAAACTCTTCACCAGTAGACTCCATAAGGGACAATGCTGAGGCTGCTCTAGGAGCCCAGATCATTCCCCATTACTATGCTCTACTGACTCTGGACTTACTCCATGATATCCATGCTTAGGCTATTTTGTAAACCTCAATGTCACATGCTAAATGTTCCTAAGAATTTTTTTTGCTGGAGGCAGGAAAAATGGATCAGTAGTTAAGTATACTTGCTGTTCTTGTAGACACCTATGTTCAGTTTCCAACAACCACATGGCAGTGCACAACCATCTTTAACCTCAGTTCCAGGAAATTTAATTCCCTTTCCTGGCCTCTGAGAGCACCAGGCACACACATGATGCACATACATACAAGGAGGTAACACACACACATAAAATATAAACAAATCTTTCAAAACAACTCACTGTTTTTAAATATTTTTACATTTATTTATTATTTTGTGCACATGTGTATACAAGCACATGCCTGTGCATGCATGTGTGTATATGCCACAGCATTTACATACAAAGTCACAGGACAATTTGCAGGAGAGGAGTTAGTTCTTTCCTCCCACTATGTGGGTTCTAGGGACTGAGTTCAGGTACTCAGCTGGATGGCAAGCACTTTTAGTAGCTAAGCCATCTTGTTGACTTTGATTTATCCTTTTTTAAATAGACATTTAATAAAAATTTAACCTGATAAAGTAGATGCACCTCTGTTTTCTTCTCAACTGCAAACGTTACAAGCACTGACGTTAGCAACACAGCATTTCAGGGAGCTAAAACATGCTCTTCCACAACCAACCTGTACCTAACAACCCTCAAGCCTTGCATCTATTATTCAACATGGAATAAGTAGTAAACATTACCACATAATTAGTCTCATTACACAAGGAATACCTGGGGAAAAGCTTTTTTTCTAGAGTTCCTCTGAACTCTCAGAAGCTAAGAGGTGAAGTCACAATTCTGTGAACTAGTTAGTCAACCAAGTTGTATCAAGTCAACAGCAAAAATTCAACTTCTGAGACCTCTGCTAACTTTCATGTCACTAGGCTGAAGTGACTGCCTTTCCTCCTATGCTCATAGTCAACACTTTGAACAAAGCCTGTCTGTGGGCTCACCTGTCATTCAACTGTCACTGCACGGCAGTAACAGGTGCATCCTTCTTTTGGATGTCTTTTCATCTCAGGAAGAACACAGTCAAAGAGCCTTAATGGTTTTGACAGAATTACAAGTGACGAGAACAGCACACACTCAAAGGCAGCTAATGGGTCTGACAGTATGATCCAAGCCATCCTTAAAGGCAGCTTCTGTAGCTGCTGTCTGAAGCAGCTAGCATCGGGACAGCTGTTTAAGAAATCCCAGAAAGGGCTGGAGAGATGGTTCAGCGGTTAAGAGCACTGGCTGCTCTTCCAGAGGTCATGAGTTCGATTCCCAGCAACCACATGGTGGCTCACAACCATCCATAATGAAATCTGGTGCCCTCTTCTGGCCTGCAGATATACCTGCAGACAGAACACTGTATACATAATAAATAAATCTTAAAAAAAAAAAAGAAAGAAATCCCAGAAAAACAGCTCGAGGGAGCTGGAGAGATGGCACTGGGTGCTCTTCCAGAGGACCTGGGTTCAATTCTCAGCACCTAGGTGTCAGTTCACAACTGTTTGTAATTCCACTTCCAGAGGATCCAACACTCTCACACACATACAAGCAGGCCACTAATGCACATGAAATAAAAATAAATTAAGCTGGGTGTGGTGATGCACACCTTTAATCCTAGCACTTGGGAGGCAGAGGCAGGTGGATCTCTGTGAGTTTGATGGTAGCTTGGTTTACAGAGTGAGTTCCAGTACAGTCATGGCTGTTACACAGAAAAACTCTGTCCTCAATAAATACATAAATAAATAAATAATTTGTTTTAAAGGAAGAAAAACTGGGCTCCCTTCAAGGTGAGTTTCAGTAAGAGACTGAATTCAGTAAGTGGCCCCCTAATTATGGGTCCCACCTCCCTCACAGAGATATACCAGCACACATCTCACGAGACGTTAAATTCCTATGCCAAGTTCTGAGCAGCATGGCTAAACACAAAGCTTTCTATTGCTCAAACACTTTGTGTGTGTGTGTGTGTGTGTGTGTGTGTGTCTTTGTCCATGTGTCTGTCTGACCATTAAGAAGTGTTCATATTTGCTAAGCGTCTGTCTGAATTACCCTAAAGAAACTCTCATATTTGCCAAATTTCTCGATGGTTCAGTTCTGTAACAAGGGCACACTGACTGCTGCATGTTCCATTTGACACTCTCAGACAGTTCTTAGAGTCAGATGGTCATGGTTATCATACACGGCCAAAGGAAGACTTCTAATATATATACTTAAAAAGATCATCATCATCATCAGTCACTGAGATAAGGTCTCACATGGTGGTCCAAGCTGGCCTAGCACTTACTGTACAGTCTAGGCTGGCCTCAAACTCACAGCAATCCTACTGTCTCAGCTTTCTGAGGAACACCAGCCTTGAGCACAGTACATTTAGAAGATGCCTCAAAGCTATCACCACGGAAACAGAGGTAGGAACGGGTAGCAAATACACCAGGGGATTGAGGAGCCAGGGCTAAGGAGTTCTTGCAGGGCATGAATGACCTGAAGGCAAGCATAGCCATGTGAGAAGTTAAGAGTTGAAACAGAGTAAGTAATGGTAGCACCAAAACCAAGACAGTACTTAGCCTGTGGCAACAGACACTGCCAGGAATTGCAGAGATGGCTGAAATGATGCCAAAACGGCAGACTGAAAGCTGATACTAGAGATGGCCACCTTCAGTATTGAGTCCCCTCATACAGACCAATTCTGGAGTCTGAGAGGATATGTGACAGTAGAAAGAATGGCAGATTTAGAATCAGAGTCTGCCCTCCAGTTCATGACTAGCTGTGACTCGAGGCAGGTCACACAACTACTCTGTACATCAGCCTCTTCTTCTGTACAGTGAGCTTGTCCATGGGTTCGCACTCAGTTTTCCAATTAGAGAGTACATGCACAGCGATTAACAAAACACTTGGCTAAAGACACAGTGTACAGTAAATAACAGCTCATTATCCTGCATTTACATTAAGACGGACACCACTTCTTACACACGTACTTTCTAATGGAAACACACATTACACACACACACATATATATATATATATATATATATATATACATATATATATGATAACATAATAAAAAATTGTAGAGGCAGCATGAGACTTGATTGCTCATCTATTTCTGGTAACATCTGATAGCTGAATCATGAAAGTTCAAGGTTGCTCATAAGAGAATTTGCAGTTTCACTCTGAACTCCGATGCTACATTTGTAGGTTGAATTTTATGCACACAAGTCAACCGATTCACTCTTTTCCCTCCCTCCCTCTTACCCCTGCCTTCCTTCCTTTGTCACCAGCACTGACTGCAACATGCTGGAAGTCACGTGGTTGTGAGTCATTAGGAAGTGGTCCAAAGGTTCTGGTGGCTCCTTGGGGTGAGGAGTGCCTTGAACACGAGGAAGAGGACGAGCACACGTTGTGTGTGTTGCTGCATGGCTGCAGATCCTCGCGTGTGCGTCGCCTGTACCTGCGTCCTACTCCATGATTCTCATCCACGAACTATGCAGGACACAGACTGCCATCTCTGGTCTATAGATATGGATAGTGAAGCTCAGCAGATACAAAAGGTCGCACACTGCAAAGTGGTACAACTCGTGTCACTCTGCCCAGGTGCTGGCCCCTGGGACTGTCCCGAGTTCTCCTTGGCAGTCCAGCAGGTGTGTTTGTTCTTTAAATAAGTATATTGGACATTTCCACTCTAAAAGCTCAGAGTTCTTAGAAATATAGTTTGCTTTTGAAATGGCTTCATGGCCATTGTTAATTTTATAATTATGGAATATATTTTGGGGGGAAATTAATCTCTTTAAATTTAGCACTTATTTTTTATTTTTTATTTTTTAATTTTTTTAATAAATGTATTTATTTGTTGCTTCAGGTTACCTTTCCATCATAGTGTCCTCTTTCTCCCCTTCCCAGCCCCGCCCTCCCACCCTCTACCTCCTAACCCTTCCATCCCACTCCTCTGGAGTGGAGTGTCCCTACATAACAGTTTTTATTATATGAACTGATTTTAATGTTTCCATTATTTTAAAGATTTCATGAAGAGATTTTAAATTGAAAATACATAAAATGAATTACAGTGGCAAACATTTCCTTTCACAGACTAGTGAGCTACTTACTTCATTGTCCTCAGAGATAAATTATTACTATAAGATACCTTTGTGACTGAAACTGCAGTAGTTTAGGGTCCTATATGACTTCATTTATTTTAATTGGCACTTTTGTTTCTTAAAAGTTAAGGAATAGTTATATGTGAAATAAATGTGGCACATTGTTAAAGACCTATGGTGTCTCACTTGTAACTTGTCAAATGGACCAACTATAGAAGTCCACAGAGGACAGGGTTTTATTAACCAAGGTGGCATTTATAGTTCAGTAGGCAATTCAGTCAATTTTAAAGTCTTCAAAGTTTTACAGTCAGATTTTCTGGCATTACTGCTTTTAACAATAGTCAAAGACAATTTTCCAACGTAGAAGGCAATATCTAAACAGAAAGATTGGGTTTGGTGTATGTGGTTAGTGGCAGAGAGCTTGCCTTAGCATGTGTGGCCTGGGGTTAAACTACAGAACCAGGGGAGAAGGGGACAGGAACTAGCAGATGTGCTTGTACTGGCAGGCATCCACTCCCAGCGCTCAAAGCGCTCTGTCAGACTTACAGTTACACACACTTTAGCTCTCCCCCCCCAGAACTGGGGCACTCTGGGACAGCACTGTCCGATTAGGATGGGATCCCTGAGTTAGGCTTGCTGGCACACAGGAGGCCAAGGCAGGAGGGTGAAGGCTCAAGAACACTGTGGCCACTCGGGGAGACCTGCCTGGGCACACAAGTGACGGCATCCACTTGTCATGTGTTGCTCATGTCAAAAATGGATTTATAGAGGAATCATCAGGATAAACAGAAAGACAACTAACCCACCCTAGTTAAAGAAATATGTTGTATTTTATGTGTTGGCCAGCCTATTCATCATATGACCAAAACACTTACCAAGTGGCAAAGATGCAAGACGGTTTCCAGCCACTGAGAGCTCATTGAGGCTGGGGAGCTGGCAGAGATGGCGCGGCACGTACCATAGCCGGTTGCGGTCCACAGTGAGGTACTGCAGAGAAAGGCACAGGTGAAGCCTCTCGGGTAAAGCTATCAAACGATTGGTAGAAATGTCTAGTGTCTGCAGCTCCTTCAAATCGCCAACCTCTACAACCAAAATCAAAATTAAGATAAATTGCATTCTGATTAACTTCAAAGAATAAAATAAAAAGAATCAATACTGCTACAACTCAAGTGAATAACATCAGTTCCTAGGGCTCTTTTTTTTTTTTTTTACTTTTTTTAAATAATTTATTTTTTATTTCTTCAAGTTACATCTCAATCAATCCCCTCCCTACTCCCCCCCTCCAGTCCCACCCTTCCACCCTCCTCCCCCTCAACCCCCCATCCTCCTCCCTTTTTTTTTTTTTTTTTAGTTTAAGGTATTTCTTTTTCCTCCCAACAGCTCTCCCTTTCAGTCCAACAAATGGTTCTTTTTCTTATAACTATAAATACAATACAAAACAAAAGAAATAAATAGGCCACAATTATAAGAGTTATATGGCTTAGCATACATTCCCAATGTCCAGTCCATATGTATTTGGCACCTGACTTTAACATTCTACTATCTAATCATCTCCATGAGTTTAAAGTTCTATATCTAACTCAGCTTTCATACTAACTTGCATCACAATTTAAAAAGTATCTTCTTAGATCCGGAACACCCTCTTGATTCCTAAACAACTCAAAATTTAACTATGAGACTCTAGCTATCTATTCCTCAACCACCTCAGAGACCTGAGAGGGATAAATATATCTGATTATATAGGAAGTGCAGGGCCTGCAGCTTCCAAAACTAAGAGATGACATACCAGTGGCTGCCTGGACAGTTCCCATTTTCTCTCCATAAATTACAGCATCAATCTTCAGCCATTTGGCCCCGTTTCTCTGACAGACATTGATTGTAGAGCAGGAATTATGAAGGACTTGCCTACCCTGTCTTGGCAGAGCTAGGCTGTCGACTTACCTGCTTCCAAGTTTTGTCCTTTTTAGACAGAAGTCTGTCTACAGTTCAAGCAAGGGTTTTTTCTTGCCTAAGGCTCTTTCTACAGACATGATGCTGAAGCACAGAATTTGGGCCGAGACTGTAAACCATCCCACCCTGGTAACCATCTTTCTCTGCCTGCCAGATTTGGGGAGTGGGGCTGCACATGTGTGCGCAGGTGTGCTTGCCCATGAGTGCACTGGGACAGCAGTCTACCTCACCTGCCTTTCTCCACAGCTCTCCACCTGGGTCTCTCACTGAGCCTGGAGCTTACCCTTTCAGCTTCTCTGGCTGGCCAAGGAGCCCTCAGGTTCTGCCTTCCTTCACCCCCTTACAGCAATTAGGGTTCCAGAGGCGCACCACAGCATCTGGCTTTTACACGGCTCACAGGGGTCTGAAGTCAGGTCCACTTGTTTCGATGGCAAGTGCTTTACTTACTGAGTCATCTCCCCAGCTGCTGCTGGAGGTTCCTAAACATTGAAAAGTGTTGGCTTAAAGAAAGGGTGGGGACACAGAGTGATTAATCTGAGCCAGAAGTCTGATACTGACGAATCCAAGTTCTTGGTCAGGTGAGAAAGGAATGATGACTTCAGGGTAGCTGCTTCTGATGCCTGAATGGCTGATTTTCTAAGCAGATAATAGGGATTAATAAGCGGAGGCAGCCAGGTAAACACAGTAGAACTAAATGGAAGACCCCTACACTAGAAACAGGTAATCTTTGGTTCTACCTCCTGTTCACTCCAACTGCCTGCCCTCCTCACAGGAATCTGCAGTCGTAATCTGCTCTGAGGTGAACACAATCATGTCCTGTCATATGCCAGGTCATTAAGTGCCAAGTGCATTCTGGTAAATTCTTTATAAGAAACTAAGTTGTTTTCAGGAAGAAGTCATCATTTCAGGGAAAGATATTTACTATGATACCGTCTTCTACTCCATGGCTCCACCTGAGCACTGGGCAGGACAGGTCTACCTCTTCCTCTCCATACGGACTCAGGGTCAAAGACTGCCATGATGCTGCCTCATCGTCCTCCTTTCCCAGGCCATCCTCTCACGTTAGGGCCTGTGGTACCACCTTAGGTACTCATAATTTGTTTAGGATGTGGATGAGGAACAGCACTTCCGTCAGACAGCAAAGTCTTATACTTTCAATGAGCTTTCCTTACTGTTACTGACCAGGAGTTTGCCATGCTACAACTCTCAGATCACACTTAGCTCAAACCTGCTGGCAAGCTAAAGTTGACACTTACATTTTTAAGATAGTAAACTACAGTGGGCTGGAGAGATGACTCAGAAGTTGGGTTGAGGACCTCGGTTCAATTCCCAGTCCCCATAGTTCACAACTCTAAGATCTGACCCCTCACACAGACATACATGCAAACAAAACACCAATGCACATAAAAATAAAAATAAATTATTTTTTAAAAAGATAGTAAACCACAACATCCAAAAGGAGATCATATGGTAGAAATCATAATTGACCTACAAAGCTTAAATATGGTTATTATCTGGACATTTACAGAAATAGTTTTCTCTCTTTGCTATATAGAATTATTATTAGAAACATTCTTCAAAGTTTTTATTACACTTATCATCATCATCATCATCACTACAATTATTGGAGTATGTACACATGTACTTGTGCTGAGAGGTCGGAGGGCAATTTCTGAGAGCTGATTCTCTCTGCCACGATGTAGGTTCTGGGAATTCAGCTCTCATCATGAGTTCTAGCAATAAGTACATTTACCCCCTGAGCATCTCTCTGGCCATAGAAACATTCTTAACAGCTAATTTTTTATATGAAAGTAATGTGGGGTTGAAATATATTGACTTCAGGCTATTTTTCTAATATTGACACACCTGCCCTAGGATAATCAGTATTTATTGTTTAATTAATTTCTTAAAAAACCGAGTAAAATATTCATCTGAAAACAGGTAGGCATCAATCTATACATAGCATGTGCCTCTCGGTGGGAATTTTGTTCTATCTGAACTTAACTGACATTTAATACATGGAACTCAAATTCACTCTTGTGCTCACTCTTAGCCATGATGTATCTGTTAACATCTATTTCACAAAATAAACTTACTACTTATGTGGGGTGTGATGATGAGGCTGCTGGGGAACCCATGTTTTAAAAGTAAATAAAAAAAGGCAAATAAAGAGAAAACCAAAAAGAACAGGAAAGATATTTTTTTACCTAACTTTACCAGTGACTATAGAGTGACTGGACATCCACATGGACCAGATGACAAGAGAATGTCACAGTAGGCAGTGCCCTTGGAACTACAGCACATACAGGAAACAAGGTGTGACAGCTCAGAGGAAGGGAAGTCACATGAAGAGCTTTTGGAAAAGTTCCTGGGAATGGAGCCTGGAAAGGCCAAAAGGAAAGAGGACACTGCATTCCCAGCAGGGCGTGGGGTGGAATTGGAAGCATAAGGAAGGGCAGAGTGAAAAACTAAACACAGAGTGCCCATGTCCAGCAAGTACGCAAAAACAGTGAGAAGAGCAGAAGAATGCCAAGGCAGAGGGCCTGCTGAGGCCCAAACTTCAGAGTACGGAGACAAAGTGCTGTTTGGAACCTCCCAGTAAACCCGCAGGAAACACTGCAGTGCAAGGGAGCCTGGGCCGAGAGGACCAAGACGGCTGTCACTGTAAAAGAGAAAGTGTGGAGGAATTTGAAGAAAAATCCAGAGACATTTAAAGGAAAGCAGACAAACTTGACTGGATACGGTAACAACAGAAAAGAGAAAGCCAAAGTCAAGTCTAAGCTTCTACCGTCCTCTACAACAGGGGCTCTCAGCTTCCCAGGGCTGTGGCCTTTAGTACAACTCCTCATGATATGCGGCCTCAACCATAAAATCATTGCGTTGCTACCTCATAACTATAACTCTGCTACTATTATGAATCATAATATAAATATCTGATATGCAGGATATCTGATATGTGACCCCCAGAAGGGTCACGACCCACAGGTTGAGAACCAATGCTCTAGACCATTATTCAAAACACAGGGATACAAATCAAAAATTTATTTTCCTAAAAAGGGCATATTAATAGAAATTATTAACCATGAGTCAAGCTGACGTCACTTGGCATCTCAGAAGCTAGAGCAGAAGATACATAGTTTCTAGTGCAGGTGGTGCAATACCCAGCTTTGACCACATGCTGTGTCATCAAGCAGGCCTCCTGCTCCCAAGGACTGGAACTGCACAAAGTAAGTGCTGTTGTCATCAGGCGAGGTTACAGCACAGGAGAAAGCTCCACAGCAGATCTGAAAAGGCAGATGAAAGAGCTGGTGCCATGCAGATAATGGGAATTACATGACCAGAAAGACAAATATCAACACAACTTCAGATACCTGTAGGGCAGAAAGCAATTACAATGACAATTGATACCCTAATAAGGTGAGAATCAGGAAAAGGGGGCAGAAAAAGTTTCAAAATAGTGGTTAAATTTTAATCTAAAGATCCAAAAAGTTCAATAAAGACCAGAAACACAAAGATCTATACCTACCCTCATATGTCATGAAAGACAACTGTTAGAAACAAAGACCTTCCATGTTCATGATATCAAGATACTTAAAACTGTAAAACCTAAAAGCCAACAAAGCAATTGAAATTGTGCACTAAAAGTATTTAAGGTGAGGGCTGGAGAGATGGCTCAGAGGGTAACAGCACCTGCTGAGCAAGCCTGACAGTCCGAGTCCAATCTCGGCCGATTACACAAGAACAGCACGGCACACACTCAAGACTCTGCCCGCATCCAATCGCAGTTCAACCCACAGCACACCACGGCACACACTCAAGACTCTGCCCGCATC
>CAJQZJ010032551.1:6009782-6082175 GCA_907164525.1 Lophiomys imhausi
ACACACACACACACACACACACACACACACACACACACACACACACATACGGGTTGGAGCAGAAAGTCAGAGATAGAGAGAATCTTACTAGCCACTGATAACTGTGATTTCTAAATGCAAACTCTTTGTAAAGCAATCAATAGCAAACTCACATTAGAAGTATAAAAACTAAGAGGCTTCTGGGTTTGCAAGTTGGGGTTATGGGTCTTAATTCAAAAGTAACAGGACTCTGCATTTGTAATGGTTGCTTAGAATTACCACAGCATAAGAAAATACTCAATAGTGAATCAGAGCTATGATGAAATACTATGGAGAAACGTAAACATGTAAACTTTCCCAAGCTCCTTCAATTTTTACTTTTAAGTTCATGTGAACATTTCTAATATAAATTAATTATGTTATTATGATGGTACTCATCACACATTTTGGGATTCCAAGAAGGGCAGAAAATGCTAAACACTTGTTACACTGTTTTTTAAATATTGGTTTCAGCCAGGCATGGTGGCACATACCTTTAATCCCAGCACTTGGGAGGCAGAGGCAGGTGGATCTCTGTGAATTCAAGGCCAGCCTGGTCTACAGAGTGAGTCCAGGACAGACAAGGTTACACAGAGAAACCCTGTCTTGAAAAAAAAAAAAAAAAGGACTGGTTTTGTTTACTTTACCTAAGAATGATCACACAGTATTTTATTAAAATTTTACAAACTGGATTTTTTTAATAGTTCAGTTCATTGAAATTCAAAGTAACAAAGATTAGACAATTTAATATGTGAATTTATTTAGTTGATTCAAACCCATACTTCTGAGGGTATTACAAGTTCTGTCATTATACAATAGAAAACTAAGTTTCTATATTTTCTGTTAAATGTATCACAGAAATTTCTATTGTGCTTCTAATGAGAACTCATTGAAATATTTATTTAGTTTACTTCTGTTGTCACTGTCACTATTATAGCTGTGTATGTGTAATGTGTGAGGACCTGATTATAACTCTAGACTGTCAGTTTAAAGAAATTAGAACCTTTCTTGCTAGCCATTTACCCATAGTCCTTTCAAGTCATTTTGTTTTATTTTTCCAAAGGATGTTCAAAGAGCTTTGACCTTATATGGTACCTCAGATCTGTGTTTTAACTCTCTCCCATCACACATTCACTTTCTCCCTCACGGCAGATATCCTTCTGTGGCTCATATGCCCAAAGCCATAGTAGTAGTAATTAAAAAGTTTCCTCTAGCTGGACATGGTGGCGCAAGCCTTTAATCCCAGTACTCGGGAGGCAGAGGCAGGCGGATCTCTGTGAGTTCCAGGCCAGCCTGGTCTACAAAGTGAGTCCAGGACAGTCAGGCCTACATAGAGAAACCCTGCCTCGAAAACAAACAAACAAAAAAAGTTTCCTCTAACACACTGAATACGCCATGTTTGTAACCCCCTTAAATCATTCCTCAAAAATATGACTTTCATTATTTCCAGATGAGTTTCCACCACAGAAACACTTCATAATACAAGCCACAGTCAGACACAGTCAAGGAAACTAAAGGAACAAAAAGTCATACTGGTTTGAAAAAAACTCAACAAAAACATGTCAACCAGTGTCAAAACAATTTTAATGCTTTCTCTGTATCCATGTTTTAAATACACAAAACAGTATACATGGTGTATGCACTTCTGAGTGACTACAAGCATGACAGAAATGATTTGTATGGGCTTGGCTTCAGACCTGTGTGTAGCCAGGACTGAACTACTCAGCCCTTAGCCTACTAAAGTGCCAGGATTCTAGGTGTGTGCAACCACACCCTGACACATGAGGCTATTTTTATACACCCTTAAGTTTAGAAATGTATCAACACCACCACATTACAAAAGGCCTACTGGGTGAGCCCATACAGAACTAGAACTCAAAAGCTTTACAAAAAAAACATGGGTTCATTCTGTTAGTAACTCTGTAAAGAAGTTGCTAATTTTTTTTATCCAAGTTTTTACTTGTGATCCTTTTTGTTACAAATTAACAATTTAAAATGAAGTCTTACTGGTGGGAAACAGACTGGGTGGAGGAGAAGACGGTGCTCCTGGCATCCTTTCTGGTGGTCAGGGATAGGGATGAATAGGGCAGGAGATACTTTTCCTTATTCATGAGCATGGCCATAGGTGGTACTTAATGAAGTGTCTGCCACAGGGCTTCAGCTAAGTCCAAACCCTTCCACATGTTCCCTCTCATTAACCACCGAGTAGCAACAGCTAATCTGTGTCAGTTGTTGGGAAAATTTTAAAAAATGATATGATTTTTAAAATGATATAATTGTTTAAAGAATATAGACATATTTGAATGTGAATCTACAATTATCTCAAAATTAAAAATTAATTTTAACCTTCAGAATCCCAATAGTAGTGCAGGCAAATGCTCCTGTAATATGTTCCCACTATAAAAATTTTAGAAGACTAGTTTAAGAGACTGGAAATTCATCCTAAGGCCACAGCTGAAAAGTAAGAACACCCATTACCATTCTAGACACTCAGCATCAGAGACACAATGGATGCAGAACAGCAACTCACAATACGAAAAAACCAACAATATTGATTTCTGTTATCAACGCATTTTGCCTGATACATTGAGGTCCTTTCAATTATATAGTAAATAAACAATCAACACTGAAATTACAATATGCTTTCCTAGCAACTGCTACAATGATTGCATGCTTACTAGTTTGAATCAAAATCCTACAAAATCTATTATTTTCATTCTCTAAAGTTGAAATCTACATAAACAAACTCATTTTAGTTTTATAATTTTATTCCTTTGCATTAAAGAAAATAAAAACTGGTGCTAAAATCCTAAGTAGGAAAACTCAAAATGTGAAGCTGTATGCACATGTAATTGTTTTCTAGGAAAATTATAATTAGAGGATTACATTTTACTTTGATTATATGTTTAGAAATGAACTTACAAGAATGGAAAATTCAATTGTTCTGAAGGACCCGCATTTTGGAAAATTCCAGATATAAAAAAAAGATTACTAAAGCTATGCTTTTACTGAGAATAATCAGTTAATGAATGACATGCAGAAAGCCCGTCTTAGCTTCTCAAGAGAAATGGATACTACAAAACCTCAGAGAAAACCTAAGGGTGAAGGGGAGAAGCAGCTTCCCTAACCAATGAAACACTTGTAAGTTTCTGCCAGTTCCTGTGAACACAGGAACCTGCCCAGTGACACAGGAGAATCAAGCATGAGAAGAAGTGCCAAAAAATTCACCACAAAAAGTAGTTTGTACAGCTCCACAGAGTCCTTAGATGTTTTAAATAA
Organism: Lophiomys imhausi; assembly: GCA_907164525.1. Classification (NCBI taxonomy): domain Eukaryota; kingdom Metazoa; phylum Chordata; class Mammalia; order Rodentia; family Muridae; genus Lophiomys; species Lophiomys imhausi. Next base: position 6,013,080 of record CAJQZJ010032551.1, read on the forward strand.
CTACTTAAACAAACAGCTTGGGGATATTTTAGAAAACTAGCAGTCTAGTACATGGGGAACTCAATGTGCTTTTCAACCAACAGCAAGCATAAAACACTGGACAACCATTAAAAACACCACAAACAATCTTACCACCAATCCCCTGGAAAGCAATCCAAGGTAGACAACAACTTAGAAATGTTTGTTTGAACACAAGGGCACCCAAATTCATTAAACAACAACAACAACCACCCCAAAACAAAACAAAACAAAAAAACCCCCAAAAAACAAAACACTACTAACAGTTTAAATCACATACCAACCCTCACATAGTGATAGTGGGTCTTAAATACCCCACTCTCACCAATAGACAGGTTGTTCAGACAAAACCTAAACAGACATAATGGAGCTAACTGCTGTTATAAACCAAAAAGACATTTACAGAACTTTTTACCCAAATACAAAAGAATATACCTTTTCAGAAGTTCATGGAACTTTCTCTAAAATTAACTACAAACTTGGACACAAAGAAAGTCTCAACAGGCTCAGTGTGGTTGCACATGCCTTTAATCCCAGCACTTGGGAAGCAGAGGCAGGCAGGTATCTGTGAGTTCAAGGCCAGCCTGGTCTACAGAGTGAGTCCAGGACAGCCAGAGACACACAGAGAAACCCTGTCTCAAAAAAGAAGGAAGGAAGGAAGGAAGGGAGGGAGGGAGGGAGGGAGGGAAGGAGGGAAGGAAGGAAGGAAGGAAGAAAGAAAGAAAGAAAGAAAAACAAATTCTCAACATATATAAAAACTGAAATAACACCATGCATTCCATCTGACCACCACAGATTAAAGTTGCATATCAACAACAAAAGAAACAAAAGAAAGCTTACACTACTGAGTGAAAAATGGATCAAGAAAGAAATTAAGAAAGATTTTTAAAAACCTTTTTAGAATTAAATGAGAATGAAAACACAACATACCCAGATATATGGGACATGGAGAGGGTGATTCTTTAAGAGGCAAGTTCATAGCACTAAGTGCCTACATAAAGAATTGGAGAGATCTCATATTAGTGACTTAATAGTATACCTCTAGAACAAAAATAAGAAATAGTACTCAAAAGTTCTAGATGTCAAGAAATAATCAAACTCAGGGCTAAGATTAAAAAAAAATTACAAAGAATCAATGAAGCAAAGAGTTGGTTCTTTGAGAAAAATCAGTAACATTGACAAACCTTTAACCTTTAAAGGCAGAGAGAGAAGATCCAAATCAACAAAATCAGAGACAAAATGGGGACATAACAAGAGACACTGAGGAAATCCAGAGAATCAAAAGAAGATACTTTAAAAACCTATACTCCACCAAATCAGAAAATCTAAAAGTGGACAAGTTTTTCAACAGAGACCACCTACCAAAGTCAGGTCAAGGTCAGAAGAAGACTTGTAAGTCCTAGTGAAACAGAGACTATAATCAAAAGTCCCCCCCCACCACCAAAAAGAAAAAAAAGAAAGGCTCAGGGCTAGATGGTTTCAGTGCAGAACTCTACCCGACTTTCAAAGAAGAGTTAATGCCAATATTCCTCAATTTTCCCACAAAATAGAAACAAAATTAATATTGCCCAATTCATTCTATGAGGCCATAGTTACTCTGATACCTAAACCACATAATGTCCCAACAAAGAAAGAGAATTATAGACTGGTTTCCCTTATGAAGATAAATGCAAAAAAATCCTCATTAAATACTTGCAAATCGAATTCAAAAAAGATCATTCATCATGATCGTCCCAGAGATGCAGGGATAGTTCAAAATATATAAATCAATTAATGTAGTTCACCATATAAACAGTCTGAAGGACAAAAGCCACATGATGATCTCATTCGATGTAGAAAAGACCTTTGATGAAATCTAACACCCCGTCATAATAAAAGTCCTGGAGATTAGATACAAAAGGACATATTCTCAGTATAACAAAGGTAGTTTACAGCAAGCCCATTGCCAACATCAACTTACATGCAGAGAAATTCAAAGCAATTCCACTAAAATCAGGAACAAGACAAGGTTGTCCAGTCTCTCCATATCTACTCAATATAGCACTTGAAGTCTTAGCTAGAGCAACAAGAAAACCAAAGGAGATGAAGGCAAAGCAAATCGGAAATAAGAAGTCAAAGTTATCTGTATTTGAAGATGATATGATAGTATACATAAGTGACCCTAAAAATTCCATAGGGGAACTCCTACACCTGATAAATATTTTCATCATCAAAGTAGCTGCATAAAATATTAATTCACAAAAATCAGTACCCTCAAATGATAAACGTACTGACCAAGAAATCAGGGAAACAACAGCCTCAAAAAATGTAAAATATCTTGGAGTAATTCTAACCAAGCAAGTGAAAGACTTGTATGATAAAAACTGTAAGACATTGACAAAAGAAACTGAATAATATATCAGAAAATGGGGCTGGAGAGGTGCGCAGTGGTTAAGAGCACTGGCTGCTCTTCCAAAGGATCTAGGTTCAAATCCCAGAACTCACATGGCAGTTCACAGCTGTCTAATTGCTGGGAGTGACATGGTGGTGGCACATGCCTTTAATCCCAGCACTCAGGAAGCAGAGGCAGGTGGATCTCTGTGAGTTCAAGGCCAGCCTGGTCTACAAAGTGAGCCCAGGACAGCCAGGGATACACGGAGAAACCCTGTCTCGAAAAAACAAACAAACAAACAAACAAAAAACAGGATCAGAAAATGGAAAGATCTCCCATGTTCATTGTTCATGGATTGGTAGATCAACATAGTAGCAATGACCATCTTAACAAAAGCAATCTACAGATTCAACACAATCTCCATTAAAATTCAAACACAATTCTTCCCAGAACATGAAAAGACCATTTTCAGCTTTACATGGAAACATAAAAACATAGAGTAGATAAAACACTCCTGAAAAATCAAAGAACTGAAGGAGTTATCACCATTCCTAACTTCAAATTGTACTACAAAGCTATAATAATAAAACAGCATAATATTGGCACAAAAACAGACACACTGATCAGCGAAATAAAATTAAAGACTTGGAAAGAAGTCCATACACCTCTGGACACCTGATTTTCAATAAAGAACCCAGAAATACACACTGGAAAAAAAAGACAGCATCTTCAACAAATGGTGCTGGTCAAACTGGATGGCTGCATGTAGAAGAATGCAAATAGATCCATACTTATCACTTTGCATCAAACATAATTCCAAATGGATCAAAGACCTTAACATAAGGCCAGATATACCGATTTTGATAGAAGAGAAAGTGGGGAATAGTTTTGAATGCATTAGCACAGGAGAAAACTTTCTGAATAGAACACCAATAGCACAGGCACTAAAACCAACAACTAATAAATAGGACCTCAGGAAGCTGAAAATCTCCTCTAAAGCAAAAGACACCATCATTTGGACAAAGAGACAGCCTATAGAACAGGAAAAGATTTTTACCAACTACACATCTGAAAGAAGACTAATATCCAAAACATATAAGGAGCTAAAAAAAAAAACCAAAACAAAAAACCAAACCAAAACAAACAACAAACAAAAACTTAACATCAAGAAAACCCAATTAAAAAGCAGTATACAGATATAAACAGAGAATTCTCAAAAGAGGAAACTCAAATGACTGAAAAGAACTTAAAGAAATGTTCAACAGGGCTACAGAGATGACTCAGAGGTTAAGAACACTGGCTGTTCTTCCAAAGGGCCTGAGTTCAATTCCCAGAGACCACATGGTGGCTCACAACCATCCACAATGAGATCTGGTGCCCTCTTCTGGAGTGAATACATACATGCAGGCAGAACACTGTATACACAATAAATAAATAGATCTTAAAAAAAAAAAAAATGTTCAACATCCCTTAGCCATCAGGAAAATGCAAATTAAAACTATGTTGAGATTTCATCTTACACCAACCAGAATGGCAAGATTAATAAAACAAAAGGCAGCTCACACTGGCAATGATGTGTTGAGTAAGGGAAATACTCCTCCACTGCTAGTGGGAGTACAATGTACAGCCACTATGGAAATCATTGTGGCGGTTCCTCAGGGAGATGGGAATCAATCTACCTCAAGAACTGGCTAGAAAGAACACTCTTGAGCCCAAAGGACGCTTCATCGTACTACAGAGATACTTGTTCAACCATATTCATTGCTGTGCTATTTATAATATCTAGATATTGAAAATCACCTAGATGCCTTTCTACAAATGAATAGATAAATTAAATGTGGTACATTTACACAATACAATATTACTCAGCTATTAAAAAATAAAATCATAGCCAGGCAGTGGTAGCCCACACCTTTAATCCCAGCACTCAGGAGGCAGAGGCAGGCAAATCTCTAGGTTCGAGGCCTGTCTCATCTTACAGAGCAAGTTCCAGGACAGCCAGAGCTACACAGAGAAATTCTCTCTCAAAAAGACCAAAGCAATAAATAATGAGAGAAAAAAAATCATCCTGAGTGAGGTAACTCAGATCCAGAAAGACAAATATGATATATGTTTGCTTATATCTGGATGTTAGCTGTTATGTCATTGATGAACAAGCTACAATCCATATATAATCACATAAGTTAGGAAGAGAGTAAGGGACTGTGGGGAAAGTGGATCCCTTAGGAACTGGAAATAAAATAGTTATGAGTCAACAGGGAGGGGGAACTAGAATGGGGAAACCAAACAGGGGGAGGGAAGAAGGGGGCAAGGGAGAAGATATGGGGAGGCACAGCTAAAACTAAGGGTTGTATGGAAACCTAATACAGTAGAGGCTTCCTATAATATATTTATATGTGCATATATGTCTGTATATATATATATATGTATATACATACATATGCACGTGTGTATATGTGTATGTGTGCAATCTAAATGAAATCACCAAATAACAGGGGAGACAGACTCCCAACTGGACATCTCTCATAATCAAATGAAGCTTCCAGTACCAGGAATGGGTTATATCTAATCAAACTGTTGTCCAAAGGGGTCCCAATGGAAACCCCCAAACAACCCAGGATATTGCCAAGGCTATGGGTGGCTCTCCACAAACTAACGGTAAGACCTTATTGAAGATAACATCTCCAGAACTTATTGAACATGGAGAAATTAAGCTGGTGCCTACCTAGAGCTTTCACTCCTATATACTAGTATTAATGGTACTAGAAGGCATTCTGCATACTTCCAAAGGAGAAAGGTAAACACCAACACAGCTACAATCCCTTCAATCTATAAGAGTGACCTGCCAGCACGATATGCTGGTGTGACAGTGGAATAAAGCATGGGAGAGTAACCAACCAATATGTGATTTGAGTTAAGGCCCACTCCATGAGGTGTAACCTGGACCCAATGCTGCTTGAGTAGCCAAGAGCGTGAGACTAAATGGCAGGGACTTGGGAAAAACCAAATATGATGGGGTGGTGCTAAGCATTCTAAATGTTGATTGGTCTTATTTGCTGTATGTTACTTACTTTGTCTCTGGTTGGTTAAATAAATGCTGAGGCCTGGAGATTGGGCAAAGACAAAGATAGGTGGGACTAGGGGCTTTTAGAGACAGAGAGCATCTTGGGAAAAGGAAAGAAGAAGGCGGAGAAGAAGCCAGGAGTAAACAAGGAAGACATGCCATGGGGTAGATTAAAGAAGATCCTTCCACGTGGCCTAGAATATTGGCTTAGTGTAGAGAATAATAGTCCAAAGGGACGTATGTATATATGGGGTTATATTTGGGTAATAGAATTATGAGCTAGCTTAGATGGGCTAGGATTGCACAACCCAGGCCTAGGCTTGATAAAATCCACCCAGTGTCTGTGTGTATTCATTTATAATGGCAGGTTAAGGATTAACACGGCTGATCAATTAAAGATAATATAAATACTGGGTAAATTGTTTAATTAGTTATATATTTTTCTACACAAATACTACTGAATTGCTAAAGAAAAGTAGCAATTATAGAGGGTTCAAGGACCTAGTGCTCACAGATAAGCACACTTGGAAACCAGGAATGTTAAACACGCAGGGTTGTCCCCTCAATAGAGGAAATGGATACCTGCCTTTCCACTAGAAGGCTGGAGTAGACATTGATAACAGCCTGGTGATCTATCTATGCTATCTGCAGGGCCAGGCTACAGCCAAATCCCCAGAATGTTTATCCAAGACTCTTCCTGCCTAGATCTTTATCTTGAACATTGTTTCTCAGTTAATAGAACTCGTCCCTAGGGGAGATGTCACATGTATTTTGTAGCTTGGTGAGTTCTATAATGACCTTTAGAGTATACCAGATCCTCTCCTAGCCCTTAAGCTATAGAATCCATTCTATGTGAGAGGTCACATGTATTACAAAAGAGTTTTGATGTAGTCACACCTTAAGTTTATTGTGATAACTGACACCAGGAAACTTTTTTTCCAAAGTTGTATGGTACTTAAATATACCTAAAATAAACTGCCTGGTATCAGATTCTAGAAGTCTGAACCAACACTGGCTACTGAGTCGCCCTGAACCAGATTTCCTTCTTGCCTCACTCTGCTGGCCATGACATTTGCAGAGATGTTCCACAAGCAGTAAAATGACTCCTAAGGACATTCTGCTATCCTCATGGATCCATGCCTTGCTCAAACACCATCACAGAAGCTTCCTCCTGCAGCAGATGGGAACAAATACAGAGACCCACAGCCAGACAGTATGCAGAGAATGAGAGACCTCGGGACACTCAGCCTTAAATGGGATGTCTCCATCAAATCCCTCCCTGCAGAGCTCAGAGAACCCTCGGAACAGGAGACTCAATGACTGTAAGAACCAAAGGGGATAGGGGACACCAAGGGATCAGAGCCTTCTAGACACAACAGGGCTGGAGCACATCCAGATTCACATGCAGAGGGCCTGCCTGGGTCTGCACTAGACAGGGTCCTAGACCTGAAGGAGAAATGGACACAAGTCCCCATCCCTAACCCAGAAGCTATCTGCAATTAATAATCACTTGCAAATGAAAAATTAGTTTTCTCTAAGAAAAATCTCAGTGGGAAACAAGGGACTCTTAAGGGTAGGCTCGTGTCCAGCAGTAGCTGGCCAACACAGAACGAACTTAATAGCATCTTTGGAGGTTCTTTGTCTTACAGTGCTAAGCCAGGACAGTTTTGTTTTTTTCCTGCATTACAGATCCTTGGTGTATATATATTATGGCTTCCTGTTTTGGAGTTTTATGCATTCCAGAGTGAACATACATGTATGTCTCTGTATCTATATGCATTTCTTGCACTTTTTTGTTTTTGGTTTTTTTTTAGGGGGTTGGTCAGTTTTTGTTTTGTTTTGTTTTGTTTTTTTTTTGTTTGAGACAAAGGTCACTCTGTGTAGTCTTGGCTATCCTGGAACTAACTATGTAGACCAGGCTGGGCTTGAACTCCACCTGCCTCTGCCTCCTAAATAGTGGGATTAAAGGTGTGCATCATCACGTCCAGTGGCTCTTTTTGTTTGTTTGTTTTTCAAGACAGGGTTTCTGTGTAGCCCTGGCTGTCCTGGACTTACTTTGTAGACCAGGCTGGCCTTGAACTCAAAGAGATCCGCCTGCCTCTGCCTCCCTAGTGCTGGGATTAAAGGCATGTGCCACCATGCCCAGCATTTGTTTGTTTTTTTTTTTTTTTATCATCTTATTTTATTACTATTCCTTAGATGCCCTATTTTTTCTTTTTTAAATATTTTTAAGTGTTTATTTATTACTTTGTTACGTCTCCATTGTTATCCCCTCCCTCCCACCCTCTACCCTCTCTCCCACTGATCCCATCCTTCCTGTGTGGGTGTCTCCATGTATCAGACCCCTCAATTCGTTAGTCACATGAGGTCTAAGAGCTTCCTCTTGCACAGGAGGCATACATGGCAGTTCCAGTAGCTGAGAGACACTTGAAGAAATACTCAACATCCTTAATCATCAGAGAAATGCAACTCAAGACGACTCTGAGATTCCATCTCACACCTGTCAGAATGGCAAAGATCAAAAGCTCAAATGACAGCACATGCTGGTGAGGCTGTGGACAAAGAGGAACCCTCCTCCATTGCTGGTGGGAGTGCAGGCTTGTGCAACCACTATGGAGGTCAGTATGGCGATATCTTAGAAAACTTGGAATAGCTCTACCTACTTATTTTCTAAGGAGAGACAGAAAGGGTATGGATCTGGATGGGCGGGGCAGTGGAAAGGAACTGGAGAAGTAGGGAGGGGGGAAACTGTAATCAGAATATATTGTATGGAAAAAATACACTTTTAATAAAAGAAAAGAAAAAAGAAACTGGATGGTAGTGACACACTCCCTTAATCCCAGCGCATAGGAGGAGAGGCTGGCAGATTTCTGTGAGTTTGGGTCCAGCCTGGTCTACAGATGGTTCCAGGATAGTCAAGGTTACAAAGAGAAACCCTATCTCCAAAAAGAAAAAAAAAAAAAAGAAAGAAAAGAAAAAAGAGAAAAAAAGAAACGTTTGCTCAAGCATCTGCAAAGCTCCATGTGGGAAAGCAGCTTTGGTCCATTCCAGCTTGGGAGGCTCCTCAACAGGACATCAGGAAGCCAGCAGCTAGGCTGCAAGGGCGGGTCCGCCTCACCATTTGGGCATGAGATACATCTCTACAGTTGTGCCGGCTAAAGTGGCAAACCTTGTAGAAAAGGGAAATGTCAACTAAGAATTCTACATCTATTCCAGCATATGGGAGGCAGAGGCAGGCGGATCTCTGTGAGTTCGAGGCCAGCCTGGTCTACAAAGTGAGTCCAGGACAGCCAGGGATACACACAGAGGAACCTTGTCTCAGGGGGAAGTGGGGGGTGGCACTGAAAGAAAATGGTAGCTGAGAGCTAAAGCTCTGAACAATGGAAAAGGATTCTGGAACCTGCTTCGTGGACTGCTGAACACAATGTACTCTCTTTCTGTTGAGGTGAAGGATTGGTTCATTTACATTTTCTCTATGATAATGCCAACACAGAGTCATTAAAGTCTTCATTCATAACTGAGTTCCTCATCTCCCCTTTCAATCCTGTGATTTTTCTGCTTCATATGTTTTAGGCCTATCTTGATATGTATATATACATTAATAATTGTTGTATCTTCCTAAGATAATACTTTATTAATATAAAGTGTCCTTTTTCTCTAAGATTTTTTGTCTTAAAGTATTTATGCATTTCTTAAAATAGCAAACTATGAAAATCAGTGAAAATTTCTCAAAAAAACTAAAAATAGTACTATTATAGGAGTTTGAGAGATTAGCTCAGTTGAGCGAGGTGCTTGCCGCCAAGCCCAATAACCTGAATGAAATGGCCCAAGACCTGCATGACGGAAGGAGAACAGACTCCACACACTGTCCTCCAACTCTGCATACGCACACATTCACGCACACACGCTTAAAAGTATAATCTCTTCAAAAGAGCTATCATATACCCCAGTTGTACCACATTTTCCCAAAGGACTCAAAATCAGGATCCCACAGAGACACTTGCACACCCATGTTCACTCCTACACTACGCACAACAGTCAGGAAACGGGACCAGCCTGGATGTCTACCCACAGGTGAATTAGTAATATAAAATATTCACAGATGAATGTGAAACACATATTATTTTATATATGAATAGTAGAGTTATCTCTTTGTATCTCTCTCTCTCTCTCTCTCTCTCACACACACACACACATACACTTTTTTTTTTCTTGCTTTTGACACCCTGTGAGGAATGGCTGATCTTACTTGGCTTGGAACTTTCACACAATCACACACTCTGTATTTGCTGTGATTGGCTTGTTTTGTTCAAAAATCTTCTCTTTGGACTCAAATGTGTTGCTGCTAAATGTAGCTGACAGTTCATTTCCTTTTGTCACTATGCAGTATTATAATGTATGAACTGACCACTTCATCCATCTCAATATAAAAATATTTCTATCTCATTTCAAGTACTTATGGATACACATGTCTTTTCATTCTATTATGGAAGCAGAACTTGTGGTCACAAGTATGAGCAGCATCAACATCCATGCTGAGCCCTGTCGTTCCATGGCTCAGCAATGCTTGTTTTGCCAGAGCTTCTGAGTCATCCCTGGTGCTACTTAGTGGAACCTAGCTGTGGTTTTAATTTGCATGTCCTTGATGATTAATGAGGCTAAGCATATTAACATATGTTTATTGGCCATCTGGGTTTCCTCTTTGGTAAAGTGCTTGTCCAAGTACACTTTTTTTTTTTTCCCCCAGCTAAATTGCTGGTCTTTCTCATTGTTATCTGTAATACCTCATTATGGATAAAAGCCCTTTGCCAGTTACATCTATTACACATATCTTCTCCCGGAGATATTTATCCTTTCCATTACTCAGTTATCCATGCCAGAGTTCCACAACTATGCCACCATGTCGATACTAGACCACTCATTTTTTAATAAGGTGTTATGAGAATACAGCATATTGTCCACAAGCCCTTTCATGCCGCACTGAGAGTAACTGGGACAAAGATCATGTTTTCTGCACTAACTAGCCATTTATAAAGTGAGGATCTACAGTGAACATGTTTCCTAAATATTAATGTTATTAATCTTCTGCATCTGTGCATTGTGTCCTATTTAAGAAGCTGTTTCCTTGCTCTGAAGTCTAAAGAAAATTATTTGTATTAACTGGGAAAATTAACTCTAATTTATCTGACTTGGGGGAAGAAGACAATGTAATTTCACTACTTGGTGGATTTTTTTAAATGTTCTATGTGCTTGAAAGGAATCTCTGTTTTTTTTTGTATAGCATGTTATGCTGTATATTTTATTAGGTTGACCATGGGGAAATTAGCTGTACTTTACCTGAGAAAATATGTATCTTCTCATGTCAAACACTTGGAAGCATAGGTAATCTGAACGGTAATTGCTGATGTTCTCGTGCCTTTAGCTTCCCTGCTACATAGAAGCTGTCATGTAGTAAGAAACACTTCCCATGCCCTCAGAAGTACTGCACTTGCATAACTACTTTGGTACAGATTGTTTTTTGAGACGGGGTTTCTCTGTGTAGCCCTGACTGCCCTAGAGCTTATTATGTAGACCAGTCTGGCCTTGAACTCAAGAGTGCTGAGGTTAAAGGCGTGTGCCACCATGCCTGCCCTTTAAGCTTTTTATTTTTAATGGCATGCATGCGTGTGTGTGTGTGTGTGTGTGTGTGTGTGTGTGTGTGTGTGGCCTTGGGGTCTGAGACATCAGATTCGCTGAAGCTGGAGTTCCTGGTAGTAGTGAACTGCCTGAACTGCATGCTGGGAATCAAAACTCTGGCCTTCTGGAAGAGCAGTAGGTACTCGCTCTTAACTGTCTCAACATGAAGTTCTCAAGGAAGAGGAAGAATGAGGAAACAGGCTGAGAAAAGAAATTGTGGAAGAGAGAACTCAAAAGTTTTTCAAAGACATTACTTCAGTTGTTGCATCACAAAAATAAAGATTATTTCAGAATCATGAACCAAGCTAGAACATGATCAAGGAATTGCAGAGCACAGATTCAGGCCCCATTGAGAAAGCAGCTGTATTTTATGAACCTCTACAGTTAGTTTTTATAACTCAACAAGCAAACCATCTACAAAAGATCAGCATGGCCCTATATAGTAGACAGTAAAGTGGAATGGAACATAGCTACCATGACACTTAGGATGTTGATCCATGGGGAAGGTAATGACAGCATCCAGTACAATTGCCTGGATCCCAAACTGGCATGGAACGGTATGAGCAAGATACACTTTAAAGCAGAGGAATGACATCCCCCAAACCTCAAGAAAAAATATATGAGCATTATTATTTTTTTTTAACAAAACTGCTGATGGGCAAAAAACAGTCAAGAATTCCTGTATGACATGGCAAACATACCAAAACATATTCAATCTCCCTATATGAATTCAACTATTTCTGTTCCATTCTCAAGTATAAGACACAGTGTTAAAGAATCTGCAGTAAAAACTGGTTCCTTCTGCAGTCAAGCCTCAGTTGGGTCCACAGCCCAGGCCACCCTTCCTTCAAGTGTGGATCGCTGAGACTTTGAAGGAGATCTGGGTAAGCAGTGCTGCAAGCCCTCAGGACCTAGGATAATAAGCTGTGTTGTTGTCTCTACCACTAATAGACAATAACAAGGCAATATTCAAAACTGGTACAACATTTTCTTTTTTGATAGTATCAAACAGTTTTCAAAGACTACATGTGTCTGCTAACAGGTTAGAGAAGGGCCTGGACTGAGAACTGGAAGATCTTGTTCTTGATTCTATCTTCCTAAGTCACCCCATGTAAAGTTTAGAGCTCTTCCTCGGTGTTTGAGATTCATCACACACAACCAAGGATACAGCCTCCCACTGGGCTAAAAGAACATGAGGACATTCATGAAGATTCTAAAGCACTAATGAAAACAAAGCACTCAACTGCAACTCCTTTCCCCCAACAATTCTGCTTGGCTTTAGGAGGACAAGCCACCCTCTCAGGGCTGGGTTGGTGGAGTGGATTGCTAATGCATCTTCCAATGTTCCCTGTTGGGTCCCATTTCACAACAGTTGCCTCAGTGGTTTCTTCCAAACCTCAATGAGATCACGTCCTGAGCTAAAAGTCCTCCAGTATAGACCAGCTGTATCTAGTCCATAATGTCCAACATCACATATAAGAACTTATTTTTAACAAGAACGCTCTATTGCACCTTAAAGCTCTTCAATTATGGTATCTCTTTCTGTTGATTTTGTTTTGGAAGTGGTATTTCTTTTCTGACCACTCCTTGGAGGAACAGAGTCCTCTCATCAGGAAAGCACAGGGAAGGCTGGTAGCAGAGAACCCGTGAACCAGCCTCTGTGAAGTGTGGATTCTAGGAGCACAGGAATAAGCCACGGGGCAAAAGAATACAGGAAGGAGGAAGGTAATTTCACTGAGTATACCCTTTTATATCCTATGGTTTTCTGTGTGACGGGAACGGTGGGAGACATCTCAGTCAGTAAACTGCTTGCTGCACAAGCACTGAACACCTGAACTCGGAGCCTCAGCACCTATGTGAAATCCTTTTGCAGCAGTGTGCATCTGTAACCCAGTGTGGGGACAGAGGTCAGGAAGATGGAGTCTCTGGGCAGCCAGTTTAGCCTGCACGGTGAACTACACGCCACAGAAAACCTGTCTGAATAAACTACGAGGACTGCTTCCAAGGAAAGGCATCCTAGTGGCCTCCTTGTTTAACACATGTACCTGCTCTGCTACCCCCATTCCCATGATCAAAAAAAAAAAAAAAAAAAAGTGACCAGAATTTCTGGCCCTGTACACTAGGACAAAGCATCTGCTAGAGTGGGACTGATAAAGACAAAGTGAAAATAAGAGGTTGACCTCTACAGAGCAAGACTGTCTTTTAATCAGAACAATGAAGGGCAGCAATGTCTCTGCATAAGTGTAGGCTGTGCAAAAGCGCAGGGGGCTTAGCAGGAAAGGGAACTTTTGGGAAAGAAGACTCCAGCTACAGGTCAGTTCCCCTGAAATCTCAGTGGTAAATCCCAACTGAGGTTGGCGTGAGACTCTGTCAGGAACTTCTCAGCTCCTAACTGCCTGCAGATATTATCACCAAGACCTTGTCAACTTTCCTGTCTAGAGTTCCTCAGCACACCTGGGCCTTTTAGGTCACTAACCCTTCCGCATCTACCTGCCTGTCTTAGTTAGGGTCTCATTGCAGTGAAGAGACACCATGACCACAGCAGCTCTTATAAAGGAAAACATTTAAGTGGGCCTGGCTTACAGTTCAGAGGTTTAGTCCATTATCATCATAGCGAGAAGCATGGCAGCATGCAGCAGACATGGTCCTGGAGAAGGAGCTGAGAAGTTCTACATCTTGGAGAGATTAGATTCCACACTGGGCAGAGGTTGAGCGTAGGAGACCTCAAAGTCGGCACAGTGCCACTCCTTATGGGGCCAAGCATTCAACATCAAATACACAGGTCTATGGCAGGTGGTGGTGGGGGACAAGAGGACAGGGACAGACCTACTCAAACCACCTTACTGCTTTGGTCGGATAGTCACAAAAGTTGAAGAACAGATAATTTGCAAAACCATTTTTAATTTGTTTCCATCACATATCTAGTCATGTGTGTGTATCTGTAAATACACATGTGGGTACACAAATTAGTTGAGGTAAGAGAACAACTTTCTGGACTTGGTGTTTCCCTTTGAACCATACCACTGACCCCAAACTATAATTTTACACATTAGTAAACTGAGCAATTCTGGTCAAGAATTTGTGATGTTGGACCCAAGGTGGCTCAGCAGGTAAAGGTGCTTGCCACCAAGCCTGAGGGCCTGAGTTCAAGCCCCAGGACCCAAGTTGTTCTGATTTCCAGACATGCTCCATGCAAGTGGGTGTCATCACCTCTAAAACAAACAAAAAACCAAACAAATGTAGTTCAAAATTTTCAAGAAATTTGTGATGATTAGTATTGTTATTTACTCTTTTGGATGAGGAATTTTATTAACCCTGAAGCAGATGTAATTTGACTACTTTAGCATCCATTACAATCAATGTGGCCAGGAGGAGGTGGCCCACGCCTTTAATCCCAGCACTGGGGAGGCAGGGGCAGGCGGATCTCTGAGTTCAAGGCCAGCCTGGTCTACAGAGTGAGTCCAGGACAGCCAGGGTTACACAGAGAAACCTTGTCTCAAAAAATACAACAACAAGCCAGGCATGGTGGTGCACGCCTTTAATCTCAGCAGTCGGGAGGCAGAGGCAGGTGGATCACTGTGAGTTCATGGCCAGCCTGGTTTACAAAGCGAGTCCAAGATAGCCAGGCTCTGCTACACAGAGAAACCCTGTCTCGACTAAAAATAAAAAATAAAAAAATACAACAAAAATAATCACTGAATAAAACTAACAACTAATTTTCACATATTACTTATGAGAAATTAAAAAAAGTATGAAAGACAATTTTAACTTTGGAAAAGGAAACTATCATTTTATGTGTGTTTTAACAAAACAGATTTAGGGTGTGTGGCAGCAGCTTAGCTGAGTTCCTTTAAATAGTCAGGGATTTGTGAAGTGCAGAGCTCATGTAACATAAGCTGTGTTTTCCTCAAATCCCCAAGCATCCATTTGCTTAAGAAACCCACGCTTCCTGGCTGGGCGCCCGCATACCAAACCTGCCAGGTCTTGAATAGTTTTTAGTTCTGTTACTAAATTAGGAAACTAAAGTAGGCAATGTCTGGCCCAACAACAAACTGAAAAGGGCTCGGCATCATTAGCTTGCAAGTCTCCTTAAAAGCCAGATCATTAGAAGATATTTAATTTTTAATTAGAGATACCAAAGTAATTTAGCCTAATAAGGAGCAAAACTAGAAATAATTAAATGAAGACAAAAAAGAGAAATCCAAGTGTGTAACAGAGTGTTCTTTGGAAACAGCCTTCACCCCAGTGTTGAAAATACTTGAAGCTCAAAGTGTCAGTGGTGGATGTGCTTCCAAGCAGTGCAGGAGACAGTGAAGCTCACAGCTCTACACAGACAGACCCAGAGTGCACACAAGTCAGCTCAGGAAGTGCAGTAAAGCACCCAGGAGACTTGAAAAGCAGAGAGAAGGATTTCAAGAAGATAGTCACTTTATAAATGACCAAAGTATGGAGGGAAAATATTTTTGTTTTCCCTACCTTTACTGGTCTCTAGTTAGCACATCACAAGGTTTCAAAAAGGACAGAAGCTATTAATTAGCATTCCCTACACTATCTTAAAACCACCCTTATATTTATCAAAAGCTAATGCATGAATTCTGAAGGTGTTTGGGAGAATTTAGGTTCCAAGGACATCTGAAAAACATTTCCCTTATAAACACTGTTAAACATTCATAAATTCCAGAGCCTTTATTATACTTTAGTTCTGTGAAATAAAAAAAACTTAAATGTGTATTTGCTATGCAGTCCATTTTTCATGGTTTATGTATTTAAACACCAGATTTAGAAATTACAGAAGATTGACAAAGTCTTGTGTGTGGTCAAAAGCCTCAAAAGACACTGTGAACAATTTGGACCCAACTTTTAGCACAACAAAGCCAGGTCTACAATTCCTGATGGCCCTGCATGCTTTGACCTCCAACTCTGATGTCTTATATGACATCTACAGAATTTCAAAATGGACTAGCTGAGCTGGCATGTGCCCAGATAGAGCTTGCATCACTCAGCTGCCATCCCTACAATCTGGCCATACGTGAAAAGCAAGGCAGGCTCTCGGGAAGGGGCCCGGCCATTCCATCTCAAGTCTGTGCTGTCCCTCAGAACCAGAGGCAGTGACACCAGGTCAGACCTCCCTAATCTACTCCCTGGCTGCACCTGTGCTATCAGAAAAGGTGTGCTGTTGCGCAGGCACAAGAAAAGAAGAGAAGACAGATCAAATGTTTAGATAAATAAAAACAAGAAATAGACTGAGTGATTACAATTATAGCAAATAGTGTGATGGTCTCTGTAGAGCACTTTGACAAAAGGTCCTTTGGGCCCTAAGCCTCATCCTCTTCATAGTACTCAGATGCACCTGAAGAAAACATGTGAATGAATTCAGTGTCAGAAAAGGAAAACTCAGGGGCTGGAGAGACAGACGGCTCAGTAGTTGGGAGCATTTGCTGTTTTTGCTGAGGACAGGGTTTCAGTTCTCAACACGATAGCTCACAACAGTCTGTAATTCCAGTGTGAGGAGATCCAATGTCTATTTGGCTTCTGAGGCACTGGGGAACACACATGGTACACTACATACTTGCAGGCAAACACTCAAATCTTAAAAAGATTCAAGGATGCCGAAAGAAATCCAAAAAGGGAAAAGGGTGGACATCTTTCCTGGCCTCAATAAAACCCTCACTTTAAAGCTACAGTAATGAGCTCACGGGGCACTGAAGAGCGAGGAACAGAATCACGATTAAACCTCTGTGCTGATGGATGACCGACACTTAGCAGAAGAGCCATGCAATTTGACAGAGATCTAGTCAGACTGAGCTGGAACAGCTAACTACACTGTATGTTAAAAAGCAAAACAAAACAACAACAAAAGAAACTTGGTAAATTTTGGCATTATTAAATTTTAAAATGTCTGTTCTTTTAAAGAAAAACATCAATTAAAATATAAACACAAACCACCACAGACTAAGTAAAAAACAAAAACATTTCCAGGTCACCTACCTGACAAAGGCAAGAGTATTTTATGCAGGTAAGAACATGGGCCAGCACACTTATGTAAGGGCTGTGTACTAAGCATTTTAGTTTTTGCAAACTCTGTAACACTCTGTCTAAGCACAAAGGTGGCCATATATGACAGTATGTATAAGGATCAGCATGGCTGTGCTCCAGCAAGACTTCACTTACGCCTCCGATTTGGTCTGCTTCCTCATCCTTCCAGGCTGATTTGGATTCTGTGAAAGCTATTTTACAACTCCACACTGTAGATAACTTACAACAACATAAAATCCTCTTGTTTACAAGCTTGTGTTATGTTACCTCTGGTGGAAGGCTGGCCCTTTGGCCCGGTGAGGAAAGCCAACTCTGGGCTGTTGCAACATGTATTTTAATAACACTCATCTCTAGTTTGTCCATGTTTGGATTTTCCTTTGAAATAGTTAAATATCTTATCAACTTCCTCATTAATGAGCTAGATAAAGGCTTTATCACATTTAAAGACTTCAGCTGGGGCTGGAGAGATGGCTCAGTGGTTAGGAGCACTGGCTGCTCTTCCAAAGGACCCTGGTTCAAATTCCCAGCACCCACATGGCAGCTCACAAGTGTCTGTAACTCTAGTTCCAGGGGCTCTAACACCCCCATATGTATACATACAGAACACCAATATACATAAAAATAAATAAATTAAGTAAAGACTTCAGCTGTGTGGAAACCACAAACCTAGCTTTGTTTTGTAAAAAGTATGTCCTAAAACTCAAATGAATACAGAACCTCAGAAAATACAATGCAATAATCAAGAACACTAACAAGTAGGAGCTGTAAATCAGCTCAGTGGATAAAGTGCTCAATCCGCACACCCGCAGGTGTGCATGGCAGCCCCCCCCCCCCCCAGTAACGCCATCCCCAGTAGACAAGATACCTGGGGCCAGCTGGCTAGAGAGACTAGCCACAGCAAGGGGCTCTGGATCTGAATGAGAGACTGTTCCTAAAGAGTAAGATGAAGAGCGACCCAGGAACACTTCTAATACCAAGTATTAGAATATGTCTAATATCAAGATTAAGACTCCACACGCATGTAAAAGAGAATGATTTAAAAAACAAACAAACACAAGTATTTTATGGTTAAATATCTGAAATAAATACTTTACCAAAGAAATGGCAAATAAACACATAAAATATTAACCTATAATTAATAATATGCAAATCAAAGCTGCAAAAAGATGTTATACATGGCCAGTAGAACTGCAATTTAAAAAGACTGAATGTACCAAATGTTAACAAGGACAAGAAAGAACCAGAACCTTCAACACTGATATCAGGCATGTAAATGGCACAGTTATTTGGAAAAACAATTTAGAGATTTCTTCTAGTTAAAAAAATCCACTTGCCCTATGGGGCTGGAGAGATGGCTCAGAGGTTAAGAGCACTGGCTGCTCTTCCAGAGGATCTGCGTTCAATTCCCAGCAACCACATGGTGGCTCACAACCATCAATAATGAGATCTGGTGTCCTCTTCTGGCCAGCACGCATACATGTAGTCAGAACACTGTATACACAATCAACCAATCAGTCTTAAAAAAAAATTCACTTGCCTTATAACCTAGCAATCCTACTGAGGTATTTGTGGAAGTGAAAAGAAAACACATGTTCCACAAAACCCTTGTTTACAAATTTTTCATTGCAATCTTATTCGTAACAGCCTCAAGTGGAAAACATCTAAGTTATCAATCAATTGATAAACAAAACATGGCTCATCCATACTATAAAAATACTATTTGGAAGTAAAAGGTAATAAACTACTGTTTCATGACAATGTACATGCAAAAACACCGTGCTAAGTGAATCAGCCATGCAGAAAAGTCACATGTCACATGACTCCATCCAGGTGAAAGTTTTTTTCTTTTTTTTTTTTTTTTTTTTTTTTCAGGTGAAAGTTTTGAAAAAGTCAAAACCACAGAAACAGAATGCATGACCGGGGTTGATCAGAGTGTTATCAGGGCCTAGTAGCACACAGGCACTATGGAACTGGAAACTGATGGAAATGCTTTAACTGGGCTGTAGCGAGGATTCCTAATCTACGTATATTTTTAAAAACTTACAACTACATGTCTATAATGGTGTGCTTTATAGTATACAATGATACCTCAATCAAGTTATTATAATAAATAGGAAACAAAAAAAATTTAATTACTAACATGCCAGAAACAAAATTACTGGTACTGTCATAAAGTTTAATAACATATTACTAAAAAAACTAGTCAATATCTTGTACAGAGAAAAGAATTGTACAAATGATAGACTGTACAAATTAGCTATAGATTATGTGCTGGGAATAGAAAATTAGGGTTTTATTTCTTGTTGTGCTACTCATAGTAGAAGTATTTTTAATGTAGAAGTGGTTCATATTTAAGCTGTGGACAGGAAACAGACGTATTTAACCACCACACCTTACTGTATCTTTTAGGAACACAAGCAACTTTCAAGTTTCATTTTATGTCATGGATGTTGAATGGTAGTGGGAGAGGACTGTGAGTTAAAACCTCCCTACCACACAGGAAATAAAAGAAAAGCAGGGATGAAAAACATTAATTTGAAGGGAGGGGCAGTGCTGGGAACTGAACCCACATGAAAGGCAAACAATCTACCACTGACCTACACACCCAGACTCCAAGTCATATTAATTTTATAGGCATGTATTTTATTAAACATTTCTAGTACACAAAGTTCCATGGAATTCCAAGTATGGGAAACTTAAATAGCTCTATGGACAAAGCTCAAAACCAATGTCTTCATCGATCCAAAGCAAACTAACAACAGTAGATGAAGCAATACAGCCATGTCATTCTGGAAAAGACTCTTAAACACAAGATAGGGAAAAGGATTAGTAAGCATTTTCACTGATTCGTGAAACTGGTTTATTTAAATTAAGAGCCACAAAATGGGGCTGGAGAGACGGCTCAGCGGTTAAGAGAACTGCCTAGTGCTCTTCCAAAGGTCCTGAGTTCAATTCCCAGCAACCACATGGTGGCTCACAACCATCCACAATGTGATCTGGTGCCCTCTTCTGGAATGCAGGTGTACATGCAGATAGAGCACACATATGCATAAAATAAATAAATCTTTTAAAAAAAAAAAGAGCCACAAAACAAAAAAAGTTAAAACATCACTTTTTCATTTTACTTAAATTAATATTCTACAGTCTATACTTAATGTCTCATTAATCACTATGTATATCTATAAATACAGTTATACACCATACACACACACACTATTTGGCTCTTTTAGAGAACTTGAGTGTATTTACTTGTCTGTGTGTATCTATGTGGGCACATGTTCCACAGTACACATAAGGCACTCAGAGGACAATGTGGGCACCAGGTCTTCCTTCAACCATGTGGATCTTGGAGACTGGACTCAGGCTGTTAAGGTCAGTGGCAAACAACTGAGTCATGTTAGTGGGCTTCATAATTGGTACTTAGGTAGCTGATAACTGAGAGATTTGACCTAGGCAAAACACAGCTTCAATGACGCACAGAATCCCATTGCTCACAGTGAAGACATCATAGAAATCTACTTCTGAGCAAGCCCTCCTGCCCTCCAACCACAGAAAAATGTCACCAAAAGAAGTCTGTGTTATCTCACTGTTGTGACATAACATTGGAGAAAATCAACCTGAAAGAGAAAGACTTATTCAGGCCATGGTATTAGAAGCTTCACTCCATCCATGGGCACGAGGCTCAGCTACTTCTGTGGCATGGCCGGCAAGCATCATGGCAGGGAGCATGGAGAATAACAAAGCTGCTCCCCTTATGGCAGCTGGGAACAAGAGAAGGGGTGGGGCTGGGGACAAGATACACCCTTCAAAGATGTGCCTCAGTGACTTACTTCCTCTAAGTAGGCCAGGTCTCCTCAGGTTTCTACTGCCTTCCTAGAGTACCTCCAGCTAAAGGCCAAATCCTCAGCCATGAAACTGGAGGACATTCCAAACTCAAACTATAGCAAGTTGCCAGGCTTTAATTCTCTCCAGATTATATTAAGGGCAGGGATGCCTGCAGGGCCGGCCAAGAAGCGGAGGAAATCAATAACTAACCCATGGCATTCATCATCTGCATATAAGGACATTCATCTCTGCGGCCTTTCCTCACTGTTTCAGCCAAGAGTCTTGACACCAACTTTGTGTATGTGTGTCTGCATCTACAAACAAATTCGTAAAGAAAACTTGAGTCTGCTTTAAAATCAAAGCATCTGATGAAAATGGTGATTTAAAAGATTAAACAGACACTGTCACTGCCAACTGTCTGCACAAGGAGAGAGCTGTTAACAAGTCCATTTATAGTTAGTGGGACTTTGTTCATTTTAACATTAAAATATGCTTGCATGAAGAAAAAAAAGCAATATCAAACTGCATTTCTTTAATTGCTTCTCATTACATTAACTCCTTGGCAAATTGTGAGGCTTTTCATTCATTAAAACAATCATTAACCATAAAAATCACTTACAGAATAGATCATCAGATTTAAATTAAAACCTTTAACAGCGTTAAGACTCAATTGCAGATGAAATAAAACAACACTTATGCTTCAAAATGACATGTTCAAATAATAAATGGAATGTAAAGCTTATTGTTTTTCATACTGAAAATATTTCTTTTTTTGAATTTATTTTAATGTTATGTACATTAATATTTTGACTGCATGTATGTCTGTGTGAGGGTGTCAGGTCCACTATAACAGGAGTAATAGACAGCTGTGAACTGCCATGCGGGTGCTGGGAATTGAACCCAGGTCCTCTGGAGGAGCAGCCAGTGCTCTTAACCGCTGAGTCATCTCTCCAGACCCTGAAAATATTTCTTTTAAAGATATATGTATTTTTTCACTTAACCTATATGTTACTAGCTCTGTTTTCTTCAGTTACAAAGTTTAACATAAAAGGCTAATTTTCTGGCCACGACACTATCAGCAGTATATCAAGGCAGAAAATCCAACTTGAACTGTAACTGTGTATCTAGGTTTTATTACCTGTTGATAAAATATCCTGAGAAAAGTAACTGAAGGGAGAAAGAGTTTATCTGGCTCACAATTCCAAGTTAGAGTGCAGCGTGCAGGAGGCCAAAGCAGCAGCAGCAGCAGCCTGAAGCAGCTGGTCACTTTGCCTCCACAGTCAGAAGCAGACAGCAAAGCACTAATGCAGGCTAGTGCTCTGCCCAGGCTCCCCATGGGTGGGGCCTCTCGCCTCAGTTAGTGAAATCAAGATGAACCTCACAGACCAACCCAGCCTACATAATCCTTCATGAAGACTGCCTTCCTCAGAAGTCCAGATTGTGTCAACTTGACAAGCTATGACAGTATGAAAATCTAATCCTGGTTTATGTGCAAAATGTGCTTTGTTCTCAAACACTACTAACATAGGAAAACTGTGTTTAATACCTGAAAGTTCTTTATAATAACAATGGCACAAGTTCTGCCAAAACATTGAAAATGTGACAGAAACTGTTCCATGCTCTCTCTAAAGTACTGAAAGCTGATTTAGGTACAAAAAGAAGTCCCTGTCTGAGGGCTCATGAACAGGTTGTGCCTAAGAAAACACATTTTCTGAGTCCTCAGGAAAATTCACCCCAAAAGATTAAGAACACTTTTATACTCATCAGGTGGTTAAAAATATTCTGACTTCTTGGTTTTCAACATTAAAAAATGGCTATACAGCCAGGACAGCCTTCTATACCATAGCAAACACAACTGCTTTTACAGTTTTACTAAGGAAGCATCAAGTCTGGGGGGAATCTGGAAGCAGTGCATGGTGCCCACTAGAGATGATCTACTCAGGCAGCAGCTTGGTCCCTGAGGTTGGATCTGCCTTCCAGGCCTCCCTTTACTGACCTCCCCAGTACCACTGCAGTCCCTACACAGCATCAAGCCTGGGGACCTCCGGGGTAACATCTGCTTGTACACAGTCAGATCGCTGAGTCTGGGGACTCCATGACACTAGCTGTCCTGACATTTCCTCATGGAGGAATGGTCCGTGAGCATGAACTCAGTGTGCCTTGGCCAGCAGGGAGGATGGCAGAGGTGTCACCTCTCAGGTACCAACTTTGTTTCTCTTGCCTTTTTAAATTATTAAAAAAAAGTCACAATAAACTTTTGTTTTGCAGACATTTGGCTAGTTTTCCACCATTTCCCTTCACACCTTTCCTAAAAAGGAGTATTTTCTGTAATCCACACTGAAAAGAATTCAGTCCAGAAAATAAAACATTTTTTCTTCCTTTAGAAGAATTTTAATGGCCATTTTTATGCTCCACTCTTAGCCAAACTGTCAAAGTTTTTAAAAGCATATAAATAAAAATTAAAGGCCTTAGTTCCATGTTTTTCTGAGAAAGTTACATGTTTCATTTAATCCAGCATACAAATATAATTTTATATAAACACATAAATAAAACATATGCATAAAGTTACTTATATCTAATTATACTATGAGGTACTGAATTATTGGCGCACCACGCCCTCTAAGTCTATAAGGCCACTCAAAGCCAAGCTCTCAGTGTGACCTTAAGACAGACAGTTCCTTAAGTGGTCATTCTGACAGGCTGGGGAAGAGTGCCAGTTGTTGCCCCTTCTCCTGCTATTTTCAAAATAGGCAACTTTTTCGCAGCTCTCTACTGAAATACCTAGCTATCCTAATATAACCAATTCTTCTCTCTCCTGTCTGTCCAGTCCCTTCTTTGGAAGACACACTAAAATATTCTGTCCTCTGCAGCCTGAGTCCAGGTTCCTTCTGTATCGTCATGCCACTTTCCTAGAGCAAAGAAGGGTTGGTCTAATGGCGTGTCTGCTAAATCAGGAGAAATAGGAAGTCTCCCAGGTCAGTCTGTTGACATTCTGCGTTGGCCACACACATGCAGCCTGGTGACACTAGAGGAGTGCTTTACAGGGGAACCATTTCTCAGATGTGTTTTCAACAACAAGGAGGTAGGAAGGGGGACACTACTGCCTGTGATAATGCACAGTTTATGTAAGGAGAGTAACATGGGGCAAAGATCACTGGGGTCCCAGCAGGCGCAGCACGGTACTTTGTGATTTGAGATTTCGAAAAGAACTGCCTTTGAGTTGACTGCTAAGAAGCCGAAAGGTGAGTCCAATGGGCTCACATAATGAAGTCAGTAGGACCTGGGCCACCCAGCCATCTTAGGAAAGTTAATTAATGCAGAGAATTGGAGGTGGGCGGAAGCCACACCCCTGAAGAATCAGCTGTAGCACCTGCCACAGTCTGTCAGCCTGGACCACAACTGATCGGTCTGTGTCAATAAAACCCAACGAACAGGGCAGCAAGCAACAGGGCCTAAAGGGTTGAGCACTGCGGCCTCTGCAAAAGGCTTATCCTCTGCCTCCAGAGACTAGTGAGCCCAGAGCAAAAGCTGCTTGGGTGCCAACAGGGTCACTCTAAGAAGAGGTGATCAGTGAAGGAGCTCAATGGAGCGACCGGGGCAACTGGAGAAAAATAACTTTAAGAGAAAAAAAATCACATTTAAAGACCGACTTTCAGAAAAAAAATGTGCTGGTTACATGAAGGGCACAGTTGTGTGCGGGTTACATGAAAAACATGGCTGTCTGTGATGGTTATGTGTAGGGTACAGCTGTGTGTGCTGGCTACATGAAGGACACATTTCTGTGCTTGTACATGCCTTTAGCCATTAAAGCACAATCCGTTCATGTTTTTAATTTGAGCTAAAAGGTTCTTCCTTTTTTGGTACACAAAACAGCATTTCAAGGATTAAAGCATTAAAAACAAAACAAAACAAAAATAATTTGACTTACAAACCAGATGTAAGCAACATATTTTCAGGCTCCTGGTCACTTTCTGTTGTCACTATAACCTTCTGTCATGGGAGTTCTAGGGAACTGATGCTCACAATAGTATCAAACACGTTTGCCTGGAGGATTGGCTAGTTTTTCTGTTTTGTCTGGTATCACTGGCTTTTGTGGTCTTTACCCAATCACAAAGTATTTGGCAAGTGTACCTGCCCTGATGGGGGCTTTTCCCCAGGACTACTTTATTTGTAGTTGTGTAATATTTCTCTTCATAACCATATGATATGTTTTGAAGCAATGAACATGCAGCACTAAACTACAATCCTTAAAACAAGGGAAATGATGGGGCTGGAGAGATGGCTCAGGAGTTAAGAGCACTGGCTGCTCTTCCAGAGGATCCAGGTTCAATTCCCAGTGCCCACGTGGCAGATGAGAACTTTCTGTTAACTCCACTTCCAGGAGATCTGACACCCTGAGCCTTCAGGAGATCGTGAAGGAAGTGCTTCAAGCTAAGGAGATGCACAAACAGCAGAATGACGTGTGGGAAGAGGATCAAACACCTGAGACGATCTCACAAGGAGCTGTATAAATGTGAGGCAAGGAAGTAGGAAGGCCTGTCCAGCACTACACAGGATGTCCAGGAAAAAACACATCTACTCTCCGCCAGGCGTGCTGACACATGGCTGTCCTCTCAGTACTCAAGAGCAGAGCTATAAAATTCAAAGACATCCAGGCTACACAGTGAGACTCTGTCTCAAGACAAAACAAACAAAAAAACCTACTCATGATTCACCTAAAAGTTCCCATTCAAAATGCACAGTTGCTATAGAATAAAATATCACTCAAAACAAGAGCCAAGCACAGACAACAGAAACAAATCTAGGAAACTAAAATAAAAAAAAAAATGCATGCCTGAATACATGTGGAACAGAAGTGTACCTAAACAAGTTATAAGAGAGCAGAGGCCGTCAAATGATGTTAGGAAACACCATTAACTTCTGGGAATGTACTGGAAGGAAGTGACCACATTCCACCACAAGTGTAATGCACAGGAAAGAACAGAACACCCGTATGGAACAGAAAGGCTCCATGTCCTTGTATGTATAACATAAGCGGGTTTGTAAACACTGTATTAGATGTATGCAGTTTGGGTTTTTGTTTTGAATTTTGGGACAGGGTCTTCTTGTATCTCAGGCTGGCCTTGAACCCACCAACTAGCCGAGGCCAACCTTGAACTTCTGATCCCATACCTGGTTTTTACTGTGCTGGAGTTTGGATCCAGGGCTTCACACGTGCTAGGCGAGCAGGCTACCAACTGAGCTACGCTCCCAGCCCCTATTATGCACGTGTTAGTGTCAAATATGAAAACTTCTATCCCTGTTGCTACATTTTCTAGGCAGTCTTCAAAAGAGCATCTAATTTTCTGGCTATCTAAAAAGAGAAACTTGAAAGCTGGGATGATCAAATACTGCACAGGTAATCACACATGATAACTCTGAAAACTGTGTTCTTCACAGACCTGAAAGTTTCTGCACCGAATATAGCTGGAAGCAGTAAGAGACTCATTATATCAGGTTAAATACTACACAACCTCTTAATTAATACTATTTTTACAAAAGGTCACCTAAAGCATCCAAATTCACTCATATTCTTTGATATGAAATTCAGAACCAACTCTTCACACAAGCATGTTGCCCAGCAGTGTCGGGAGAGGACACTGGTCACAATGCACCCCCAACAGTGGCCCTAAAACAGAAATGCTATCATCTTCTTACATTTACACCATGAGAACCCCTGAGCATGCCTCACCCACATTCCTGTTTCATCTTCAAATAAACACACTTGCAAACACACACACACACACACACACACACACACACACACACACACACACATACACCCGCTGCCAGTGCACACAGTGATAAAATAGACTCTTGACACACAAGAAACCTTACAGACAGGGGTTACCTGGAGGTAGGAATTGTAGTTGGTTATTAGCTAATCGAAGATGACGTAATGCTCTCAGACGACCAATTTCTGGGCAAACAATCTCTAAGGCATTGTCACTGAGATCCAGACACTGGAGTTTCACGAGGGACCCGATGGCTTCAGAGAGACAAGGAAGGGAGAGGCACAATGAGTTTGACTCGGGTGCTTTTAGATGAAATGCTTTAATCTTTACTCTCCTGTCTTTGACTCACAAAACAGTAAAACCAAAGTTGTGAAAGTGATAAATATTTCTAGTTTGAGATAAAATGTAACTTAATAAAAGAACAAGTAAAAATGTTAAAACAATGGGGGAAATGTGTGACTAAATAAATAATTCAAAGACTAACCCAGCTGTGGTGGCAAATACCAGGAACTGAACTGCTGACCCTGACCCTGACCCTGACCGAGGGGTGGGGCCAGCGCCTGTCTCAGATGAGGTCACTAAGAGCACGGCCAGGGAAGTGGCTCAGATGCTAACTGTCTTGCCAGCAAGGAAGCCTGGGCTCAGTCCTCAGAACCCAAGGTTTAAAAAGCTAGAGCTAGCTTTTCACATGTTTGTAACTCAGAACTAGAGATGCAGAGGCAGGGACAGGGCCTGATCACTGGCCAGCCAGCCGCACCTGCTGGTGAGTTTGCGAAGGAAGGCATCTGAGGGACAAGTCACAAGGTTGTTCTCTGATGTCCTCTGCCACCCTCTCCCACACATTCCCACACACATGCAAAATTTAAAGGGCATATTATTTTATATGTTATAAATTCTTAGTTCATTGTGTTTAATACTTATTTCAGTGCTCTTGGCTGTAGTTTGTCTAGTAATTTACCTGGCCATTTATTGTCTGTCCTTTTAGACTTCTCTATTTAATCTTAATTCTTAACTGGATTTAAGTTTTAAAACAAATAAACTAAAAGTCCTTTAGATTAAAATTCTCTAATACACCAACCAAAATAGGTTTAAAGAAATAATTTCATCTACTCATAAAGCAAAATATAGACTACACTGCTTTCAAACTAACAATTCTAAGTGTGCTTACCTTCGGGAACCACAACTATGTTATTTGAGTGAAGGTACCTGTGACAAAAGGGGGAAAGTAGCTGTTATTATTCTATATTTTGCCAGATAACTAGCTAATACAAGCTCTGTTTGAAAACTTATCAAACACAAGTTAAAACTTCCTTTCATACCCTAATGTTAATCCAAAACTTACAGACATAATAGGTAAATAACAATACTCTGAGAGTAATAGTTACACTAAATCACAAATATTATATCTACCTTCTGATTTAGTCCTTTTAAGATCATTAGTAAATATACAAAATGAGGTATTTTTTAACCTCACTGAAAAATTACTAGTTCTGGGGGCTGGAGAGATGGCTCAGAGGTTAAGAGCACTGGCTGCTCTTCCAGAGATTCTGAGTTCAATACCCAGCAGCCACATGGTGACTCATAACCATCTATAATAAGATATGATGCCGTCTTCTGGTGTGCAGGCATACATGCAGGCAGAATACTATGAACATAGCAAATACATAAATATTTTTAAAAAATACTAGCTCCTCTAGTTCATTTAAATTATTTAGGTTTTCAGAAATATATCTACTGTGTAAAGAAAAATCAATACCTAAGGAGACATCGGTTTTAATTTCTAAAGGGTAACAGCATAATAAAGACATTTCTAACTGGCTCAGCCAGCCGTTAAGAGCACTTGTCTTGTTGCTCTTACAGGAGACTCAGATTCAACTCCTAGCACCCACTTGGTGGCTCATACTGTCTGTTAATTCCAGTTCCAGGGACCAAACACCCTTTTTCTTAACTCCACAGCAACCAGGTATGCATATAGTGCACGTATGTGTTTAGACAAAATAATCTAAAAACAAAACTCTTAACGCTATCTCTAGTTGGCATGCTTACTGTAACCCAAGAATAGAGATTAAATGTTCATTAATGTATCATAGAAACACTTAGCTGCCAAGGCACAGAAATTTACTTCTCACAATTGAACTTTTTTAAAAAGACCTGCAAGTCCAGGCAAGTCTAAGTCATCAACACTTCCCACTGAAACATCTTTGGCACACTCTGGTGGAGACTCCAAGTACCATCTGAAACCAGATATTCAGAACTAAACCCCATGACTGCCAGAGATAATACAGTAATAAAACAAGAAATTAAGTTTTATTACTGATTTTGAGGTAAGAAAACTAGATTTTAGAATCTTGCTTTTCAAACCAATCATTTTATTTGTTGTAAGTTAAAAATAAAATCCCAAAGTATTTTAAAACATAACTTAGAAATTTTCTTTTGCATTTTGAAAATCTTTAGTGAATACTAAAATGTCAATGAGAACAGAATGATAAATACAAAAATATTTTTGTGAGGCTTTCTCTATGCCAAATTAACCCGGCGTTATAGAGGGAGTTAACCTGTGGGGTTTGACATCAGCTAAGCCCAGCCACATTTGAATGTGAGACTTTTCCCGCAGGAAATACCTAAAGTTTTTTACTATGGCTCTTTAAGATTTGAAGACAGTTTTTCAAAAGTAGCTATGAACAAAAGCTATGAACAAAGATCACATGCTCAAAATCCCCAAGCATAACACAATAAACTCCATAGCAGAGGAAGAGGGAGCAGCACACCTGCTCACCATCTGACCAACAAGCATTTCCTCTTCTTCCTTCCATGCTCCCACATCGCCACTGACAGAAGACAGACCTGAGCCTAGAGCTCCTGGCCTTCTTGCTACTTGGTCAAGCAACAAAGTCTTTCTTTTGGCAAAAGTCCATACCGTAGTACTGACGTCTGTGTTTGTCAGGCAGCAAGCCCTCACTTGATTAACTATGTGACATAGTTTAACCAAATACGCACTCCAAAACAGATCCATTCTTTGCTTTGTGTGTATGAATTGATTATACATTTTAAACTCAATACTTTGGGAAGCATTCTTTTTTTTTTTTTTTCAAGACAGGGTTTCTCTGTGTAGCCCTGGCTGTCCTGGACTCACTTTGTAGACTAGGCTGGCCTTGAACTCACAAAGATCCACCTGCCTCTGCCTCCCGAGTGCTGGGATTAAAGGCGTGCGCCACCACCGCCCGGCTTGGGAAGCATTCTTGATAAAGGTTATTTGTGTAAAAGACTGTAAATAAATGTGTAGGCACATACGCTAAAGTATGTAAATATGCATTTGTTGTACAGAAAAACCATATACCATCGCAGAAAAAATAGAAGCAGAGCTGACCTTTAAAAATTGCTTTAATAAAACACTTGCCTGGAGTTCTACCTATGAAAATGTCCCAGTCAAAATAGGTAGTAAAGTACCTACTTTTATGACTGAAACTTAAAAACATTTTAATATACCAAATATATACATATTATAATAAAGACTCTATAAAGCACTGCAGAGTTCTATTCCTAACTATACACTGGAACTATCGGTGTCTCCAAAAGACCATCCATCATGCACTGAGTACAACACAATCCCACTTCCACTGTGATTTTAGGAGGCAGCCAAGTGAGACTTCACTTGGGACAGGCAGCAAGCCCCTCCTCGAAAACTGGGTGACAGGTAATTCAGAACACTCTATTATCTTTACTGTACCTTCACAGTCACACGGCAACAAGGACACTGCCAACACCCTGTCTCCTAATGCATGTGGGCATCGCCCTGGGAGATCAGAGGACGGATAATGTGGACAATGTGGAGCTCTTAGAGCGGTGCTTGTTGAATGGGGTGAGAGGTCAAGGAACACGCCTGCTGTTGGGTAGCTGTGGGGCATTTGTGGTCACAGGCTCAGGACCTTCGATTTTATCAGTTTTGTAAAATTTCAGAGTAACTGAAATCTTGATGTTCCAAAGAAACTTGCTGAAATTTCATGTTCTGCTGAAATACTGCAAGAAATCAAATTTGTGCTAGTACAAATACCACTTAAGGGTATAGTTGCTTTGGCAAATGCCTTGGTCATTTTGTCTTTTTTAAGTAAATTGAAACAAACTTTTACTCAATATGTTAATGTCAATTTCCTAGTGCTGACAGATGACCTGTGGAACTCACCATGTCAACCACAGGGAAAACTGGGTAAGGGGTATACCAGAACATTCTGTGCTATCTTTACAACTTCCCTGTAACTATGAAATGCATTCTACAGTGAGAGCTATCTTCTTACTTGAAGGAACAGGACCTCCACTTCTAGACATAATGAGTAACAAGGAGCAGACTGACCTGAATGCTATAAACAAGGAAAAAACACAGATGGGATCTATGAAACAACTATTTTCAGACCATGGCAACAGGTGACTAAGACTATGTTTCCTAAAGAATGGAACTAGCAAGGCAAGCCACATCGTCCCCTAACTATCTGCTTCTAGGGAAGTTCTGACCTATAGCACAGGAAGAGAATGTCTAGGTTATAGACCCGCTATCAAGACTCAGGCAGATAGCAGCCAAGGGGAAAGAGGGCAGGAGACAAGGAAATTACCCCACCACTACTCCTCTACCTCCAGCAAAAAAAAAGCAGCTCCAAAAACTTAAAGGATCTCTTGATTCTGCTGACTTCAAAAATCCACATGCGTAAGAGAAACTCTGGGCAAAAAGCAGGAGAAAGCTGTCAGCTGAACAGTGCATAGAGTTCTCTGGACTGAGAGGTGTGAGTTCAAGCACTCCACAGGCTCTTCCCCAGGCCATTCAGAGAGATCCTAGACATCCCAGACCTATCCAAGAGAGCTAGCCTATCAATGGATCTGAGACTGCTCCTATTCTCAGAAAGCTATGCAAGGACCAAACATAAACGCTAGAAAACAGCAAAACCAAAAGAAACTAAAGTGTGGACACATGAGTATGGAAATTTTATAAAACCCATCATCCATTGAGAAAAACAACCTCAAACCAGAAAAAAAAAATTTTTTAAGTCAATACAATACAAATAAACCCACTAAACCAATGAGCAAATAAAGACATCTAAATAGTTATAATGATCATATTCAGGTAGTTAGATGAAAATTACAAATACTGTAAGAACTATAAAATATGATCAAAGATATCTATATATAACATATAAACTCACTGGATGGAGTTAGCATACTAACTGACCTCAAGGGCAGAAAAATACAGTTTTCAAAACTGAAGCACAATGCAGAGAGACACTGAAAAGGAAGTCTCACCCATCGTGGGATGTATTTGGCAGTTCAATGAGCACACAAGAGTCTCACAAGTAGGGACCAAAAACACAGCTGAGGTATAAAAACATCTGATGCAACAATGTCAAGGATTATAATAAGGTGAAGAAAATAAACCCCAGAAGCTCAGAACACTCAAAGATGAGGAAAAAGAAATGACTCAAGATCAAATTCCTTCAAAGTAAGGTAAAAAGCTGAAGGCTCCTGGGGCTGTACACAGGGCCCTGGGTACCATCCCAGTTCCACCACAAAAAGAGATTAATTTAATTTTAAAAGAAAACTCCTCAGACTAGATCAAGAGGAGGGAAAGAAACATTCTACCCATAAAGAAATTACCATAAGAGCAGCAGATGTGTCTTGATAAACTGCAAGGCCGAGGGAAATGAACACCTCCAAATGCTGAAAGACAGACATGTTAACAACTAAGAACCCCAGTCCTACAAACATCACCAAAGGGTACAGGAGAGGACTAAGACGACAAAACATGACTTCTAGGGAAGGAAAAAGGAGAGAACCACCGTTGAGTCTCCAGCTTCTACATTTGAGATGAAAACATAACACATAAAAGCGAGAACCGATACACGAGATTTCATCAGAGAGGACAACTTTTACTCTGCAAAAGAACAGAAGAAGGATGAAAAGAGGCGCTGTGTCTTGGAAGAAAGTACTTGTACCACACTAGACAAGACGACTGTTCATAGAATAAACCAGGAACCATTAAAACCTAAGCAAAGAGACAGTTAAGACAGACGACAAGCAGGTACATGAACAGGTGGGTATTCAACATCACCAGGCATTGGAGAAACACAAGTGAAGCCCCACTGTGATATAAGCCACCACACATAAGCTGTATCAAGGGTCACAGTGTCAGGGAGAGTGAGAAGCACTGCCCTAAGTTGCTCCTGCCAGGCATTTGTCACAGCCACGTGGCCAGAGTTAGTAAACTGGGCATGGCGGTGCATGCCATAATCTCAGCAGCTGGCAGGTAGAGCTAGGCAGGAGGGTGAGTTTAAGGTCACTCTTGCCTACACAGCAAATCTGAGGCCTAGCTAGCCTTGTGAGTTCCTGTGGTGGGGAGACAGTTCTAATACACCAGGGAAGTGTAAAATGGCACAGCTAATGTAGAAAATTACTTGGCAGTTTCTTGTAAAAATCAACAATTCTGAGCAAAAGTGATAAAGAACCCTCTTTCCATAAAATCAGTGAGAATACTGTAAAGGTTTTCAGGAGCAGCGTACATAAAACTACAGAAACTAGCTCAAGGCCGCAGTGAGAGAGGAAGATGCAGATAAGAAAAGTGCTGTAGAGTGTCAGACCATGGGCTGTAAGCTCTGCGGTGTTCTCATGCGTGCTAATCGTACATCCCACTGTCCAGATTTACAGAATTAAGGAAAGCTAGGAGTTCACAACCAAAGTGAAAAGCAATAGCCTTGGGGGAACTGAGTGAGAAGGCTTTCCAAGCCGAATGCCCAAAGAATTACTATTCATTTGGGCTCAGAGTTGCCTGGAAGACCTGACATACATACAAATAAGACAGAGCAAGGTTAAGTTCAAAATTCCTAGTGAACACGCATATGCACACTTACACAACCCTATCCCCACTGCTAAACTGAAACAAATTATAGGCACCTCTTTAATTTTACAGCTTCCTGAGGCAGTAGAAAACAACTATAACAAATAATACACAGACCAGAAAAGTTGAAGAAAAAGCTGGTGGGGTGTGTCCATGAAGGCTTTGGTAACCTGGCAGAACACATGTGGGACAGTCACAGGTCCAGAGCTGTGCAAATGAGCAACTTAAGATCTGAAAAGGACTTGCCTCTACTACAGAGATAAGAAGAAGTGAAGGCTAGTGTTGAGTGTGGTTACATTTTGGTGACAGTTTGTGCATGTTTACTGTACTGTTTTTATCTTTTCTGTGTTAGTTTAAAGAATTTCAAAATAAAAAGATGGGACAAATGACAATGACAGAGACTCAATGTAAAGATGGATGTGAGAGGTTAGCTTTTCCTTCATCTTCCCTACACTCAGACCAAATAACACATGGAGCAAGGAACAGCAATAAATATCTTTCTGAAATAAAATTAGATACAGGTTTTTCTGTACAATACAATTAGTACATTCCATAGTGGTAAATTAAACACAAATAGGTGAATCATTATGTCTCAGTCACTGTTCTATTGCTGTGAAGACACCATGGCACACTTCCTCCAACAAGGCCACACCTCCTAATCCTTCTAGGCCTTTCAAATAGTGGCACTCCCTGGTGACTAAGCATTCAAATATATGAGCCTATGGCACCCATTGTTATTCAAACTACCACACATTAAAAAAAACAGTAGTGGCCAGGCAGTGGGGACTGGTAGCCCAAGCCTTTAAATCTCAGCATTTGGGAGGCAAAGGCAGACAGATCTGAGTTTGAGGCCAGCCTGGTCTATCGGGTGAGTTCCAGGACAGCCACGTCTACACAGAGAAAGCCTGTCTCAAAAAACAAACAAACCAACCAACAACAACAACAAAAAAAAGTGAAGGTTGGGACCAGAGTTTGAATACCCAGAATACACATAAAAGTTAGAGCTGTGTGTGTCTGTAATCCTAACATTGGACAGCAAGGAAAGAAAGATCTTGAGAGCCTGCTGGCCAGTCAGCCAGCAGAACCAAAAGGAACACTATGGTTCAGTGAGAAGTCCTGTTTCAGGAGAGTAAGGCGCGCACGCGCATGCACACACACACACACACACACACACACACACACACACTGAAAATAATTAACAAAAGCATCTCAGTGGGGAAGTACTGTTCTACCATGAACACAGAAGGCCCACACCACCTCAAGAAAACAAACAAAAAGGTAAGCTTTGTAGTACTATAGAGGTACTCTCCATAAGAACTGAAACTATGAGACATGGAGGGAGTGGGGAGAGATTTTTCACTGGGACTCTCCCATGCTTTTGACACAAAATATCAACAGTAGGGATTCTCCCAGTCCCATGGACTTCCCCAAAGAATATAAACACGCTGTACCCAGAGCATCTTCATTGTCTGAGCTGAGCTATTTCAACACATTAAAAGACTCTAACAGCCACACAGGGGTTAGCAAAGCCTCCAGTCTACCCATAGCAACAACATGACAACCATACCCAAAAGTAACAAATGAATGTATTAAAATGATATGTCCTGCTATTTCAAATAACTTTAAAGTTTCCGTTCTTATTTTTTAAGAAATGAATAAACAGACTCACAGTTCCACAAGGTTTGGAAGCTTCTGAGCAAGGTTTTCTGGCTGAAAATTAAAAACTCAGAATTAAATTTTATCTTTGAAAAAAGTATTAACATTTTTAATTACCTTAAGCACAACAACAGACTATCTTCTTGGGATATAAATTTTGAGACTGTAAACATAATAACTCAGCTTGTTTGGGATTTGTACTTACGCCAACCACAGGACACTTGGTGTATCCAAACAGGTAAACCAGCCACCCTTATGCAGTGACTTGTGTTCAACTTTCCTAATGTGGTGACCTTTAATACAACTCCATGTTATGTTATAGTGACCCTCAACAATAAGATTATTTTCATTGCTACCTTATAACTGTAATTTTGCTACTGTTATGAATCATAACACAAATATCTGTGTCTTCCAATAGTCTTGTGACCCCTGTGAAAGGGTCCGTCAACCCCAAAGGCGTTATGACCCATTGTTGGGGAAGGTCTAATAACATAGCTTCTGATAGGCTGATTTCAATGCTGAGATCTGGTTACTGCCTCTTCTGAGGCATTCTCTTGATTAGTTAATAAAAGTCGCTGATGGCCAATTAACTGGGCAGAAAGAGTATAGAAGGTGGGACTTCCTGAGATAAAAACAGGAACCCTGCATTTTATACAGAGGAATTGCTCTTTCTGCCAGGAGACATGGAAGCAGATAGATGTGTTTGAGAACTCTGGAAGGTAATAACAGGCACATGGCAATTTAGGATTAGGTGATCCGGGTTAACTTATATTAGCTAATTGAGAGTCTGCCCAGCTAAGGGCTAAGTGTTGAAACATTAAAAGGTCTTGGTGTATTTAATTATTGGGGAAAGGACTGCAGTGGCTTATAGGCCGTCAGTCCAAGCAATCCAGGGCCATCAGCCTCCTACCGAGCTCTGGCAAATCTCCCTCCAAGCCTCTGGCAATTCTACTGGCCTAATATAACAACTTATATTAGTTAACAGAGTTTAGGTTACAGGTGGTGTAGGCCACCCTTGGTCCAGGGCTTTTTTCCCAGTACAAATCAGGCCACCGGTTAAGGTGGGTCAGGCAATCGGCTGATATCCGGCCAGGTCGCTGGCTGCTCTACTGGCCTAATCTTACAGTTTATACTTATTAATAAATACAATTGATAATTAAATTGCAGTTACAACCCACAGGTTGAGAACTATTGCCTTAGAGAAACCAGACCCCTCTGGCTCCATAGTCATGAAAGAAAAACACCTCTCAGATGAGAGACAGAAGGAAGAAGGCCATAGATGAGAGGGTCAGGGGCTAGAGAGGCATCTGTGGACAAGGAATGCTAAAGATGGCCAATAGCCCGCACAGGGAGAGGATACTCAGAAAAACTCTCTACAGTCCCCAAAAGGGGACAACACCCTGATAAGCACACTCTAATTTTGGATGCTTGCCTCCGAAGTGTGAGCAAATGCATGGCTGTTGGTCCTGCTTTGCTATGGTGGCCTCACAGTAACAGAGCCCTCAATCCTCACCCCACCCCCTAGGTCCTGCTGCTAAAGAGAGGCGGATCTCCAGGGTTTCCAGGCACTGAGACCCAAGAAGGTTGAGAATGAACAGAGACAAGGACTGTGGTCAAACATTTTTAGGTCTGAGGTGGCAGACAGATAAAATGTGCTACAGGAGTCCTAGTGGGGTGGGGAGGGGAGTGCTTTTCCAAGGGAAAACTTCTACAATTCTACTCACAGGTTTAAAGGAGCAGGGGCAGGGAGTGATCATATAAATAACTGTGTATATAAATAATCACAAACATGTTCAGATTTACAAGCAGATGAAGATGTACACTAGGAAAAATGAAGGAGCACACAGGGTATGTCATTTCACCTCCCCCAAACACCAAAAGGCAGGCTAGGTTTCAATATCACAAACAGGAATGGCTGTTAGAAAACAAAAGTGAAACATGTCTGGCATGAATTCTGAAATACAAATAGATTGGCATGAGGTGGACAGTAGGGTGGTTCTGGCTCACCTTCTGGGCACAGAAGTAACACATGCCTAGGGGAAAGGGAAGGGGCATTTAGAAAATTATGTATTGTCCTGTGATACCTTCCTAGTAGTGCTAAAGGCATCTTGGGTTTTGTAAATCCCATTATAAAACAACTGTGCTTGGGGGGGCTAGGAGGAGGGCCAGCATTAAAAATATGTGATGGTTTGAATGAGATGTCTCTCCAGTTGTTGCCACTGTTTGGGTAGGTTTAGGAGGTGTGGCCTTGCTGGAGGAAGTATGTCATGGGGCAAAGCTCTGAGGTTTCAAGGCCACATGCCATTCCTAGCTGGCCTTCCAATTCCTTATTGCAGTTCAAGATGTGAGTCTGCAGCTGTTTCATCATGGCGACAGGAGGTAACTAATACAAAACATATTCTGTTCTCACTCTTATGTCTAGGAGCTCATACCTGTAATTCCAGCTCTAGGTGATCTGACATCCTCCTCTAGACCTCTTGGACACCTACTCATATGGGCACTCCCAAACATATAAATTTAAAACTTAAAGTAAGTAAAAATCAAGTATAAAGATAGTGGTTTTGCACAAAGTAACAAGGATTGTTAAGGATTGAATGTAAAACATTACCACAGACCCATGTTTAAGCATTTAGTCCCTGAGTGGGGGTGCTGTCTGGGGAAGATTGTAGAGTCTTAGGAAGTAAGGCCTAGCTTGGTAGGTGGGGAAGTTAGGCCACAATGATAAGAGATGTAACTAATACATGGGCTTAAATTTTATGCTAAGAAATAGCTTTAAAAAAAAAAAAAACCCCTAAACACAATGGAAAAACACTGGTTTATTTTAGATAAGAAAACAACATTACAGTTGGGTGTGGTGGCACACACCTTTAATCCCAGCACTTGGGATGCAGAGGCAGGTGGATCTCTTTGAGTTAGAGGCCAGCCTGGTCTACAAGTGAGTTCGAGGACAGCCAGTACTGTTACACAGAGATACCCTATCTCAAAACAAAAAACAACAAAAAAAGAGAAAAAAGAAAACATTACAATTTCATACAGACACACAGATACATTCCAACTGCTTAGCTGCCTATAGTGATCTCCTTTTCTCATAAACCGCATCACTGAACATGGATATTGTGAAATGACTGGTTTTGAGTTCTCACTGTTGACAGAACCACTTACATTTAAGTAAAACAAGCTGTGAATCCTCATGTTTTGATTTCAGCATACATTCAAAAATTATTTTCTCAGATGTCACAAGTGGATCTAGTCAGATCTCTGGAATGGACTTGTAGCACTGGTATCTTTCCTGGTAACAACACACACTTCCATTTATGGACAGACCTAGCAAAACTAGAGAACTGTAGGGTGGGGGCTTAATCGGCAATGTTCCCATTAAAGCAGAGACTGGGCAGGGAGGAAACGCTGCCAGACCCTAATCTAGCTTCATCTGCTGGAGTATCAGTGTTGTCCCCCTGTTACCTTGCAGGACCCTCTGCCTACTTGGCTCTATCAGAGAGCTGGTTTGCTTTTTGTTTTATTTTTTGAGTTAGAGCTATATACAAAGCACTGACAGGCATCAACATGAGTTTATAAATGAGTTAAGCACATTATGTTTATATTTAAAAACAGGTACACTAATTTTGAGAAGACTGTAGTGTATGAGAAAACTGCCTTTGAAAATACGAAGTAAGCACATCGCTCGTGAATAATGCTCAGCCTAGGAAACAGCATCTGTCGAGCAGGCCATGACTGCCCCCTACTGATGCTCTAGAGTATCACTCCCTTCTTTCTAATTCCACATTTACAGTACATGGAAAATAGAAATTCCATTAACATTTACATAAACAAAGTTTCTTCAGAGCCAATACAAAAGTAAACTTTAACATGTATAGCTGGCATACAATGTTGCTCCCAAACTCCCCTTAAATGTTTTTAAATGTTTGTAACTTGGGCCAAGTATTTCATAACCCACAATAGATCTGTGATGCTCTCTGGTAGATTGCCCTTCCTGCTCCTCTCCTTCAGAGACTAGGGCGAAGGGGATACAGTCTACAGGTCTCGGTCAGGTTCACATTTTTTTTCCTGCATATTAAGCAATTAAGCAGCAGGAAAAACCTTGAGTCAGATAGCATCAGAGAAATCTCACACACTGCAGACAGGAGCAGACACAATCAGTAGTCTGGGGTAAGAAAACATATGCTTACAGCAGACCCACAGAGAACGAGGCCTCTAGAAAGCAGAGGGGGACACTTGCAAAGCCGAAAAATCCAGTCGCTTGTCAAGGGTTGGCTTCTTTAAGTCTTTGAGGAGTTTTCCTTCCCTAATTTAGGGTTGGTCGTTTGAAGAGAGAGAGGATGGCCAGTTGACCACAACTGTGACATGTCATCAGGTCTTAGCCACCTCATCAACAGTAGGGGGGCTGCTAGTGGGAGACAAAAGCCTGCCTACAGGGCTTTATTTTAGGCTGTCAGGGTTTTGTCTTAAATCAGGAGGGAAAGGGAAAGCTGGCCATCTTGGACATTTGTCACCTTTATCCCTTAGCCATGGTCTCTCTCGCTACCTGTCGGCCTCCTAGGAAGTCTGTCTAACTCCTAGTCTCTCAAAAGAACTCACCTGTTCCACAGTGTCTTCAAAATGGTGACAGCTTTGTTAGAGTTCACGACTGATGCAAAACACCCCAAGCCAGAGTTTTTGCATCTATCAGGAATAAAAAATAGCTGTGTAGCAATAAAGTTACTAGGACTCAAGGTTCGGCACCTACTGTAACCTAACATCTATAACTCATCTAACACGTGTCACAAATTTTGGCTCTTAGAGCAGTTATGAAATTAAAAAGAGTGATTTTGTATCCCTATTTCACACTATACAAGAATTAATTCAAGAACTTGAGTTTAAGAGCTAAGATCATCACTTATACAAAACGTAGGAATAGGTGCTAGAGAGATGGCACAGAAATTAGGCACACTGGCTGCTCTTCCAGAGACCCAGGTTCAATTCCCAGCACCCACAACCACCTCTAACTCCTGTCTCACGGGATCCAATGCCTTCTTCTGGCCTCCAAGGGCACTGCATATACTTGGCACACAGACATAACTGAGGCAAAACACCCTCATGCATAAAATGAAAGCAAATTATTTAAAGTAAAAGAAAAAAATCTCCTTATTCTTGGATTTGGCAGTGGATTTACAGATGGTATATAAAAGCATGGGCTACAACAGGAAGAAAGTGGGTAAGCTGAAGAGAGTGAAGAAGTTGAACTTCATCATAATTAAAGCCGTTTGTACATTAAAATACATTATAAATACAAGACAAAGTACAGATTGAGAGAAAGGCTTAAAAAACACACAGCAGATAAGGATCTAGCACCAAGAACACAGAAGAACTATTGTAACTCAGTAACAAAAAGGCTACTCAAAGACAGACTAAAGATAGAAGAACATATGCTAGAGATGGATCTCAAGTCATTAAAGGCTTGGTTCCCAGGGTGCTGCTGTCCAGAGGCAGTGAGTCTTTAGGTCACTGGGAGTATCAGCTTGAGGGGGTCTGAGTCCCTGCCTTCCTCCTCTTCTCTCACTCTTTCCACTGTTGTTTCCCAGGCACAGAGGACAGTTGTACTTACGTACACTTATCACCATTACCACCAGCACTCCCACTGAGTTCTTAATGATCACTCAGTCGTGGACTAGAGCCTTTAACACCACAAGCCAAAGGTCTGGAGAGATGGCTCAGAGGTTAAGAACACTAGCTGTTCTTCTGAAGGTCCTGAGTTCAATTCCCAGTAACCACATGGTGGCTCACAACCATCTACAATAAGATATGGTGCCCTCTTCTGGGATTCAGGTGTACATGCAGTCAGAATACTGTATACACAATAAATAAAAAACACCACAAGCCAAAATAAACCTTTTCTAAATTGGTTATCCAGGAATTTGCTACACTAATAGAAAGCCAACTAACACAATATACAAATGCTGCTTAACATAAATAACATCAGCAGCCTCTGGGAGGTGCAAATCAAACACACAATGAGGTGCCACTTCATAACTACTAGGCCAGCTATACCACCACCACAACAACAACAAAATAATAACGGAAAATATCAAGTGTTAGTGAGGATGTAAAGAATCCAGAATTCAGTCAGGCGTGGTGGCGCACCCCTTTAAGCCCCAGCATTTGGGAGGCAGAGGCAGGCAGATCTCTGTGAGTTTGAGGCCAACCTGCCCTACAAACTGAGTCCAGGACAGCCAGTACTGTTACACAGAGAAACCCTGTCTCGAAAAAATAAAAACAAACAAACAAACAAAAAACAACAACAAAAACCCAGAAGTCAGGCTGCTGAGCGAGGAAGAATCAGCTTTCTGAAGAGATGAGCCCCCAAAGGTCAGCCTTTTAATTACACAGGCATTAAACTGCCATGCGCAGCAATCTGTCTGCATTTTAGCATTTATATAGTATATTGGTATAGATAGGCCAATCCCAAGAAGTCATTCCTAAATACATGCACACATGAGCAATACTCTGTATGTATGTTGGTATGTAGGTGTGTGAAATAATAAATATGGAAGAGGAGGCTAAGCATGTCAGAGGGAATAGGAAAGAGGCATTTATGTAGTGTCCTAGAAATCAGTCCATAGAAATGTAAGCAAGGGTGCAGTGAAGCCACCAAACTGGACAGCTCCATAAGTGGAAAGAAGGTTTATTGTAAATATGAAACTGCTGCATGGCTGTGTCTCATGTGGTAGAGAGAGAATAAATGGAAGGGTAGAAATAAATGATGTAAATACAATGTCACATGTTTAAGTTCTCAAAAAACTTAAATTAAAAATTAACAGAAGTTGGGCAATGGTGGTGCACACCACTAATTCCAGCACTCAGGAGGCAGAGGCAGGCAGATCTCTGAGTTCAAGGCCAGCCTACAGAGTGAGTTCTAGGACAGTCAGAGCTATGCAGAGAAACTCTGTCTCAAAAAAATTTTTAATTAAAAATAAACAGACAGATAACCATAAATACCATGACCTGACACCACCAAGGAGCTGCCACCTTGTGACCCACTTTTGACCAGGAATGAACTTTGATCAAATAGGACAGCCCTTATCTGCATGGCAGATGTTGTGTAAGTGGAAATTACATGTCCATTTGCTCATGCCAATATCCCCTAAACTAGATGCTAATCACATGAATGCTGATGCACGTGTACACACACACAGGTATGCAACACTCACAGGTACAGAAGCAATATGTACACACATGCACACACACGTACATGCATACACATGCATGTGCATACACACACATACAATCAGGCTATTCCAGCTTACAGTTTCCCCTGCTCTGAAGCTACTAGCTTTCTTTATAACTGGTGAGGCTTTCCCCACCTCTTTGGCTGTTCTCCCTATCTCTAACAGGTAGCTATGGCGGATTAGGAGTCCCCTGAATGCTCTGGCTATTCTCTCTCTACCACATGAGACACAGCCACGCAACAGTTTCATATTTACAATAAACCTTCTTTCCACCCATGGAGAAGTCCAGTTTGGTGGCTTACGTTTCTATGGACTGATTTCTAGGACACTACATAAATGCTAAAATGCAGACAGATCGCTGCACATGGCAGTTTAATGCCTGTAACCCAAGCACTTGGGAGGCTGAAGCAAGAAGAAAGCAGGAGTTCAAAGTCAGCGTGGACTACATTTTGAGACTGTTTCAACAATAAACAGATCGCTGAGAAGCTTGACCATGTGCCGGATTTACCTATTTCCATCTATTCAATACAAGAACAATTAAGATGGTTTTATAGACAGCTACAGCACGAACAGTACCATCAGGGAGACCGCAGGGCCCGCACCAGAGCAGCAGGTGGAGTTTTGTGGGTCCAACTCTCTTTCTCCATTACTCCACTACAACCATCTGGGACTTGGTTGTTTATTTTGGGCTTGGGAAGAAAGAACTCCTTGCTGGATACACTGCCTACCAGGTCTCCTGCCACTGGCAGCTGGAGCTCATCTCTGAGTACCCCGTGTAGGGACAAGGTTATTATGTAATTAAATACTGATTTCTGTACCCCCTCTCAATCCCATCTGGTTGCAATCCTTGTACTTAGAATTTCCTGTCTGAATGTTGTGTAAACACTGCTCCCCAACTGTCTCCTGATAAGCTAATAAAGCAGCTTACAGGCAATCATTGAGCAGAGGAGAAAACAGCTAGCCTTCCTGCCCCCCAGGGGAGGAGTTAGGATGAAGTAGGGGATTTTTCAGCAGGAGAGACAAGGCAAGAGCCCGCTGAAGCAGGAAAGTTACAACATGCAAGCATCTCTCGGATTTACAATGGGGGAAGTCAGACTAGCTGTGGGTCAATTCTAGAGTAATAAGTGCTCAGTTTTTGTGTTGTGAAGCCTGTTTAACAAATAACAGAGTACAGTCTCAATTATTGGGATGATAGCCGGGTTAAGAGAGAAAGTGTGAAACTAACACAATTATATAAAGTTACACTGACAACCCAGAGCACCAGCTCTCACCTCGCCACCATAGTTGTCTAGCCAGGCTCATGTTTAGATCACCACCGCCGGTCATCCCAGAGGCTTCTGAAGCTCCCCAAGAGGTGCTGAGCTGCTGCCGTTCTCTTGACCATACACCAGTGGCCGCAGTACTCATCTACTGTGAGACTGCCCATTGCTGCTTGTCCCCAAAGCAGCTTCCAACTACTCCTGAACCAAGCCAGACTCCTGAAGCCACCTGGCTTGGTCTAGGAGTCCCAGGCTCCTTGTAGCTGTCCATCCCAATGCTGGCAGCTCAGCTAAAAGCTTTGACCTTCCACTTTGCTGCAGAGAGGGTTTCTCTCTCCTGAATACTTATCATCAGAACTGTAACACTTGGCGGTAGAATTCTCCTACCGCTCCAGCCTGGCCTGATATTCTGTGGCATGGATCTCAACCTGTGTTCCAAGTGCCTTGAAGCTGCCCAGGCCAGAACAGGCAGTTCAACTAAGAGAGCTGGTAAGCTTTTCCTGCACACAGGCGAGAGTTAGGACTACCCTAATTCTCCTGCTTGCTTATTAAAAGAGCTAACACTTGGGTGTCGGAGAAAACCTTTCTCCCACCTCTCTGGACACCCTGAAGGTATGGATCTCCAGGTCTGTGTTCTACCCTTTTCTGTTCAGAAACCGACTGAGGTCGGAACTTCCGGTGGAGAAGTGTGCACAAGGCCCAAGCTCCCTGGAAGCCAGAGAACAGCAATACAACTATATGAGAACACAGTAAGAAAGTACCATCTACACAGGAGCAAGCTGGCTCCTTACCACAGCACCTCACATTCAGGAGCATGAGCAGCCATCTCTGCTGCTTGAAAGCTGTCCATTCATACCTCTCTGTTGTTTGACTTCACAACAGCTATCACTTTTGATATTAAAAAGTTGGTCTGAGTAGTGGG
Organism: Lophiomys imhausi; assembly: GCA_907164525.1. NCBI lineage: Eukaryota > Metazoa > Chordata > Mammalia > Rodentia > Muridae > Lophiomys > Lophiomys imhausi. The sequence goes on from CAJQZJ010032551.1 coordinate 6,057,778, forward strand.
GGCGGGGAACTGGAGAACACACTCATCCATCATTGCTGCCATCCTGGCCTCAGGGGTACTGCCTCAGAGGTGTGTGCATCCACAACCTGGGATCTGAGCTCCAGGGCACTGGTCCTTACCAGAGGCAGTAGTGTCCAGTGCAGAGGGACAAGGCAGCACATACAACCTGGAGCCTCAGGTCAGACAGGCCACTATCAGCTACAGATCAATGAGGGGGGTGTCCCTCATTGATGGAGCAGCAATGGCAGAGAGGCACTGTGGTCCATGCCCATCTAAAGATCCACCCTCATCCCGGAAAACCTTATATAATCATGCAAATCAAGAGGTTCAAATCATTGTGTTCACTTTAAGAACACTCAAATTGACCAGATGGAGGTTATGCAAAGAGCCATCTAGTATCTGAAAGATGTCACTTTAAAAAGCAATGTGTGCCATTCTGAGGTACAATGGTGGAATCTGTGGGTGTATCCAGGACAACCAGTGGGCTGGATGCAGGGCTGATAGCCCAAAAACAGTGCTTAATTTTTGCTGCACAAGTGTAGCAACAAAGAGAGTGACATGAAGTTTAAGGAGTTACATGTAGACCCTATGAGTAGATATACTCATGTATATCCAGATATGCAGCACCCAAGATACATTGCCAAACTTACAGACTTCATGGTCAGATGAGTCTTAGCTGCGTATATGAATACATTTGAAAGTATTAAAACCCAAGCAGCTGGGTGCACTTGTGAGGGATTTTTCTTGGTTGGATTATTTGAGGTGGGAGGCCCACCCTAAATCCAGAACATTTGAAGTCAGAAGAGCCACCCTAAATCAAGGTCACACTTTCTGGTGGCGGTCCACATAAAAGGACGAAAGGAAGATTGTGCTTTCAGTCTGCTTGCCCTCATTCTCACTGGCAAGTTCATCTACCCTGAGCCATTCCTTCGATGATAGTAGAAGAAAGTATTGTTCCTAAGCCAGAGCAGGAGGCTGCACAAAAAAAAAAAAAGATACTCCACCCAATAGGTAGGGTTGGTGGTTGTTGGTCTTTCTGGTCGTTCTGGCTGTGGTTTGTTAGTAGTCACACTCAAATAAGAAAAGCAGAAAGAAATTAGACTCAAGGAGCTCTCTCTCTCCCCTCTATCCTTCTTTTTCCTCTACCTAGTGATAGGGAGTGAAAGGGGGATAAAGGGTAGGAAAAAAGAACCCACAAAGTAGCAAAGACCAGCTACACACTACCCAGGAAGTGCTTCTCATGGTGAGAAGTGGAAATTAGGAAAAGGTAGGAAAGGGTATTCAATACAATGAAAAAGAGAATTGTAACAGGAAAGAAACATGAAAACAGAAATGACTGGCAGGTCCCAAGCTTGTTCAAAATAAGCAACAAAGGGCTAATGAATCCATAATGTTAGTTTACATGGTCAATAATGCTGGCCAGCGGAAGAGCAGCTCTGCAGTTCCTGGTCAGATTCCACAAACTAAACCCCAAGCAGAACTACATTTTAACACCAGCAAACACCTAAAAACCTGAGGTGCCTACTGATTCCCAGAATCCTGTGAGATCTATACAGTATTCCATAGTTAGAGTTCATGAAGTTATTTGATCCAATAAGTCAAACATGAACTGCTAAGAGAAAACATGATAGAAATCTGCTTATAAATACCTGCAAGAATTTAACCACTGCGGATTAAAAAAGTGGCAGAGTATGAACTTGGAATGTATGCTATGAGTAGGAAGATGAAGGGTGTGGGGGGGAATAGGGAGAAAGGAGGAAACAAGAGGGAGAAGAAAATGAACAAGACCCAGTGATAGACACGTCCTAACGGGATCCATTACTTTGTACAGCAACTAAAAGCAATTTTCAATTAGATATGTGCAAAGAGCCACTATGTACATCCAAATTGTGTGGCAGATACCAATATGTTTTCCTAAATTGAACACTGCCAGAAATTTATAGAAGACCAACTGCTTAACCTCCATGAGCACAGGTCAGCTTCTCTGAAAAACCCACTGGGCTTTTCCATTGGGCTGTTGCTGACAGGCAATAATCTGCTCATGAATATTTTTGTACACACTTTTATGCAAGTGGGGAAATTGGAGTTATCATCCTTGATAAAATATTTCTTACACCACTTCTTTCTGAGGGCTAGAAAACTTGAGGTAAGTATGATTTCACATCACACAGTAGCATAGATACAGTCATAAAGGACTAACAAAAGTATAGATAAGTCATTTCAAGTTTAAAAACCTAGCTGGGCATTCAACTTCACGTAAGTACCAATATGCCAAACACTAAAAAAGATGCATAGCCAAGTGTTCCCTGATAAAACAAAGGCATACTTTAAAATGCATCCCAACTATTTCAGATTAATTTGTCCAGGAACATAAGCCACACATATACAACTAGTATGACAAGCTTTCAGATACTTAGGAAAGTTCAAAATACAAAAAAATTCAATTACAAAGAAACAGCAGGCTAACATAAATAACAAGTTCAAGCATGAGATTCAAATCAGGTAAAATGATAATGACAAGAAGTCATATAAAGTAAATTAATTTAGAAGTGGGACCATAATTTATAATAGGAAATAAATTCTGGTTAGAATGTTCTCTTCAAAAATTTAAATAATTTCTTTATCTTACATATAATAGGTTATAATGAAGAATTTGTCCTTACTCTTATAACATAAAAAGTAGATTAAATGTTGCTTTAGCAGCAATTTTTTTTGACCAAACTGTATGACATTCCAATGTAAGATCACTCTGACTTTCAATCATAAAAAGGTTTTGTTTTGTTAACACACAAAGGCTTCTTTAAACTTCCCAACATCTATTAATACTTGGATCTTCAAATCATCCTCTTTTTAATGCTTAAAACTCAGAGTCAGGCTTGTTGGTCTTCTCTTGTTTACTTTTTACCTAGGCTTCAAAAGCAAAAGCCCAGGCCATGAGAGAGATGTTTGCTGACTGAAGACTAATTTTCTCAGTAGTGTATCAGACAGTATTTCTGCACTCCCCTGCAGTCTAACTGCAGGAACCTAGGTAATGAACGGACAACCACTGAGAGCCCCTCTACGTCTCCAATGCCTGTATATGAAACACCCTGATCTAAACAGCATGGATGTGTAAAACACATCTTGGCTAGGACCACACTTACAAATGGTATTAATGCAATACAATACTATACCAAGGTTGTAAGGGAGTTCCTTTTCATATAGAGCCTCTCCAGATGTTGTAGCCCTTCATCTTTCAGTAACTCCAGTGGGAAATGGTGCAGATTCCTGTAATTCAAGAACAAATTCTTGTGCTTTTCCAGCCTGGCCACAGAGATCGTCTTCCAGAGTTCGGATGCCATGACTGAACATGTCCAACCAGGGATGCTGCAGCACTACATCTTGTCAAAATTGGTCCATTTCTATTAACAGGACAAAAAAGGTAGAGTCACTGTAAGATTTCTATAAACACTGCATATACACCTGTCAGCTTACAGAGCTAGAACACAACAATAAAAAGATAATTATACTTTTTACGTTCTTTTGTGACAACTAAGACTTTTGCACATACTTAGGACATTAAAATAACAAGAGTAGTCTGATTAAGCAATATTTACTACTTACTAGAAAGAGCCCTAACTGTGGAAAAACTCTTTTGGACTTAAGGTAGGAATCTTTATAAGAATAGAGGCCAGTTTCTGGGTTTTTTTTTTTTTTTTGTTGTTGTTGTTGTTGTTTTAAGACAGGTTCTTATGTACCCTAGGCTGTTCTAAAACTTACTACAAACAGCCAAGGAAGATCCTAAGTTTCTGATCCTCCTGTCTCTACCTCCATGAACACTAGGGATTACAGTTGTAGGACACACCTCTTCATTTCTGCAGTACTGAGATCAAATCCAGGGCTGTATGCATGCCAGGAAATAACTCAAACTCTACCAACTGCTCAGCATTTGACACCCTCCTAGGCATACGAATGAATAAGCTTCACTATCAACATGTGAGGAAACAAACCCAGGGCTGCCAGAACTTGTCAAAGGTGGAACAGCTCATGAAAAATTAAAAGCAAAAATCTGACACCAGGTTCAGTGGATTTTGAAGTGTGGGTTCTTTGTGATCAAGTACAGGATTCTAGCAGACATTAAGGAGATGAAAGTACACAACAGAGTTTTGCTCAAAAAGCCAATTTTCCTAGAGACCCCTTCTAGCTATTTATTGAAACAGAAAAAGGGTGCAGTTTCAATTGCTGTATTCATTTTAAGAAAATAACTCTCGCTGAGCATTTACATGAAAGCTTTCAATAAGCAGAGTTTTGGGGCTACTTTCTATCGTTTTTACACTCTTACTTCTTAGCTCAGAAGACAGCAGCTATCACTTTACTTAAAGGAGTATTCTTTGAGTGTTCTATAACAGCTCCAGGTCAACCCAAGAATCCAATGCTTTCCCGCACTTATTCCATCTACTTCCTTCCTCTCTTCATTGCCAGGCACCTGATCTTCACATGTCTTTACACAAAGTGAAGGGAACTACCGGACTGACGGCAGCAATCCTTCTGTGTGGAAGACAAAGCTTTCTGGGTAATCGCTCACTGGGTAAGCTCTTGCAGCATCCCCAGGGTCACACTCTCTCTGCTAGTGCTGATCACCAGTCACTTTTCCAGGTCTTCCTGTCTCAGCAAAGTTAGGGGAAGCGGCCTTAGAGCCACACAGCAGCCCAGCTGGAAAACATGAAGGATCCCAACCTCTCCATCACAGCTTCTTCAATCTACCCCAAGGCTGGTGTCTCTCTTCCAAAAATACATCTCCATTCCAGCCACATCTCTCCATCTGCCAAAACCACAAAGCCACTGCCATCTCCTGCTTTTGCCAACTGTACTCCTGGGCTTCATGTGTCCACTTCCAATATATCAATCACACCACTGAGCCTCTGAAAATGCACTCCTAATTGCATTTCTCCCTCTTGGACATGTCTTACTAAACAAACTCTTAAGCAACTCCTTATTGAGAAAAGCAGTCTTACAAAGCTTCCTGAGCTCTTGACCATCGGGCCCAACCTGACCTTCAAACCTCTTCTGCCACATTCACCAAGTTCCTGGCCTCTCTTTATCCTGGGAGCTACCAAACTCCTCCAAGCACTTGCTATTCTCCTTTAGCCTGGAAATAGCTTCTTTCCCCTTGCATGTTTCAACATAAAATTCAGCCAATGTGCCATCAGTATGATAGCCCAAAATTACACAAATGGAAGGCTTTCCTTTTGCAAAATAAAAATGTATCCAAAATCTCCACTCACTGTAACCAGATGGCTCTTTCTGAATGTTCCACCTGGCATTGGTTGCCTCAAAAGCATCGTTAGGCTCTGTTGAAATGCATCTTGCTACAGATTGGGAAATAAAAATGAAATCCAAAAGCTTCTAAAATCAACAATGCTCTTGGATTTCCAATATGCACTCATTGGGAATACAGCCTTTCAGGGGTTAGTTTTCCTGCCGCTTTCAAAACTTACATCACCACAGTTAATGTAAATAATGTAGTCGGTATTAACTATATACAGCTGCATCCTCAGTTTCTGGAAAGTCCAACACCACTCAATCTTCTCAGTAGAAAACAGAACAATTTCCCAATTTAAGAACGTCCCCATTTTAAGCACAAATATTTTCAAGAAGCAGCGTAGTCCCAGGCTGACTTTCCAGTACTTGACTTGATGAATACACAATCCGACTTTCTAACACTACAGATTAGAGCCGGACAAACTGTATATTATAAACATTTGGGTAAAAAAGGGCTGTTTTCTCCATGAGAAAAGCTACCAGACGTCTTGGTTTTGCCTGAGTTAGTTCGATTCTAGGTTTAAGAATTCGGCAGCAGGGAGCCCAGGGGAAGGGATTCAGAAGATGATGCCAGGATACTCCGGTACCACGGGTCGTGCAGGACTCGGCAGCCGTGGGGACCCAAGGCCGGACAGCATGCAGTCCCTCTCGCAGAGGCCAAGGAGCTTCTGTGGCGGTGGGGATGAAGCGTCCCTGCCCGAAGCTGAGCCGATGGCCCCGACCTGTGAGCCTGGAGACGGCACACTCACCTCGGCGCCCGCTGACCGGCACTCGGTGGCCCAGGCTGTGTTGGAAGGCAGTCCAGAAATAAGAGGGAGGGCGGTGTTGTGGGGGCGGAGCCTGCGGCGGGGCGGGCCTGACTAACTGGAGTAGAGTTCGGGGAGAAGGGGCCCGGAGAATGAAACCTCGCGATAGTTCGCCTCAGTTCCCGCTGTCTCATGATTGGTGGAACGAGAGACTCGTTTTCAGAGCCCGGCGCTTAGTGGCCGAGAACCCGACTTCCTCCAGCGTCCGGGCACGCCTGCTCTGGCTTCTGGCTCTGGCTGCAGATGTCAGCAGAGTGGGTGTTCCGCTTAACGTTTTGGTGGGTTGTTTAGCTGGCGCCCACCCCCGGGGCCGCCAGTAACGGAACCGTTCTTTCATTCATACATTCATTCCGCTCTCAGCCTTCTCATTGACGGATGCCAACAATAAAGCTCGAAGCCGAGCGAATAGGTACCAGGCGTCGTCCTAAGAGCCGTGCAGACTCGCATTTGCTTTAACAGTAATCCTGTCCTCTGTTACACCACCAGTCCGACATTTAAACAGAAGCTGTCGGGCTCACGTAACGCAAGTAAGTCGAGTCAACCAGTAGAACTTAAGCACTGAGTGTAAACTGTCTTGCCCTTCTGACACGCGTGACCTAGGCTTAGTGGTGCATGCCTGAATCCCATTGATTTAGAGGTGGAGACCTCAGGAGGTAAAGACCAATCTCAGTTACGTGAGATACTGTTTCATAAATTAAAATTTAAAAATAAACACAGGCTCTTGTGTGATAAATAACTAAGGACAATCACAACTTAGTGACATAATCTTTCAGTTCCTAGCAGGGATAAGCAGGTAGTCGATAAATACCTCTTCAAGAAGAAAAACTTGATTGTTCTGATGGAGCAAAAGTGTGCAGCCCCTGCTTCTCTGAGGCTGAGGCAGGAGGATCACAAGTTGAAGGCCAACCTGGTGAGCTAATGAGACCCTATCTCAAAAAAGTATTTCAAAAAGAAAAGGGGCAGGTATGTAGCTCAGTAGAGGCTACTAAATTCAGCCCTCGGTACCAGGGAAGAAAAGTAAAAAAAAATTTAAATGTCGTGCACATTGATGCAACAACTTTCTATCTTTAAAAATTCCTCCAAGACTTACTCTTTATTGTTTGTCGAAACTCGTTCATGCATATGATGTGTTTTGATTAAATCCATCCTCCCATTAAAGTTTATTGTTTGTCCTTTAAAAAAGAAACTGATAAGCCGGGCAGTGACTCACACCTTTAATTCCCGCACTCAGAGGCAGAGGTAGGCAGAAGAGGCAGGCAAATTTCTGAGTTCAGGACAGCCAGGGCTACAGGAAGAAACCCTGTCTCATAAAAACAACAACAAAAGATTGTTTCAATTCTTTCTATCTACCTACTACCTACCTACCTACCTACCTAACTATCTATCTATCTATCTATCTATCTATCTTCTATCTAATCTATCTATCTAATGGTTTGGTTTTTCAAGACAGAGTTTCTCTGTGCACCTGGAACTCACTTTGTATACCAAGCCTGGCTTAAATTCAGACATCTGCCTGCATCTGCCTCCCAAGTTCTGGGATTAAAGGTGTGTGCCACTACCACCCACATCATCCTCAACTTTTAAACAAACTACTTTTATGATAGCTTAATTATACTTAGAAATGAATGACTTAGGGGCTGGAGAGATGATTCAGCGGTTAAGAGCCCTGGCTGTGCTTCCAAAGGACCCAGGTTCAAATCCCATCACACACACATGACAGTTCACAACTGTCTGTAATGGCCAGGCATGGTGGTGCATGGCTTTAATACTAGCACTCAGGGGGCAGAGGCAGATGCAGAGGCAGGTGGATCTCTATGAGTTAAAGGCCAGCCTGGTGTACAAAGTGAGTTCAGGACAGTCAAGGATCCATAGAGAAACCCTGTCTCAAAAAAACAAGAAACAAAAACAACAACAAAAAGCTTAGAAAGCAGTTAAGAAAAAATAATAAAAGGACAGTATAGGCAACTAAAGAATTCCTAGAGGGGGCTGGAGAGATGGCTCAGCGATTAAGAACATTGACTGCTCTTCCAGAGGACCCAAGTTCAATTCCCAGAACCCACATGGCTCCTCCTGTCTGTAACTCAAGTTCTAGTGAACCTGAAGCTTTCACACATACATGCAGGCAAAACACCAGTGTATGTAGAAATACATAAATAAAATAAAAAAAAAAGAATTCCTAGATCAGGAGAAACAGTATTCCCCAGGAAAAGCACACCAATTGGTTATCTAATACCAAATGGTCAGACTGAAAACACGCACACACACTCACACACTCATGTAACAATAATTAAAGAAAAAAGAGGCCATGAATATGTAAGAGAGTTAAGAGAGGGGTACATAGGAGGCTTGGTCAGGAGAAAAGAAAAGGGAAATGATATAATTATTTCTATATATATGTATGTATATGTATAATAAATAATATATTGACAATCACAAAAAGATTAAAAATAGAAAAACTTTGTTTTTGTTTTCGTTTTTCCGAGACAGGGTTTGTCTGTGTAATAGTCCTGGCTGTCCTAGACTCACTTTGTAGATCAGGATGGCCTGAACTCACAGAGATTCGCCTGCTTCTGCCTCTCAAGTGCTAGGATTAAATGTGTGCGGCACCACGCCCGGCATAGAAAGACATTTTTGAAGGAATGTCAGCTTCTTAATTTTTGTCTTTCATTTTTTTAAGGCAGAAATATTGTTGGCACATTAACGTCCAAATTTTGCTCGTGAGAAATGAATCATGTTAAAATAGCTTTTACTCCCTCTCCAAACTGACGTTAAATTTCCCATACTGATAATATGACCACTGTAAAAAGTTCACTCATTTTGTGGAGGATCGATTTACATATTTTTGTTGGACTTAAAACAGAAGGGGAAACTCTAAATGGAATTTTTTTACAATCTGGCAACTTTTAACTTCAACAAGTGAGCGATACCACTTTAAGAAAATTCCAAGGAAAAGACTGCCCCCCCCCCATCTAAAATCCCCACCTCTGGCTTCCAAGGATTGGATTACAAAGTTCGACAAAATTCTCTTCTCCACTTCCTATTGGTGAAGGCTCTATCATTCATTCTTTGGCCTGGAATTTTGTGAAGTACTGGATTGCTTTACGGAAAAATGCTGCTCTCCTTTAGGGTGAAAGCGCTCTGTTTAGATTTGTCTGTGGTTATCAGGCGGTAGAATCATCAAACCGATACAGAGGGAGCCAAACTGGCAACTCAGATTATCAAGAGAACTGTGAAAAGGGAACGGAGTCTCTCGCCATCGGACCCGGTAGACAAAACTCACAAAGGATTTTACGACAAAGATACTGAGTGTTTAAGAAACTTTCCAGGTGTTTTGTTTTGTTTTGCTGGTTTTAAAGGAATGTCCAAAGAAAACCAGGGAAAATACGGACTCATGCTGAGGATGGCAGGAAGACGAGTTTTCAGAGTTCTTTTCTCTTCAGAATGAACTTGGAAACAGGATTCCCATGCTATCACTGGAGTTTTGCAAGGTAAACAAGATTAATTGTAGGTTATATTTTGCCTCAAAAAATTGTGTTTTCTGTTATTGTTCCTTTAATGTGGATTTAGACATTTAATATAATTGTAATTTTTAAGTCAAATGGATGTTCATGTCTGTGCATTATAAAAAACATAATACACAAGTCATCTATTTAGAGAACAAAAATCACAGTTAACTTTGAACTCAAATTAAGCAAATATTTGTAAAGTAGGAAATTGAGGGATGGATTTGCCTATGACCAAACAAAACATAATTTCATATGTGCAATATCTGAATCAACAAGTGGATAAATTCTCCCCCCAAAACAAATCTAGCATTTATATTTTCAATAAGAGGTATTTTAATTAATATTAAAATATAAAATTCAGGAATATATTAGCATAACTGTTTCTTACATTGTCACTCTTAGTTCACCAATAAGTAAATAAAACAGTAAAGCTCCAGAAGTTCATACCAAGGCTGTGGACAAATGGGGCTCAGAGATTTTCAATGGAAGAGTCTATGTATTTTCAATGTGCGGGTGCCCATGACAATGCTGAATAAGACTGCGTTGTATACATATGCCCTTTCCTCGTTGGTTGGTTCTTTAATGGACACATGCTTTTTCCATGACCTCACTCTTGTGGCCCAACAACCCTAGTGTACAGGTGTCTCTGTAGTAAGCTGACCTATCAGGGATTCCAACTAGACAGGAGGAGAAGGAGGAATCTCTAGCTGTTAGAAACAGCCCCAAGACAAGGTCCCCTTCTCACGTGGCTGTTCGTGGCCATCTCTAATACTCACCAAGTGTTATCCACTTGAGTCCCTTAAATAGGACAGCTCTCAAGAAGTTAGAGAAGCAAAAGAAATGTGACAAAATAAAGGTGACTTTTGCCCCTTGTGGGCAGTGACAGGGAAACACTCATTCATGCTTTCTCAGTCTGCCATGATTCCTATTGAGGTATGAAGCCTTTATCTCCTGGAATGGGCATTCCCACCCACCTACTCCATCCTGTAAACCAAGTCAGTCTGCACTGAAGGATTAGTTTCTGGCTGTATTCATGCTTCCCCCAGAAAGCAGTCCTGGCTTCCTCCAGCTGTTATCAGCTTTTCCCCTGAAGATTTTGGCACTCCTTTTGTGTAAAATCAAGAAAAGTAATGAAAGAAGTCTTAGGCAATAAGTTTGACTTTTAAGCTAAATATAATTCTAAGGGCTAGAAATGTTACTCAGTGGTAGAGTGCTTGCTTAGCAAGCATGAGACCCTAGGTTCAATTTCCTAGTAGGGGTTTAATTATTATAGCAGTGTTTTTATTGTTTGGATTTTTGTGTTAAAATTATAGCTAATATTTTTGTAATAGCTAATGAATGTATCATTTGTGCTTCAAAGAACAAAGAGACTCCAATTTCACAAGGGATGAGATGATGGCTCTGTTCCAGAGAAAGGGATTGGTGTAAAAGATATGAAATTTCATCTACAATGTAATCTGAGAACTTTGAGATCTATGGACAATCCTACAAAAAAAACATATATATATATATATATATATATATATGCATACACACACACACACAGACATATCTCCATTCCAAAGTCTGTATTAGTCAAGATTCTCCATGATATGGCGATGCCACATTCTGTTTATCCATTGAGAGCTCACAGACATTTGGAATACCTTCAGTATTTCAATACAGTCAGCCCTTATGACTAACATTGCTGGGAACATGAGCACCAGCTTCTGTATGGATACACTTCTTCAGCTGCACTGTGTTCACCTACTAGTAGATGTGTCAATCAGGTAGTGACTCCGTGTCTCACTTGTGGAGCTCTTTTCCAAGGCAACCGAGACACCACTTCACACTCTCACCAGCAGCATGTGAGCATTCCAGCTTCTCCACGTCCTCGCCACTGCTTCATGTATTTATTGTTGTTGCTATTACTGTTGTTGCCCAAATTTGACGAATATGAGTTATTAGCTCCTGGTGATTTTGGTAATGACTAATGATATTAACCATTTGTGTGTGCTTCCTTAGTAGCCATATATTTTCCTTGTTTAAAAAAAAGTGTCTATTCAGATACTTGGCCTAATATTTACTTAGGTTGACATATTGTCATTTACCTTTTCCTGTATCACTGGTGCTTTAGAGTGGTATTGTCAGAAATTTAAGCTCTATGCTCTGCTTACGTGTGGTTTGAGGTCCACTTTCCTGCTTGCATGTACCTCTCCAGTTCTAGTGTCAGTTGTTGAAAGGACTTTTCTTTATGCCCTTTAAGTATCTTGCCACCTTTGGTAGGGATGAATACAGAAGGCCCCGGGTTTGATCACTGACACTGGAAAAAATAAGAAAGGAAAAAAAGTGACTGTGTATGTCAGAGTTAATTCTGGACTTCCTTTCTTGTACTGTCTGTCAGTCCTTATGCCCATGTCATGCCAGTTTGCTCTGTTTTATCCCAGCTTTAGCCAAGCTGTGTTTGGTAAACTAAAATCTTAAAAGTTATACAAGATTTTTTTAAAGAAATTTTTGTTGTTTCTTTTTGAGATTGCATTTTAATTACAATATTTCTTCCCTTCCTTTCCTCTCTCAAAACCCTCCCATATACCCCTTACCACTCATTCTCCTTCATAGGCATGGCCTATTTTCTATCAATTGTTATTGCATGCTTATGTGTGTATATATGTGCATACATATACACACATATCATATACATTTTAAAATATAGCCTATTGAGTCCATATGATGTTACTTATTTGTATCTTTTCAGGGCTAACTGACCCTGGACCACCAATTGGTGTGCTCTTTGGTGGGGGGGGGGGGCGACTTCTCCTGCTCCCAGCTTTACTGGTTGCTTGTAGTTCTTTGAGTAGGATTAAGGCCTCATGGGCTTATCCCATCCAGTTTGGCATGTTTGTTGGCGTCTTCCTCAACAAACTCTTTTGTTATACTTACGGCTTACATAGTGATTACCACAAGGAGCCTGACTCACATAATCACCTGACATAATTACCATTGTTCACCTGATGAGGACATAAGATCCCCAAGCAAATGTCAAGGATCTACGACATTTCTTTTCTGCAGGCACCATACTGGTCATGACAGCTTGAGAACTTGGAACTGACATTTTGCTTCTACAGCAGCATTGGATTACTGTGGGTTTGTTAGGGCCTCTTTTGTTTTGTTTTGGGTTTTTTGGGTGAGTTTCACTTGCCTAATTGGATCAGAGTTTTAGACTGAACATGAGCTCCTGGTCCTCCAGATTTAGCTCCCCAAGTTTTGCTAGTACAGATTTGTGCTACTGTGCCTGGCTCACTTTTTATAGTTTCTATATTAATAGTATCTTTTAAAAATTCAAAGTATGAATTACCTAGCTTTCTTCCTTTTTAAGGATTGTTTAATCTAGTTTGAGTTTCTTGCATTTCCATATGAGTTTAATTACAAAATGTTCAATTTCTGAAAAGAAAAAGACCATTAATATTTTGATAGGAGTTGTCTCAAATCTACTGTTCAGTGTGAGGACACTGTGAACGTGGAGTGTTTCTCCATGTATATATGCTTTCTTTAATTTCCTTAATTTCAGTGCATGTCTGCTTTCACGAAGCAACAACTAAATACCTGGCTGAAACAACTTAAAAGGAAAAAGGGGTCTGTTTACTGGGCTCATTGTTTCAGACCATTGAAGCAGAGGAAGCAAGAATATTAAGGGACTCTTCACATGGCGGCAGACAGGAAGTAGAGAAAACAGGCTGTAATCCAGGGTGGTTCTAGCCCTAAAGCCTCACCCATTAGTGGCCTAATTCCACCACACATGCCCCACCTTCTGAAAGCCCCACAGTCTTCAAAATAGTTCCATAATCTGGGACTAGCATTGAAATATGAACCCAAGGGAGTAATTTCAGATTCAAACCATAATACATTCTTATGCTTCTTATACTGTAATTTATTTATAAGGTGATTTTTGTTTTGTTCTTGGTCATTTGTTTTTCTATTGTTAGTATCCATGCTTCCTTAATCTCATTTTCAGGTTATATATTTTTAACATATGTAAATATAATTTTGAAGCCAGGCATTATGGGAACATAGCTGTAGTCCTAGTTCTCAGGAACCTGAGCCAAGGCTCAGGTCCCAGTGAGAGACCTTCCCTCAAAACAAACAACAATGAAAAACATGTGGATAACTGTAGAAAAAAAAGACTAAGTTAGGCCGGGTGGTGGTGGCGCACGCCTTTAATCCCAGCACTTGGGAGGCAGAGTTAGGCGGATCTTTGCAAGTTCGAGGCCAGCCTGGTCTACAAAGCGAGTCCAGGACAGCCAGAGCTGTTAAACAGAGAAACCCTGTCTCGAAAAACCAAAAAAAAAAAAAAGACTAAGTTATTTGCTAGTATTTATATTATATTTAATTGGTTCAGCAGCAGTGTTAATCCTAAACCTGCCATTATAAATGAATATACACAGACACCACATGGATTTTAACAAGCCTAGGTCTGAATTGTGCAATCCTACCCCATCTAAGATAGCTCATAATTCTACTACCCAAATATGATCCCATATATAAATATATCCCTTTGGACTGATATTCTCCACGCTATGCTGATGTTCCAGGCCACGTGGAATAATCTTCTTTAATCTACCCCATAGCATGTGTCCTCCTTGCCTGCTCCTGCTTCTTCTTGGAGGCTTCTTCCTCTCAAGATGCTCTCTGTCTCAGAAGCTCATATACCATTAGTCCCACCTATCTCTGTCTTTGCCCAATCTTAGACCTCAGCATTTTATTCAACCAATCAGAGACAATGTAAGTAACAGACAGCAGCAAGTAGAACCAGTTAATTAACATTTAGAATGCTTAACACCACCCCATCAGATAACTCTGAGGAATGACACCTGAGGCTGGCCTCTGGCCTCCAAGAGCACACAGAGCTGAAGATGGCGGTATATAGGCCGAATTAGCAAGAAATGATGAGGTGGAACGGGGTATATCGATTACAGAGCAGGCTCCTCTGGATGGATGTAACGTCCTTTGAGTTTTAAACTGTGGGTAGTAGTTCTCTGGCAAGTAGTTTTGTTGTAAAATTACTGAGGTTTAAGGCTAAGCATAGGGGAGTATCTAATCCCAGTTTGGGTCTTAGCTTTTGTGTATAAATTTTTTAGAATCACTTCGTTGCTGATTTTAAGTCCAAACAATAAATTTTCACATATTAGTTGGATTGTAATTCTATTTAGTATTTGGTAGTAACACGTTTTACGCCAAGGGTAATTAGTTTGGGTTAATCGTATGACTGTGGTGGCTGGCACAAAATTTAACCGATCCTTAGAGGTAGAGTTAAGTCGAATTTTCGTTCATTTCTTAATATTTATCACTGCTAGATCCTGTAGGGGTGTGGCTAGGCAAGGTGTCTTAAGCTATGTTTTGAATATGCTTGATACCCTCTCCTCAAATTTCTTTTTTTTTTTTTTTTTTTTTTTTTTTGGTTTTTTGAGACAGGGTTTCTCTGAATATCTCTGGCTGTCCTGGACTCGCTTTGTAGACCAGGCTGGCCTCGAACTCACAAAGATCCGCCTGCCTCTGCCTCCCAAGTGCTGGGATTAAAGGCGTGCGCCACCACCGCCCGGCTTAAATTTCTAATTATGAGGGATTTGACACTGGATTGAGGATTCTTGAATGTGTATTCTTACCTCCAACTACTTATAAAGCCAGGACCAAACCTTTATGTTAATGGGATAAAATACCCATCTAATCATTTTCAGTGCTTTGCTTTAATTAAGCTACATGAACTTGAAAAGTAATAGGGAAAGGCTCCCTGAAAGTTCTGGGGAAATTTGGTTGATGTAAATCTAGGTGTACATTTTTTGAATACGGAAATTTAGGTCAGTTTGTGGAGAGAGAATCAGAAGCACGCCAGTGGCACAGAGGTGCACATCTGGAACCCGGCACTTGGGAGGCAGTTGTGAGTATCAACACAAGTTCAAGCCCAGCCTGGTGCACACAATTTCATTCCAGGCTGGCCAGGGCTGTGCAGTGAGGTGCTGTCTTAAGCAAATGAACATATAGACAACAAAAAGTAAGAACAGAAACAATTGGAAAGAGAAGGAATGCATCTTATTTCTGCTGTATTCTTTGGACTTACTGAGTGTGTGTATCAGGCCTAGTAGGCGTTTTATTATTCATTGTTCCTGGATTTCCTAGGATTCTACATATAGGCTCATGCCATAATAAAGTTTCAGTTCTTCCTTTTCAGTTCTGTGACTTTAATTTTCTTGCCTACTTCCTCATTTTGGAATATAGTCTTGAATACAGGTGTTGAGAGAAAACATCCTTTTCCTGTTTCCTGTCATCAGAGGAAAGCATTCAGACAGTCACCATTAGCTTATCAGGTGTGGTGGCAGATGCCCGTATTCTCAGTATTTGGGAGATGCAGGTGGGAGGATTGTGGAGGCCAGTCTGGGCTACATAATAAGACTCTAGACTGAGGGGCAGGGCAGAGAAACAGAGAGACTGACTCAATTGGTAAAGTGCATTCCGTGCAAGCATGAGGACTTGAATTTGGATCCCTGGCACTCATACAAAAAAGCCAAGGCATGGTAATTCCTGCATAATCCCAGAGCTAGGGCTCCTTCAAGTTCACTGGTCAACTGGTCTAGCCAGTCAAGTCTGAAGTCTAGGAGAAATCCTGTCTCAAAAAATAAAGTGGAGAGTGATTCAGGAAGATGTGGATAACACAAACAAACACATGCACACACACATTTTTAAAAAAGAAAAGAAAAACAGATACAAAATTAAGATTATATTTGGCTACATTGGTATTGATCTTCGTATATTGATACAAAATTAAGTTTAACTCTTTTTAAGGTATTGTACCTAGGTAACGCTTAAAAATGAAATGTGAAGTTTTGGCCTTTTGTTAGCAACTGTCATAAACTGTTGAGGATAATTAAGAAATGCAAACTAATCGTCATTCAAGCCTGTCATTTAGTTAGGTACTAGGGAAGTCTATCACAGTTATTTTCTAAGTTAATCAGAAATCAGTTTGCTAAGAGACAAGCAACATTTGCTTATCCAAATATAAGGAGATAGATAGGTGGTCTTCAAAAACCTCAAGAGATCTGCAGAATATGGCATTCAAAGATGATTACTTAACTGAAGATTTTTTTCGATATTGAGACATGTCAGCTGCTGACAGTACTCCTACTGCAAGCAGAAGATGAGCATCGAAGAATCTCCAATTGCAGATGGTTGAATTAGTGGCAAGCCTGTCACTTGGCAAGAAAAATCCCTTGCTTCAACTGTAGACAGAATGCTGTCCAAAAAGGACAAAACTTGGAAGCAGGTAAGTCAACAGCCTAGCTCTGCCAAGACAGGGTAGGCAAGTCCTTCATAATTCCTGCTTTACAATCAATGTCTGTCAGAGAAACGGGGCCAAACAGCTGAAGATTGATGCTGGAATGTATAGAGAGAAAATGGGAACTGTCCAGGCAGCCACTGGTATAGACTGGTTTGGAAGCCGCTGGCCCTGCACTACCTGTATAATCAGATACATTTATCCCTCTCAGGTCTCTGATGTGGTTGAAGACTCGATAGTTGTTAAATTTTGAGTTGTTTAGAAATTGAGAGGGTGTTCTGGATCTAAGAAGATGTTTTTAAAATTGTGATGCAAGTTAGGATGGAAGCTGAGTTGGATATAGAACTTTAAACTCATGGAGTTGGTTAGATAGTAGAATGTTAAAGTCAAGTGCCAAATATGTATGTACTGGACATTGGGAATGTATGCTAAGCCATATAACTCTCATAATTGTGGCCTATTTATTTCTGTTATTTTGTATTGTATTTGTTGTTATAAGAGAAAGAGCAATTTGTTGGACTGAAAGGGAGAGCTGTTGAGGGGGGAAGATATACCTTAAACTTAAAAAAAAAAGGAAGTGGATATGGGGGTTGAGGAAGAAGAGGGTGGGACTGGAGGGAGGAGTAGGGAGGGGATTGCGATTGAGATGTAACTTGAAGAAATAAAAAATAAATTAAAAAAGAAAAGAAAAGAAAAACAGAAGAAAGAAAAAAAACCACCTAACTTTCCTGTACCTATTAAGATGAGGTGGGTTCTTTTCATGTGACTATAGTGCATAGCTCATTTATTAAAACAACCTTTCCATTCTTTTAATAAACCTTTGTGGCCACAGTACAAAGTCTTTTATCTATGTTGCTGCGTCTGAATTTCAGTGTACCCTTACAGAAAGATAGTGATTTGTCGTGTCCCATGTGTCTGTCTGACTTCATATCGTGCTTTGCAAAATGCTCCCTTCTGTGTTTCCACAATTTATAAGGCTATTTTTGCTTCTGTTTTTTTTATGGCTTGGTAGAATACCTCACTGGAGCCACCCTAGAGCTGAAACTTAGGCTTGTGGAAATATTTTAAATTATTTATGTTTTTCTGTGGTTATTTCCCAATGGCCTATCTTTATCTGGGTCAGGTTATTTAGCTAATATACTCGGACACCATCATGATGGTTATTTCCTAAGAGCCCTTTGCTCTGAGGGTGTGGTTCCTTCCCTACACCTTCCCACAAGTCAGCACTAAAATGTTATCAGCTGGACTGCCGGGGACCTTCAGCTGGACTGATGGGAACCTTCAGGTCCTTGCTCATGCATAGTTGCTACCTATTCAAGTGGACCCCCCTGATCTGCTAGCTGTTAAATGTTTTAAACATCACCCCAGCCCTCCACTTCAGACCTCTTCTTGCTGTGATCCAAGGCCTATCATGTGTTTCAGCACTCTACTAGGCAGGTCTGGGAGAAGACCTAGCATCATCCATTGATTAGGTAAGTCTGACTGGCAGTTGTGAGTTCAGACAGAGAGGCCTGTGAAACTGGTGGAGAGAAGGTGGTATGTGGGGCCTGGAGTGATTTCTAGTGAAATTGTAAGGCCCAGCTATGGCTGTTACAAAGAAAAGAAAAGCAACTGATGATAAGCGTGTAGCTCAAAGTAAGTAAATGGAAGACGAGGTCTTTAAACTAGTGGTATTCTTGTATGGCGCAGCACACACTGAAAATGTGGGTTTACAGCAAGGTCACCCACTCAAATCCTTTCAGAAGTCAGAGAGGCAGCATAACTCCTTTCATTCAGAAACACGCATTTCCTTTGGCGGTTAAACATGTCTGGGACTACAAGACATCCTACAGTTAGGGGCAAGTCATAAATGGTGTGTGAAATAGCAGTGTCCTATAGCCAACCATGCCTTAGATTAAATTTGGGGAATGATTGGTGTGGGTCAGGAAAATCACATCCCCTTGTGTCAGCTACATCCCTCTCACTTTGAAAAAGAGACAAATACAGAAATCTACTCTTAGGAAAGAAGAAGAAGAAGAAGAAAAGAAGAAGAAGAAGAAGAAGAAGAAGAAGAAGAAGAAGAAGAAGAAGAAGAAGAAGAAGAAGAAGAAAAAAAAAAAAAAAACCCAGCATGGGAGTGACAGCAAATGGTGACTACTCTGCTGTGCCCAGGAGCCAGCAGGGAGCTGTGGTCACTGGGAAACTCTGGGACAGCTTCCTCTCTACCCTGGCCAACAATTCCCTGAAGCCTAATGTTGATAGATGTTCTGAGTTTTCAAAGGAAACAGAAATGGAGATCTTTCTGTGCAAATCCTGTTTGCTTGTTTGTTTCAATCAGCTTACAAAATAACAGGTTTTCTCACATCATGTCATGCATGGTAGGTTTCTCTGACTCTCCCCTTCACTCCCATCCCCCCCCCCCCCCCGGGGCCCTCCCCCCCCCCTCCCCCCCCCCATTTGCCCTGTCCCCCTCCCTGCCTCTCTCGCTCAAAATGTCTTTGCCCCAACCTGGCTTTGCCCACTTCCCTCTAGATACAGATATTTAACTGTTGAAAGCTAGGACCCACATATGAAGGAGGACATGTGATATTTGTCTTTCTTAGCCTGGGTTACTCCAGTTAATATAATATTTTCCAGTTTCATTCATTTTTCTGCGTTTCATGATTTCAGATTTGTGAGGGGATGAGTAAAATTCCACTGTGTACAAGTACTATATTTTTATTACCCATTCTTCATTTGATAGACATCTAGGCTGATTCTGTTTATAATCCCTGCTATTTTGAATAGCGCAACAGTAAACATCGTTGTGCAGATCTCTGTGCATTAGGGTGTAGAGTCCTTTGGATATATGCCTGCCAAGGACTTGTGTAGCTAGATCATATTGCACTTGTTTTTAGTTGTTTGAGAGCCTTCTAGTCTTAAAATAATGACTCAATTTAAGCAAAAATATTTTAGTAAAAAAATTCATGTTAGATCCAACCTATGAACAGTCTGTGTATGTATTTGTATATGTATTTTGTTTTAAGAATACAGTATTAACAGGCAGCATGAAACAAACCACTTTTTATCATGAAAACAAAAACGACAAACCTATTTCAAAGTTTACCATTAGATTCATAGGTCCAAAAATAACAAATATTTTGTGACATATTATTTAAATAATTTTAAACATTCTTTTTCTGTCTCCCCCCCCCAGTGAAAAATGAGAAAATGTGTTTAAATCTGTTGAAGGTGTTGCCTTTCCTGCTCACAAAAATTGATGATCACTTTTAAGATGCAGACTGATTCTCAAAGCAACAATGTTTGTTTCCTGCAGATTGTGGTAGACTGTGGTCAGTGCAAGCTAATATGATACAGAATTTCAATAAATTATTATAAGATATTTCAATCCTGGTTCTGGCCCTATGGTATTATTCAAGTAATTTAGCTTCTCTCTGCTTCATTTTCCCCATTATTAAAATAGGAGTAGCAACAATAAAATAGGAATAACATTGTCTGTCCACTGAAACTCACAAAGTAGTAATAAGAGCCACGTGAGATAAAGATGGAAAGCATAAAGCTTTTCAGAATTATCATTGTCAGTGTTGCCCCAATCCTATAGGTAGTCAGGCAGTGCAAGTTCTTGAATCTCAGCATCTGAGTGCTAGTCTAGGCTATTCCTTTAGACCATAACACCTAATAAAATGGCCATCTCATTAGCCAACATGGGTTGGATAGATGAGGAAGCACAAGGCAAGAAGAAAGTTTTAGAATGCCAGCAAACATCTTGGGATGCAAAATGGTACTGAGTTGGTATAGTGCAGCTTAGGGACAGTTTGGATAATATGTTTTCAGGGGCTACCAAGGAATGAGAAAGTCAGTGGAATCACACAACAGTCTCTACAGTTTTCTCACAGTGAGACCTTGGGCCCTTCCTCCATCTCTGTTTGATACTTCCATTCCATATTGTTACCAAGGGAAAGAAAAGCTCCATTTACTCTTAGTAGACATCTTTTCTCATGTGATGGGATGACATTTTTATGCACTGTGTGAAGGTTGTCTTTGTGTTACTCAAATGCTAATTTCTGTACCAACAGAGAGTTGAGTACAGGTCAGACTTTGGTATTGTTATTTTTATGAAGCATGTGTCTCAGTGTTTTGTAAACACACTTCCCTTACCTTCTGATTGGTTTAATAAAGAGTTGGCCTATAGCAAAGCAGGAGAGGATAGGCGTGAGATCCCGGTAGAGATAGGAACTCTGGCCACGCAGCAGCTGTGGAATAGAATAAATGGATTAGTCAATTTATACAAGCTAGTTGGGAAAAAAAAGCCTAAGCTAAGGCCTACATAAATAATATATCTCTATGTCATTATTCCATCTGCTGGCCATCCAGACAAAGTCCTGTTGTACTGATGCATGTAAATCTCCATTTTGACTTTTTCTAAGTTTTTAAAAATTGAATTATGTTTATGAGTATGTGCACATGAGTGCAGATGTCCTTTGAGGCCAGAAGAGGGCATAGGATCCCCTAGAGCTGGAGTGAGAGGTGGTTGAGAGCATCAAATGTAGGCTCTAGGAACTGGCTGGAGGCCCTCTGAGCTCGTGATGGGCAGGCTGTCTTTCCAGCCCCCAGATATTGGTTATAGACTATCAAAGAGTCAATGTGCTTTCTCCAGCCTGTTTCAGTTGACCTCTAGCCAGTCTTGACTTTCGAAGTAAGTATGAACACAGTATACCATTAAAGGAAGGTTCCATCCCTAGTACTAGAAAAGAAAATCACTCAGAAGTGATGATATGTTTCTAACTTCTAAATGGAACATTTTTATGTAAATTTCTTTCACAATCTCAAATCCAGTTCAACTGAACATAAGTTGATCATCTTATTAAACTGGCCTCTCCATTTTATCCTACTGCTTCTATTTGTGGCCTCATTGTGTTTTTCTGGGAAGGGCGAGGTAATAAATAAGCTAGGCACTATTGTAGTGCAAAAGCAGCCACAGATTTTATGAACATTGCCATTTTCCAATAAAATTTTATTTATAAACCAGCCACAGGCTTTGGCCCAGAGCAATTGGATACCAACTCTAGCGTCCCAAATGAAAATGTTGGGATCTGTCTTCACTATCTTCCTTTAAGTTATGTATCTAAGGAGCTCTCAGGTTACAACAAGTATTCTATTCAGTAATGCCCACCCCCCTACACACACACATCTTGCTTCTGTTGCTCTCACTTCCCTTTCTACTACCACCATGAAACTAACTTAATTCTGTATAATCACATTAATATATTCAGTAACTTTTTTAGCTTTAGGTAAAGAAGTGATTGTTGGACCACATACATTTACTGAAGACATACGAAACTTTCTTGGGAGAAATTTTAAAATGTATTAACAGCATTATTCATTTATTTTCTTTTTATTATTTGTTTGTGCATGAGTGTGCATGTATATGAAGGTCAGACACCTTTCGTGTCTTTCCTCAGGAGCCATTCACCTCAATTTTTTTGGTATGAGATCTCTCACTGGGGCATGAGATTTGATGTTTAGGCTAGGCTAGCTGTCATTGAGTCCCAGAGATCCACCTGTCTCTGCCTCCCACACAACAGAATTACAAACATACCACCAAACCTAGAGGTTTTGTTTTGTTTTGTTTTTTTTAGGTTTTTCGAGACAGAGTTTCTCTATGTAGCCCTGCCTGTAGTGGAACTCACTCTGTAGACCAGGCTGGCCTTGAACTCACAGAGATCCTCCTGCCTTTGCCCCCTGAGTGCTGAGATTAAAGGCATGTGCCGCCACACCCAGCAATTACAGACAGCTGTGAACTGCCATGTGGGGCTGGGATTTGAACCCGGGTCCTTTGGAAGAGTAGCCAGTGCTCTTAACCACTGAGCCATCTATCTCTCCAACCCCAGATTATTTATTTTTTATTTTTTAACATGACTTCTGGGCCTCAAACTAAGGTCCTCATGTTTGCAAGGCTAGCATATTACTAACTGAGCTATCTCCCTAGCCCTCATGAATCAATTTTTATGGAAAATGCCACTCTGAGTATAAACTAAAGAAAATCAGGCTCCAATTTAGAATTTCAAATACATACAGTAATATACTTGTGTTCTTAGGTGGGGCACTGGCACCCTTCTATTTTATTACTATTGGTATTTTAATGTGTGTTGTGGGAATGTAGCTGGCACACTGAAACTACAATACCATCCTTTATTTGTGAGAATGAATCTGAAGAAGCCTTTTCAGGTTTTTTTTTTTTTAATATACAGATTTAAAGAAAAAGTTAACCAATGTGAATATGGACCAAATACTGAAATGTAAAAGTCATCAGGATGGCACCAGAATGCCTGAAGTTTGAAAGTCAGTGGCACCTTGCCTCGCAGAGCTTGGCTATATTGTCTGCTAATTTAGAGATTAAATACCCTGGGAAACATCTTCATCACCCTTCCCTGCCAAAAACTTTGTATGGCTCACCAGCTCTGCCTAACAAAGTCAGTTACACTTCTAACTCAAAATTAGTGCCTTATCAGCCTGAAACCAGCCTCCTACTGTGCTCCTGTAGAATGTGGGGCAGGGCAGGGAACACCTCAGGCAGTGTTTACCAAGTGCTGGTTTCTTAAGCTTTAAGCCCCGGTGGGGAGGTAGGGAACCTCTCATGGTCAAAAGTGTGGATAAGTACTGTCTGTGGGAAAGCTGTGGGTGCTGCACCACAGCCAGAGCTTAGAAAGGACTTAATGCTTGCTCCTCTCTGCTGATTTATTTGACTCTTCCTCTCTTTGTAAACCGGTATTTGTTTGCCAACTCTATTCTTCACATCTGACTCAGCCCTCCTGAGTGGAAGTCACTCAGCTGCAGCTCTGGTGTGCTGCCTCTGCTCGAAATCCATGTTCACCTCACAGGTCACACATCTAGCTGCCAGCAGCTGGCCCTGTATTCATTTCACACTTCCACTTCCACAGCTTGCTGGTTGCTCAGTCACTTTACTTGGGGCCTCTCTCTTCTTTGATCTTGTTCTCAAAAATCTTTATAAGTTGGCTGAATCCTCCTGCTGCAGTGGTTCCTGTTTCTGAAGTCTGACTAGCCTCCAGGTTTCTATGGTCTTTCTACCTGCTAGGTTTTACTTTCTGGGCTCCTGTTTTCCACGACATACACTAGTCTGGTACAGTGATGATAGCAGAACCTAGTAAAGGATTGTTGGGTGATAACTAAGTGAATGACAACAGGGTGGAAGTTAACGTGCTCCCTGAAGCTAGTAACAGAGGCAGAGCTTGACAAGTCCAGGCAGGGATGGGGCGGGGCTCTAAAAGGTTGGTTTGTATGTGTGATTTTAGCACCTTTGTTAACTAACACAAAAGTGTAAATTTGAGATATTTTGACATGTGTACATCCACAAACTTCATCATAATCCTATAATGTGGACATGACCTTCACAACAAACTCTACTACACTACTCATGCTCCCTTGTAATCACTCTAACACACACACACACACACACACACACACACACACACACACACACAC
>CAJQZJ010032551.1:6082185-6102887 GCA_907164525.1 Lophiomys imhausi
ACACACACACACACACACACACACACACACACACACACACACACACTTCCCCTTTCCCTACCTGCCTGCCCTGGTCTCTTCTCCCCACCACCACCCTTTTCAGTCCACGGACACCACTGATCTGTTTCAGATCACTACCCATCGGTTTACATTTCCTTAAACTTTATAGGAGGGTTGGGGGCGGTGAATGTTTTTATTTGCTGGGGCTAGGAATGCTAGGAATACTTCATTTACATGCGGCAGCATTGTCCTATCTTAGCACAGTACCTAATTATCCTATAAGCAGGAGAGGTGGCAGGGGCGGGGGGGGGGACTCCAGGTACGGTTAGAGGCATGGACAAAGGTCATTGGATGTAAGCTTAAGGTACTAAGATATCTCATTAGTGTGGGGAGGCAGTTCCAGGAATCCAAGGTGCTACTGAGTGGGTTTCTAATCAGAGAAAAGGTTGGACCTGTAATTTTCCTGAGGACTATATGACATTCCTCAGATAGAGGATGTGAGGTCCAGCAGTCTGGGAACCCCCAGGTAGAGAAGGGAAGACCCTGCTGACAAAGGGATTCTATCATTGTGCACCAAGCTCAGGAGCTTTCCAGTAATGCCAGACTTGGACCTTATCAGCAGGATTTCCCTACAAAGCATTGATCAGTCTGGGATTAATTATTCTCTATTACTGAGGGGAAAAAACTGCTTTCTGAGTAGTTTACCCAATACCTCATTTTCTTGTTTAATTTCTGGGAACAGAGAGTGCCAGAATGGATACTAGGCACATTCTTAATGTCACAGAAGGATCTTTCTTCCACACTGACTAACACCTCCCCATATCTGAGGGGACTGCTGCTCATCTCCCTCTGCAGCATTCTCCTCAGCAAGTGTCCTGTGAACTCCAGCTACACTGGTCTCCCAGGCTCTCAGTTCTCTTCCAACTCAGAGTCCACCAGTAACTTCTTAGTTCCTTTTCCTTTGCCCTATGACCTGGAAACAGTCAAAGTAACAAACAGAGGTAATTGGGGTCGTGGTTTATTTACTTTTTCCATCTCTCAGGAATCAGTCTTATTGCCAGGATCCTGTCTTTTTTGTTGTTGTTGTTCTGGGCCTTTTGTTGTTGTTCTATTTTGTTTTGTTGTTACTCTTTTAGGCAATAGGATAAATCACTCTATTTTATCCAGATTGAAAGATTAACAACAATCATTTACTTTCTGCCTCAAGGTCACTTGGAGGTCAGTTGATTTACTATGTACTCATTTCAATTTAGCTTTATTGTGCATTGTTTGGCCTCATATGATTTCTGTTGGGATATATTTCTGTTGGGTGCTTGGTTTAGTTGGCACTGGAAATAAGCCTGACACTTTACATAGAACTCAGCACCAGTCACATGCCCTTTTGAGATAAAATGTTTTTAATGTTAAAGAAGTCATAGGCATAATGTTGGCATTTTCCTAGGTGTTAATCTAGAGTTCTGGAGAAAAGAAATGTGAATATTTAAAAGTGACTCTGTAAATGGTCATTTAACACATTTCCTTTTCATTTGACAATTAGAGGACAATGTGTATGAGAATATGCAAGAATCACAGGAAGCCCACATGTCCAACCACCTTGACGAAGTCATTGCTGCTGTCAGCGTCACTTCGAAAAAGAGGATCCCAAGCAAGCTGCTTCAGACAGCATTGTTCCAGCCCCCTCGAGAGAAACTGCACCTGTGTGAAGAGAGAGCAAAGTTGTATTCCAGCAGTCATGAGGTAAGGGGCCTTGAGGTCACACACCTGCTCTCTGAGAACTGAGCTGTCATCCCAAGCAGAAGAAGCAAGGTATACGAGACTACATTTCCAACCTCAGGCATGAGATGCAAGAGCATCCTTAGGAGACAACCTTCCTTCAAGCTTGAGTGCAGGCCCTCCTCCTACTCCAAGCCTAGTGGTTGACGTGCCAACCGCAAAATTTTATTGAGTATGATGGTTAGCCTCCATTGTCAGCATGACTGGATTCAGAGTCATTAGACTGGGGTACCATACCTGAGTGGGTCTGTGAGGGCATTTCCATAGAGGAATAACTGAAGGTTAAAGTCCAGGATGTACATCCCCATGGGGTGTAGGCTCTGCTGAAATGAAAGAGAAGAACAAGAAGAACCTTGCTGGGCGTCAGCATTGCCCTCTGCTTTCTGACTACTGTGACATAGCCGCCCTGCTGCACCACACTCCTTGTCATGATGGCTTGAGTGCTCAGAAACCCTGAGCTGAAGCAAACTCCTCCTTTAAGTTGTTTCTGTTGGGTATTTTGGTCACAGTAGCAAAAAGTTAAAGAATATATTGAGTTTCAGCACATGCTGTACCTACAGTGGTTTGCAGCACACACCACACGAAACTTTTGCTTACATACAGCTCTTCGTTCTAATGTTCTTTCTTGTCTTGCTCTCTTCGTCTTCCTTCCCATCCCCCCCTCATGAAGGCTACTCAGTCACTCATTCGGTCTCACATGCTGGGCCCTGCTGTCCTTTCATTTATTTCACAGTATCTATTGTATGCCTAATGTTCTCCTTGTGTTGTGAACTGCCAGAGGCACATGGGGAAGGAAGACCACAGCCTCTGTCTTATGGACACTTGATAGGGTGATCTGTTATCTGATCTAAATGTTAATTAATTTACACCCTGAGGTCTGCTTGCTGTACAAGGCCATACCATGTACACCAAGTGATGGTATATTACCTTGCTTGCTAATCATTGTCTCTGATTGGCTTTAATAAAGTGCTGAGGCCTGTGATTGGGCAGAGAAGAGGTAGACAGGGCTAAGGTGCACAGGCTTTTTGGAAGAGGAGAAGAGAGAGGAGAGGAGGAAGAAGGCACTCCATGGGTTAATTGAAAGATCATATCTCCACATGGCCTGAAATATCAGCATAGCATGGAAGATAACATCCCAGGGGACATATGTATGTGTTATGGGGTTTTATTTGTGGAATAGAATTATAAGCTAGTTTAGATGGGCTAAGAGGGCACAATCTGAGTTAAGGCTTGCTAAAATCCATAAGGTGTCTGTGTATGTTTATTTATGATGATGGGTTAAGGATTAACTGCCAACCAAATAACCATAATATAATATTAGTAATTATTCTAATTTTAATGAGTGGATTGAGATGATAGGCAGTCAAATAGCGACAGCCCGTGTGATAGGCTCTGTTGCAAGTTCACTCAGAATCCATACTAATTAGAAAAGGGTGGAGTGGCAGCAATTAAGGCTCCGTTTCTGGGATGGGAGTTAACCCAGTTCCACTAGAAATAGCACTTAAGAGCCCTCCAGACAAGGAAGAGAACAGAAGCCTTGCGACAAAAGTGGTAGATAGAAGCTGGGCCTCGGGATGCCCTCACTGTTCAGAATGTTTTGAGGTTCTCTTAAAGACACCAGAGGGGCTTCCCAGGACTGTCAGCAGGGAAAGGCCAGGGGCAGGTTTGAATTAGAAGACTGCTCACTTGCTTGGCAGTTCATTGTCGGGATGAAAAATGAATAAATAAAAAGTAGAATTAGGGGCCAGGCTAAGGGGATATTTGCAGCAACCTTGGAAAGGAAGTATGAAGGATTGAACTAAGTAAGGCAGAGGCAATCAAGATGCTGGTCTCTTTTGAAGGAAATGCAGAAATGTAAATTGGTGGGTAAGGCAGAGGCAATCAAGATGCTGGTCTCCTTTGAAGGAAATGTAGAAATGTAAATTGGTGGAACTGACTTAGGGAAGGAGTGTAGGAGTTAGAGATTTGAATATGGTGGAAGGATGTGGGCACTCTGATTTAGACTCCATCTGCCTTAGGTGCCTGGAGGCACACCTCTGCCCTTCATGAGTTCAGTGAATGAGCCTGTGTTCATTCATTGTGCACCTGACTTTGATTCTGTGCCTGTTGTGTGTCAGCACTGGTGTTGAGTAAGAACTGGGCCAGCTCCTCAAGCAAGGCTTCACAAGAGAATTAATAGCTCATGGTACAAAGGCCTTTAGCATGTTTAAAGTATGGAATGGTACAAAGCATTCCTCAGCTTTGTGGTTCCAGTAAGGATGCCTAGGATATGACGGTGAACAGGTTGGAGCTAAGTGGTGACTGGTTGTAGATAAACCAGAGTTGTTGGTTGAGATGTGTGTTAAGGGGCGAATAGAGTGAGTGCATCCAGGGTAGGAAGGGCCTTGGGAGGCTGAGGACTAAGGCAGAAAAGAAGCTATCTGAGGGAACGGAGCCCTGGGGGAGAGGAAACAGCACATGGAAGTCTTCAGAGTAGGCTTGAGTGTGCCATGTCTGTAGTGAAGAGAAGAAGCCATGGAATGAGATAACACATGGTTAGAGAAGCGGTAGGTTCAGTTAGGACCTACAAGACCATAACATTTCATCGGGGTCCACCTGGTGTAACTTGCTTTGAAAAATACTCATTTCTATGTAACTTTTAATTTTACAATAAGTTCAGACTTACAGAAAATTTATGACTCAAGTTGTTAGCATTTGTTTTATTAATTTATTCATGTTTTTGTGTCACTGAGGCAAATCCCAGTGTATTCACTTAGATCTCTTGTTTCATTCTGTCTCATTCTCTCTTTCTTTTCACTATCATTATTTTTCTCAGCTATCTGAGAATAGGCTATAGATATTATTTTAATATATAAAAATATTGTATATGATATATATAATTATATATTACATATAAAATATAGCAATTTCTCTTCCTTAAGAATAAGACTATTTTTCAATATAACCACAGCACAGTGATTGAAATTAGGAAACTAATATTTGTATAATACTGTCACATAATTTGTTAAAAACAAAAACAAAAACAGATCCATGGATAGATCTGCGTCCACACCAAGTCTAGATGCAGTATCTCTTCCGTCTCCTTCACTCTGCTGCAGATGGTAGCCATCTTTGTCTTCCCTGCTCTTGCTATTTTGATCATAGGTCCCAGCTGTGTTGTAAAATACGTCTTCCCTTGAATTTGTATAGGCAGGTTTTAACATCTCAGTCAGTGCAATCAAGTTAATACCCCATAGACACGCCCATAGGCCAACCTTCTAGGGGATTCTATCTTCAGGCAGGTTGACAATTAGCGCTAACCATCAGCAGTGCTGGCAACTGTCCTTGCAGCGTGGTCTCACCTGAAGGTACTTAGGATCATCTGCAGTGTAGTGCTTGGTCCCATGTTAGTTTGCTTGGTCCATCATAACTAAATGCCACAGGCTGAGAGACTTAAACAGCAGGTTGTTTCCCTGCAGTTCTGGAAGTTAGAAGTTTTATTCTAGGGCCTCTTTCCTTGGCTTGCTGATAGGTGTGCCCTTTGTGTTCTCTCGTGGTCTTTGTGCTCTTGGAGGCCTGGGTCTCTTCCTCTTCTGTAACTCATATTGGACTAGGGCTTGTCCTAGGGGCCTCATTTTATCTTAGGATTTATTTATTTTTTTATTTTTATAAAGTAATAAATTTTTATTAATATATATTCATTGTATACGGTAATTGGTTACATAAGGACATTTTCATACAAGTATGTAATGTATTTTTTTCCTTTATTTTTTATTTCTTCAAGTTACATCTCAATCGCAGTCCCCTCCCTATTCCCCCTCCAGTCCCACCCTCTCACCCTCATCCCCCATCCTCTTCCCTTTTTTTCTCTTTTAAGTTTAAGGTATATCTTATTTCCCCCTACAGTTTTCCCTTTCAGTCCAACAAATGGCTCTTTCTCTTATAATAATAAATACAATACAGTACAACAGAGGTAATTAGGCCACAGTTATGAGGGTTATATGGCTTAACGTACATTCCCAATGTCCAGTCCATATGTATTTGGTACCTGACTTTAACATTCTACTATCTAACCAACTCCATGAGTTTAAAGTTCTATATCTGACTCAACATTCATACTAACTTGTAACACAATTTTAAAAGTATCTTCTTAGATCTATAACACTCTCTTGACTCCTAAACAACTCAAAATTTAATTATGAGACTCTAGATATCTGTTCTTCAACCACCTCAGAGACCTGAGAGGGATAAATATATCTGATTTTATAGGAAGTACAGGGCCTGCAGCTTCCCAAACTAAGAAATGACATACCAGTGGCTGCCTGGACAGTTCCCATTTTCTCTCCATACATTACAATATCGATCTTCAGTCGTTTGGCCCCGTTTCTCTGACAGACATTGATTGTAGAGCAGGAGTTATGAAGGACTTACCTACCCTGTCTTGGCAGAGCTAGGCTGTCGACTTACCTGCTTCCAGGTTTTGTCCTTTTTGGACAGCATTCTGTCTAGAGTTGGAGCAAGGGACTTTTCCTATCAAGAGATAGGCTTGCGACTAATTCAATCATCTCCCACTGGAGATTCTTCAATGCTCATCTTCTACTTGGAGGAGAATAGGGGGTGCTGTCAGGAGTTGATATGTTTTGATATAAAAAAATCTAAAGTTACAAAAACATCTTTGAATGCCATATTCTGCAGATCTCTTGAGGTTTTTGAAGAGGCCCTATCTATCTCTTATATTAGGGTAAGCAGATGTTGCTTGTCTCTTAGCAGGTTTATTTCTGATTAGCTTAGCAAGTAACTATAATAGGCTGTCATAGTACCTAACAAAATGACCGGCTTGCATAACTATTAGTTTGCATTTCTTAATTATCCTAAACAATTTATGACAGTTAGTAGTAAAAGGCCGAAACATCACATTTCTTTTTTTTTCTTTACCTCCTAACCCTTCCATCCCATTTCTCTGGGGTGGGGTGTCCTTATATAACAATCCCTCATCTCAGTTGAGAGGTTGTATGAGGGCCAAGAGCCTCCTCATTCATTGGGGGTCTACGAAGCCATACCATCAGTGAAAAGTGTCTCATTGCCCGGGAGAGAGAACTACTAAACAAGCAAATCAATAAGCAGACAAATAGATAAAAAAGACTAAAAAATAGAAAAAATATTAAAAATATATAAAAAATAAAAATTAAAAATAAAAAGTCTATGTCCAAGTTCCCTTTGGTGTGTTAGTTGTGGTATGATACCTTCTACTATATAGCTAAAATCCTACTATAAGTGAATAGATGCCATATGCGTCTTTCTGAGTCTGGGTTAGCTCACTCAGAATGAGCTTTTCTAGTTCCATCCATTTGGCTGCAAATTGCATAATTTCATTGTTACTGATAGCTGAATAGTATTCCATTGTATAGATGTACCACAGTTTTTTAACCCATTCTTCAGTTGAGGGACATCTGGGTTGTTTCCAGTTTTTAACTATTACAAATAAGGCTGCTATAAACATAGATGAGGAAACTTCCTTATGATTCCGTGAAGAGGCATTTGGGTGTATACCCAGAAGTGGTATGGCTGGGTCTTGAGATAGAGCTATTCCAAGTTTTCTAAGTTATTGTCAGACTGACCTCCATAGTGGTTGTACAAGCCTGCACTCCCACCAGCAATGGATGAGGGTACCCCTTTCTCCACAACCTTGCCAGCATGTGCTGTCATTTGAGCTTTTGATCTTAGCCATTCTGACAGGTGTGAGATGGAATCTCAGAGTCGTCTTGAGTTGCATTTCTCTGATGATTAAGGATGTTGAGCATTTCTTCAAGTTTCTCTCAGCCATTAGGTATTCCTCCTTTGTGAATTCTCTATTTAGCTCTGTCCCCCATTTTTTATTGGATTATTTGGTTTCTTGGCATTTAATTTCTTGAGTTCTTTGTAGATTTTGGATATTAGCCCTCTGTCAGATGTGGGGTTGGTGAAGATTTTCTCCCAGTCTGTAGGCTGCCGTTTTGTTTGAATGACAGTGTCCTTTGCCTTACAGAAGCTTTTCAGTTTCATGAGGTCCCATTTATTGATTGTTGATCTCAGGTCCTGAGCTGTTGGTGTTCTGTTCAGGAAGTTGTCGCCTGTGCCAATTAGTTCGAGGGTTTCTCCCACTTTTTCTTCTAGTAGATTTAGTGTGACAGGTCTTATGTTAAGGTCTTTGATCCACTTGGACTTAAGTTTTGTACAAGGTGATAAGTATGGGTCTAATTTCATTCTTTTACAAGTGGACATCTAGTTGGACCAGCACCATTTGTTGAAGATGCTGTCCTTCTTCCATTGTGCCGTTTTGGCTTCTTTGTCAAAAATTAGGTGGCCATAAGTGTGTGGGTCTATTTCTGGATCTTCAATTCGATTCCATTGATCTACTGGTCTGTTTCTATACCAATACCATGCTGTTTTTACAATTATTGCTCTGTAGTACAGCTTGAAATCTGGGATGGTGATACCTCCAGATGTTTTTTTATTGTATAGGATTGATTTAGCTATTCTGGGCTTTTTGTTGTTCCATATGAAATTGAGAATAGCTCTTTCCAAGTCTATAAAAAATTGTGTTGGTATTTTGATAGGAATTGCATTGAATCTATATATTGCTTTTGGTAGGATGGCCATTTTTATTATGTTGATCCTACCTATCCATGAGCATGGGAGATCTTTCCATCTTCTAAAGGCCTCCATTTCTTTCTTCAAGGGCTTGAAGTTCTTGATGTACAGGTCTTTTACTTGCTTGGTTAGAGTTACCCCTAGGTATTTTATGTTGTTTGTGGCTATTCTGAAGGTGGATGTTTCCCTTATTTCTTTCTCAGCCCATTTGTTTGTTGTATAAAGAAGGGCTTCTGATTTTCTTGAATTAATTTTGTATCCAGCCACTTTGCTGAAGGTGTTTATCAGCTGTAAGAGTTCTCTGGTGGAATTTTGGGGTCGCTTATGTATACTATCATATCATCTGCAAATAGGGATAATTTGACTTCTTCGTTTCCAATTTGTATCCCCTTGATCTCCTTTAGTTGTCTTGTTGCTCTAGCAAGAACTTCAAGTACTATATTGAAGAGATATGGTGAAAGTGGGCATCCTTGTCTTGTCCCTGAGTTTAGAGGAAATGCTTCAAGTTTCTCTCCATTTAATTTGATGTTGGCCACTGGCCTGATGTATATTGCCTTTATTATTTCTAGGTACGGTCCTTGTATGTCCGTTCTCTCCAGAACTTTTAGCATGAAGGGGTGTTGGATTTTTGTCAAATGCTTTTTCTGCATCTAGCGAGATTATCATGTGGTTTTTTTCTTTCATCTTGTTTATATGGTGAATGACGTTGATAGACTTTCGTATGTTGAACCATCCCTGCATCCCTGGGATGAAGCCTACTTGATCATGGTGTATGATACTTTTGATGTGTTCTTGAATTCAGTTTGCTAGTATTTTATTAAGTATATTTGCATCTATGTTCATGAGGGAGATTGGTCTGAAGTTCTCTTTCTTTGTTGGGTCTTTGTGTGGTTTAGGAATCAGGGTGACTGTGGCCTCATAGAATGAGTTTGGCAATGTTCTTTCAGATTCTATTTTGTGAAAGAGTTTGAAAAGTATTGGTGTTAGCTCTTCTTTGAAGGTCCGGTAGAATTCCGTGCTAAAGCCATCTGGCCCTGGGCTTTTTTTGGTTGGGAGATTTTTAATTACTGTTTCTATTTCCTTAGGGGTTATAGGGCTGTTTAATCTGTTTATCTGATCTTGATTTAGCTTCGGTAGGTGGAATCTATCAAGCAAATTGTCCATTTCACTTAATTTTTCAAATTTGGTGGAGTATAGATTTTTAAAGTAGGATCCAAATATTCTCTGGATTTCCTCAATGTCTGTTGTTATTTCTCCCTTTTCATTTCTGATTTTGTTGATTTGTATTTTCTCCCTCTGTCTTTTAGTTAATTTGGCTAAGGGTCTGTCTATTTTGTTGATTTTCTTGAAGAACCAACTCTTGGTTTCATTGATTCTTTGTATAGTTCTTTTTGTTTCTAAGTTGTTGATTTCCGCCCTAAGTTTGATGATCTCCTGCCTTCTGCTCCTCTTGGGAGTGGTTGCTTCTTTTTTTTCCAATTCACCCAGTTTAGCTGTTAATTCGCTAATATGAGCTGTCACAATTTTCTTTTTGAAGGCACTTAGTGCTATGAACTTTCCTCGTAGCACAGCTTTCATTGTGTCCCATAGGTTTGGGTATGTTGTGTCTTCATTTTCGTTGGATTTTAAGAAGTCTTTGATTTCCTTCTTTATTTCTTCCCTGACCCAGTTGTTCAATTTCCATGTGAGTGTAGACTTTCTGTTGATTCTTTTGCTATTGAAGTCCAGCTTTATTCCATGGTGGTCTGATAAGATACAAGGGGTTATTTCAATTTTCTTGTATCTGTTGAGGCTATCTTTGTGTCCAACTATATGGTCGATTTTGGAGAAGGTTCCATGAGGTGCTGAGAAAAAGGTGTATTCTTTTGTGTTTGGGTGAAACGTTCTGTAGATATCTGTTAGGTCCATTTGGTTCATGATCTCTGTTAGACTCATTATTTCTGTTTGGCTTCTGTCTTGATGATCTGTCCATAGTTGTGAGTGGGGTGTTGAAGTCTCCCACTATTAAAGTGTATGGATCGATGTGTGATTTAAGTTTTAGAAGCGTTTCTTTTACAAATGTAGGTGCCTTTATATTTGGGGCATAGATGTTCAATATTGAGTTGTCCTCTTGATGGATATTTTCTTTAAAGAGTATATAATGCCCTTCTCTGTCTTTTTTTTTATTAATTTCAATTGGAAGCCTATTTTGTTTGATATTAGGGTGGCTACTCCAGCTTGTTTCCTGGGTCCATTTGCTTGGAAAACCTTTTCCCAGTCCTTAACTATGAGATAGTGTCTATCATCAATAGTGAGATGTGTTTCTTGTATGCAGCAAAAAGATGGGTCTTGTTTACGGATCCAGGCTGTAAGTCTGTGTCTTTTTATTGGCGAGTTGAGTCCATTGATGTTGATGGATATTAGTGACCAGGGGTTGTTATTTCCCATTATTTTGGTATAGCTGGCTGTCTTGTGTTTCTTTTTGTTTAGTTGCTGTGGAGGTTTCTGTTTCCTCTGTTTTCTTGGGTGTAGTTATCTTCTCTGTGTTGGAATTTTCCTTCTAGGATCTTCTGTAGGGCTGGGTTTGTGGGGAGATATTGTTTGAATTTGATTTTGTCATGGAATATCTTGTTTTCTCCATCTATGTTGATAGAGAGTTTTGCTGGGTATAGTAGTCTGGCTGGGCACCTATGTTCTCTCAGGGCTTGTAGGACATCTGTCCAGGCCCTTCTAGCTTTTAAAGTTTCTGAGGAGAAGTCAGGTGTGATTCTGATGGGTCTGCCATTGTATGTGACTTGATCTTTTTCTCTTACAGCTTTTAATATCCTTTCTTTGTTCTCTACATTTGGAGTTTCTATTATTATGTGGCGAGAGGAGTTTCTTTTCTGATCTAATCTGTTTGGTGTTCTGTAAGCCTCTTGGATTTTTACTGACATCTCTTTCTTTAGTTTTGGGAAGTTTTCTTCTATGATTTTGTTGAAGATATTTCCTGGACCATGGAGTCGGGAGTCTTCTCTTTCCTCTATGCCTATAATTCTTAGCTTCCATCTTTTCATTGAGTCCTTGATTTCTTGGTTGTTGTGGGTGAGAAATTTTTTAGCTTTCTCATTTTCTTTGGATGTTGTACTGATTTCTTCCATTGAATCTTCCATGCCTGAGATCCTGTCTTCCATCTCTTGCATCCTATTTTTGATACTCACATCTGTAGTTCCTGTTCTCTTCTCTTGATTCTCCATTTCCTCTTTTAACTCTGTGTTTTCTTTATTGTTTCCATTTCTATTTTCATGTCTTGAATGGTATTGTTCATTTTGTACATTTCCTTCTCCAGTTTGCTTGTTTTTGTCTGGAAATCTTTCATTGTTTTGTCCTTTTCCTGTTTAAGCTGAGTCACCTTGGCTTGGAGCTCTTTAATGGTGTTATTCATTGTTTTGACTTGTAAAATTGTGGCTTCTTTGAATTCCTTCATAGTTTTAAGTTCTTCTTGAAGGGACTCTATTACTTTCCATAATGTAGAATTGTCATCGTTTTCATGTGTTTCAGTTGTGGTGAGGTGGTTCGGGCTGTACGGAATAGTGTTGCTTTCTTTTGTTGGAGACATTTCACTCTGTTTTTTTTTTTGTCTGGGGCCTCTGGCCATGTGGAATTTTTTTGCTGTCTCCTGGACTTGGGTCCAAAGGGGGCGCTTTGGTATAGGATTCTAGTTTCCTTACTCCACTCCTATCAGGTGAGTCATTCAGCCCCGCCTCCCAGGTGGAGACCTAATTAGTCCAGGTGGTGGAGCTGTGTACAAGTAAGCTCTTGTTCCCTGCCGGAAGGACCAGTACTGGTAAAAAAAGTCCGATATACGACAGTTTCAGATATCTCGCAGTTTGCCTAGGGTTGGTTCCTGTAGCAGGTAAATCTGCTGTTCAGCTCCAATAGCCTTGCCGCTCCCGCGGCTTGTAAACTGGCCAGTTTCGTCACAGACTGTGATTTGCAGTCTGAAGGCACTTTACAGCCGAGCTGCGCTCACTTCCAAGGGTCACAACCTTTCGCCAGATAGTTCGATCATCTGTGCGAGACCTGGGGGTGCCCAGCAGGTTGGGGATTATCTCTGCGTGGGATCTGAATCTGCCGCTGGGTATTAGGTTGGAACTTACTGGAAGTCTCTCCTGGTGGGGGGATGGGTGATCTCGATTCCCGGGTCCAGCGGCTTCCTTGTGTGTCCGAGAGTGGGAAGGAGCATCCTGCCCAGGGATCCTCCGTAGTCCCTGGGTATCTGGGTGAGATTTAGAAGGGGTCGTGCCCTTTGTACAGTGTCCTGCAACACTTGCTGCCTTGTGACTGTTAACCCCGAAATCAAAATAGGTCTGCGCAGGCCGCCGCCATCTTGGATCCCCCGGATTTATTTATTTTTCATTATTTATGTGTATGTGTGTCCCTGGAGAGTGAAGAGGGCACTGGATTTCCTGGAGCTGAAGTCACTGGCAGCTGCGAGCTGCTCAACCACAGTGCTCTGTGAGCCACATACTTCAGGTGCTTTGTAAGAGCAGGAAGCACTTATTTTTTATTAGTATTTTTATTATTTTTTAATTCTTTATTTTATTTTTTTATATTGGAAAAACTTATTTTATGAATTTCACATCATGCACCCTGTTCCCTCCCATCTCCCACCTCCCCCCAGATCCACCCTCCACCCTTGCGATCCGTCCCAGCATAAAAAATAACAGCTCATTGTAGAAGCTGCAGTGTATCTCAATATGTCCCACAATATTCCCCTTTGTCCACACATTCTGCTTGCAAATATTCATTATAATGACTCCTTGGTCTGGTACGAGGCCCTGGTTTCTGCTACTTTGTCAATACTGGAACCTCACTGGAACTCCTCTCAGATAGCCCTAATTGTCCTGTGTCATGAAGATCCTGGGTTGTGGAACTGACCTCTTCTTGCACTCCAGCAGCTCATCCATGGGGTAGGTGTTGGGGTGGGCCAACTCAAAGCCCTGGTTCTGGACCTGCAACCCCCACTTTCATGGCCAGTTCTACTATGGAAAGATGCATGGCCTGCTCTCCCAAGTGCTGCAGCATGTGATGGGCAGGGGCAGCTCTCCTGCTCTTGTGACCCCTTCTGGGCCAGATCTCCTGTTGGCCAATGGTGGTGAGGGCCGGGGGGGGGCGGGGGCATCTCTCCCTAGCCAACAGCACCATATAGCAGACAAAAGGCAGGGCTGGTTCTCCCACACTCACTCCCTCAGGACTGGCTCACCTGCAACCCCCATATCCAGGACCAGCTGTAGTGTGCTATCCTGGCAGGGTGCAGGGCCTGCTCTCCCAAGTGCTGCAGCATGTGAGGGGCAGGGATAGCTTGCCGAGCAGGAAGCACTTTAACCGTTGAGCCATCTCTGTAACCCCAAGGACCTCCTTTTCACTTAATTGGCTTTATCCCCAAATATAGTTGCTCTGGTATGTAGGAAGTTAGGATTTCAACAAAAGAACTTGGAGGGAAGCTGGGCACTTCCCAGCACTAGGGAGGCAGAGGCAGGTGGATCTCTGAGTCAGAGGTCAGCCTGGTCTACAGAGTGAGTTCCAGGACAGCCAGGGCTACACAGAGAAACCCTGCCTTGAAAACCTCTGTTGAGTGACAGCAGGAAGAGACAAAGTGGAAACTACTATTCCTGAAGCCATGGGCCTCAAATCTGCATTGCCTCACTTCCTCCAAAATTGGTTGCCAGGCACCCAGGAAGCACAGGTTCAAAGAGAAGAAACCAAGCCCTCATCTCCACCAGAAGGTGTGGTGGAGGTTCTAGAATTTTAGAGCTTTGCTTGAAGCCCTGCTAGGCTTGCCTCGAATGTGTTGTTGCCCTCATGGATGTGGCCTTGGGGAACCACGGCTCCCTCTGTTGTGACCCTGACTACAGATGTGCTTCTTACTATGTAAAGCCAGCCTGGGCTACATAGCCAGGTTAAAGGGCAGCTTGAGACAGGGAATGAATCCCAGTCTCCCCAGAAGAAACAAAGATTTTTTTTCTCCTCTGGCTTTCTGCACGTCAGGCTTACTGACCTCATTCTCTTTGCTAATGTCATAGGAGACTGTGTGACTTCTTCCATTTCTATGGCAAAAGCAACCAAAAGGGAAGAGAGTTTTTGGGTCACAACTTGAGGTTGCACACCATCATTGCAGCAGGGGCACGGAACAGTTGGTCATGTTGCATCCAGTCAGGAAGAAAAGAGAAATGA
This sequence comes from Lophiomys imhausi, assembly GCA_907164525.1. Lineage (NCBI taxonomy): Eukaryota > Metazoa > Chordata > Mammalia > Rodentia > Muridae > Lophiomys > Lophiomys imhausi. The sequence goes on from CAJQZJ010032551.1 coordinate 6,096,763, forward strand.
GAGAAGCATGCTGGTGTTCAACTGGCCTTATCCTTTTTATTCAGTCTAGAATCCCAGCCCATGGGATGGTGCTGCCCGTATTCTGAGAGAATCTTCACACCTCAATTAAACCTCTCTGGGATACCCTCAATATGACATTCCCTGAGTTGTGCCTCCTAGGTGATTCTAGATCCTGCAAGTGTGACAGTATTAATCATTCCAGCTGCAAAGGAGCTGCAGGTTGAGAGCCCACTACCACTTTCCCACTTGCTGCAGCTGGACCTGCAGGAGCTGTTCACTGAAGATTAGTTGGAAAACCTAGGAGGTGACCAAATGTCTGTTCTAACCTGCCTCATTTTTATTTATCCCACTACATGTTCCAGCGTTAAATTGTCTTCTTAAATGAATTGTTGTTTACTTCATCTAACCAGATTTGCACTCTACCACCCCAACAGATTATTGTTTGGTTCTCTGACATGTCCCAAATGCTTAGCCACAGTAACCACTGGGTAAACACTTCCTGGGTGGATTTGCATAGATGTAGGCCTTGATACTCTTAGATTCTAAGCTGTCTACCTGGTAAACTCATTTTCTTTTTCTGACAGTACAAACGGGCCATCCAGGAGCTTGTGCGCTGTGTGGCACTAACAAGAATTTGCTATGGCGAGTCACACTGGAAACTATCAGAGGCATATATTAATCTGTCTCAAGGCTACCTCCAACTGAAAGGTGAGCTTCTCAGGCCAGTGGGAATAAGCTCATCAGCTGATGAGTTTGTGTTCTCCCTGTCACCAAATTGATTCACACTAGAGGGATCCGGTTTTCATGGCTCACCTTTCTAGGTACTAAGAACCTATTTTCTTTTAGGAAGAGTCAAAATGTATGTAACACAGGTTTCAACAGGAAGACAAGAAGATTGTGATGTGGTCTTTTTAAAAATAATTTTTATTTATTTTATGTATATGAGCACTCTATCTGCATGTATATCTGGATACCAAAAGAGGGCATCAGATCCCAGTATAGTTGGTCATGAGTCACCATGTGGTTGCTGGGAATTGGACTCAGCTCCTCTGGGAGAGCAGACAGTGCTCTTAACTGCTAAGCGATCTCTCCAGCCCCCTTTGAGATCTTATTAGAGTTCTTTGATCTGTTGGATTGAAACGTGGTAGGAAAGAAGCCAAGACATGCAATGGATCCATTCATAGTTTGAGAGAGAGAGAGAGAGAGAGAGAGAGAGAGAGAGAGAGAGAGAGAGAGTGAGTCATTCTTGAGTGTTAAGTAGCCAAAAAAAAATAATAATAAAAGGCTAATCCAACATGAAACTTGCTTTAGATACCCATATCTGGTATTCCAACTATGTGGCTAGAATTCTGCCTTCTCTTTTCATATCATTTGGTTCTGTTTGTATTGCCATTGGCTCCATTCTTATCCAAGTTTTGTCTATGGGACTACCAGCAATTTTAAGTTTCCTTGCTAAGAATGACCAAGAGAAAAAGAATATCCCACCCACCAAAACATCCCAGGATTTTGGAGGCACCACATTTAGAACACACTGGAGTATGTACGGAAGTGCAGGCATAGTTCTATAGGTGAGACCTGGCTTCTTGTTCTCCTGTGTAATGGAAAAGACACTGGTGTGGGCTAGCTTAGGATGTGCCGGTGGGATGGATGAAGGAAGGTAAAAAAAAAAATCTGATGCTCCTGATGTGCTGTGTTCTACTTGCTGATTCTGCTGACTCACACAAGCTATACCACAGCACCCCTCTACACTCAGGTTATTAGCTGAAGAGAAATGATGTGATGATATTGGCAGCAAACATCTCCCAGGGTCCAGTGAGTGGCGTTCCAACTGGAATGCCCCACACGACCAGACCATTCCTGTCTGTTAGTCAAAGGCCATCAGATCCAGGGCATGCATTGGAGATATCTCATCAACAGCGCCTTTGAATTTTCTAGATTCAGAGAGAGTGAATCTGAGTCGAAACAGCTTGCGAAATCACATTGCTAGTAAGTAGCTGATCTGAGTCTTAGACCTAGAGATCACATGCCAGTACCAGGGTCCTGCCATCTGGCTTTTCAAATCCCGCTTTCCTTCTGAAGACCACTCCCTTCTGCATGCATTTCCTCTCTCAATTTAAAGTCAAACAGTATTCACTATTTAGAGGGTCTCACTGAGGGCTAGCTACCATACTAATTGCAAAACCTATCCAGACTTCACACCTACCTGTGAAGGAACTCTTATTTCTCCTCTTCATAGTCAAGGTAGCTGAAGCCAGTTTCTTAGTGAGAATGGACCAGAGGATTCATGCTGGGCACCCTCACTTCAGAGTCCAGGTTCTTCAAACTGAACCTGTGCTGGCTCTGGTAGATTAAGTTCAAGTTCTAAGGGAAGAGCTGTACCTGGAAACCTAGTCCTTCACTATAGGTGGCTCATACAGACAATTAACATTAATAAAATCCTAATAAAACTAATAAAATTTTTTAAAAGTTTAAGGCTGTGCCTTTATAATATAAGACACATAGAATTCTGAAAGAGCTCCTTCACAAAGAATGTAGGCTCGCTTCTCTCCATTAGAAAGTATATTGTTTCTGCTTTATAGACACAAGAATGGAATTAACTTCATATTTTGACAGCTTTTACAGAGAGAACTGAAATACGATTAAATGTAATTCAGAACCTAGGGCTAGAGATGTATAAATATGATTGGAAGGGGGTGTCAGTGTGGGGGCAGAGGATGGGAGTGTGTGAGGAGGGTGCAAAGCACAGATAGCCTAGCTGGTGTCCCTCGGTGTCACTCCTCCCACAGGTTAATCAGCCCCTAGGAGAATGCTTGAACACACAGGGAAATCGTTCTCAGGAATAACAAGCCTTACTCTGTCTCATGTGAGTCTGTTGCTGTTCAGGAAAAAGAGACACCCCGGTAGTCCATTACCTCTTCAGGGTTGTGTTTATATAGGTATTTATAGAGACGGCGTTTGTGTTATGCTAAAAGAACATTATGATTGTAAATGGGTGAGCAGAAGACTCAGAATTTTTAGTGTTTCATTTAGACTGCTGTCACTCAGCCAGGATTACAGTTCCCGAATATCTTACTTCCTGCCCAGAATGCTCTAGTCCTTGCATTCCATTTGTGTTTTGATAATCATGTATAGTTTACATCTGATACTGGTAATGTTTCAAAGCTGTTCAGTTCCAGCTTGTTCTGCTTATTTTATTTCTAAAATGGCCATTTGGGGAAGTGTTTTTCAACGTGCACCCTTGGTATAAAGCAAATCTTTGGTTCTTAAATCAGGGTGCTGTTCCCTACCTCCCAGATCTATGTTTGTGTGCTACTGGACAGCACGTGGAACCTGGCCAGGTGTCCCAGCCATGGAGACTCGTGTTCCTGTCCAGCTGCGAAGAAAGAGAAGCTGACAGCTCTTTTCTCTGTCCGTAGGGTTCTCACTGCAAGCAAAGCAACATGCAGAAAGAGCCAAAGAAGTCCTGGCTAACTTCATTGAGAATCCCTGTGATGACAATACAGATATCTTCAAGTGTTCCATAGAGCTTTTCTATACCATGGGGAGAGCTCTGCTCTCCCTTCAGAAGTATCCTTTTGCCTCTAATCTTCACAAACAGAAAGCACTGTTGCTGTAATGCTTAGAGTTAGTCTCAAAGCCAAACAAAAAGTTGCTAGATGACTCAGGGATAATAGAAAGTATTATATGAGCAAAGAAAGTCCAGGATATGGGGTCCCAGAATCTAGAAACAGCCAGGACTTTTCCTGAATGTATTTCAGATTTAAAGAAGCCTCTGAGAACTTAATAAAAGCAGAGAGACTTTCCAAGGAGATGCTGCAATGTGGAAACATTAGAAAGGAAGAGTGGCTAGAAATCGAGGCTCGGATCAAGTTGTCCTTTGCACAGTAAGTCTGCAGTTTAGAACTGGTGTGCATGATGACTAGAGAGAGACTCTCAGGATGTGCTCACAGCTTCTCCCAAGGCCATTGTCCGGTAAGGAAGAGGAGCATTGTCATATCAGAGCAGCCCCAGCCAACCAAGACAAACACCATGTCCTCACTCCCACCCCCACTGCCATGATCACAGGGGTCCCTCCCATCATTCCCCTGACTGATTTCATGTCTGCTCTGCCCATCCGTGTTGCCCCTTCATCTTCCCCATCCCTGTCTCCTCCCGCATCGTTGTTGCCATTTATCCCAGCGGGGTTCCCTGATGTAGAAAGAGAGTTTTTCCGAGGTTCTACCCCTGGGGTGTGACTCCTAGATCTCAGGACAGCAGCACACTGCAAGTCCACTAAGCAGGGCCCATTGCTGCGCACAGCTGTGATGCCTCTTGCATGACGGACGGACGGGGTCCTTTGTTGTTACGGCCTCAACGCTGTGATGCCTCTCACATGACGGACAGACGGGGTCCTTTGTTGTTATGGCCCCAACACCGTTTGGCACTGTAACTCGTCCTAACTCGCTGCCCTGAAGTATGTACCATGCAACCCAATTATCTTAAAATTCCATTGGCTTTCCCTATTGAATTAACCGCATACCTCAGCATACTTGTGAGCTGTTTGGGATTCTCCTTCCACAAATAGTCTGTTAAGTTCAATCTTATTTTTCTTTTGGCATTCTCTGTGCTTTTCATACTAATAATTGAGAATTTCTTATGTTATACATATGAATTATGTTGCATTTATTTTCTTATATCTATTGCCCTTTATTGTCTGTGCTGCTTTCATAACATAGAAATTCATTTTACCAGAGTCAAATTCACTTATTCTTTTTCCTTTTGATTTATGCCTTGGGATTTTGTTTCAAAAATATTTCCCACCCAGATATAGAGCCTCCATAATTTCCCTCTACCTCATGTTTTATATATATATATATAATGTATGTATATGTGTGTGTCTGTGCACATGAGTGCAGTGCCTGAGGAGGCCAGAAGGGGGTGTCAGATCCCTGGTGCTGGAGTTAAGGTGGTTGTGATCCACCTGATGTGGATGCTGGGAACCAAGCTGGGGTCCTCTGCAGGAGCCGTACCCACTGTTAAACTGCAGAGCACCTCTCCACCTCTACTCATGTTTTAACCATGGTATTGTTACTCATTGCATTCTTAGTATTTAATATCTTAGTTTAGAAACCTCACTTTGGTGCAGAGCTTATCCAAATGAGAGGTTTTCCTCTGTGGACGCATGTGATTTTCCGAGCTGTTCTAGTGTTGAATGAGTTTCCAGCTGTGGCATCATGGGTGGAAGCACATCTATCCAATAGCCTGTAAGACTGATGTGTCCTGTTTTGTGAGCCACTCCACCCTCAACCCTTATGAAGGTTCCCAATGGCACAGAAGAAACTGTGTTCTTTGTTTTGTGTGTTTGATGACCTAATAAGTGTGTATTATATTGAGTTTATTAATTTCTGATATTCAAATGTACATCTTAATTTTTTTTCAAGACAAAGTTTCTTTGTCGAGCTCACTTTGTAGACCAGGCTGGCCTCAAACTCAGAGATCCACCTGCCTCTGCTCCCGAGTGCTGAGATTAAAGGTGTGTGCCACCACACCAGATACTTCTTAAATGTTTGTCAGGTTGATATATTAGTGTTTGATGAATGCATTTAGCCCCCCCAAGTGTAATGAGTATTCTCTCTACGCTATGTAGTTTGCCATTGTGACTTATTGTGAGAATGCTTTGCCAGAGGGGAGGAGAGCCAGCAGCAGCATTTCTCCTTAATCTCCCATTCCTGTAATCACAGTGTATCTCTTTTTTTGTCTCTGCCCTAGTTTTGTTTGTGTTGCTGTGATGAAGCCCCCTGACCAAAAGCAAGAGGGTGGAGGGTCTTGTTTGGCTTATAATTCATTGCAGGTGACAGCCCGTTAGTGTGGAAGCCAAGGCAGGACTCAGAACATCACATCCACCATCAAGAGCAGAGAGATGACAATGTACCAGATAGCAGGGCACACTGAAAGGCGCTCAGTCCCCTCAGCTGGTGGGGAATTGGGAGCTAAAACAGTCAGAGAAGGCCATGGCCCAGCTAAAAGGCCTAGACCTCCTTGAAAGATTGATAATGCCAAATGTTGGCAAGGACATAGTACTCAGAGACGCCTCTCCCTCATAGCTGCTGGGAAGTGTTTGATAGGACTCTTTTTTTTTTTTTTTT